>NW_006497952.1:869765-937750 GCF_000471905.2 Amborella trichopoda
CAATTCGAGAGAATTTAGGTGTGGCCCTAATATGCGATAATATAAGAGAGTAGACTTAGGTGTGCTGGCCATGTGTGGCGCCAACCAAGTACAACACCTGTTAGGAGGTGCAAGTTAGTTCAATTAGAAGGACTAAAAAGGTCAAAGGGTAGCCCAAAAGGATGTGGTTGGAAGTGGTATGAAAACAATATAGGAACTTATGGCCTCACTGAGGGTATAACCTTTAATAGAGCAGAATGGCAGACCAGGAATTGTGTAGCCGACCCCGATTAATTGGAAAAAGGCTATGATGATGATGAATAAGAACAACGACGAGAGCACACTTTCGATATCTTGAGTTGATAATCTAAGAAAATGGAGAGATTGAGGAAGATATCACATATAGAATTAGAGTTGGGTAAGCGAAGTGGAGATGTGCAAGTAGAGTTTTATGTGATTGCCGCATACCAATGAAGCTGAAGGGCAAGTTCTAAAGGACAACTGTGAGACCATCTTTACTTTTTATCGGGTGGAATGTTGACTGAGATGAAGATGTTGAGATGGATGAGTGGCAAGACAAGAAGGGATAGAATTTGAAATGAATACATTTAGGAGAATTTAGGTCTAACACCAATAGGCGATAAAATGAGAGAAAGTAGACATATGTGGTGCAGACCCAGTACAACACCTGTTGGGAGGTGCGAATTAATTCCAGTAGAAGGCTCAAAAAGGGGAAGGGGTAGGCCCAAAAAGACATGGTTGGAACTAGTGAGAAAGATATGGGGACCTATGACATCATTGAGGGTATGACCTTTAATAGATTAGAATGGCGGACCAAGATTCGTGTAGCTGACCCCCATCAGTTGGGAAAAGGCTTTGATGATAATGACTCATATCTTTTGATTTAATTTCAGAATACCCATGAAAGAAGACATTATCTTGAGTTGGAATAGTTGCAAATGAGTAGAATATTAAGTACTCCATCTTTTGTAAATTGGACTATTATGAAATACAATTATAGTGAACTTCTCTCAAAAAACATATCCCTTTCTAATTCTAAAGGGGAACTGTAAAAAGGTGCATGAACCATCACTTTTGGGCAGCTATGGTTGTTTGACTTTTATGCATTAATGTCTATCCAACATTGCCCTTTTATACTATATATCAAACATTATCCTGTCTTAGGAACTGTCTTGTGCTTGATCATGCAATTTATATTTACTTACTAGTGGAATCCATAGCATTCTTTGACTTCCTGAGTACCGATTCTCTTGCTAGATGCTGAACTTCTGTCACTTCGGTTACAAACACATGGCAAAATATTATCCAATTTTGATGCAATATACTTGGTTTGCTGTCTCATGCAGCTATTTGTTGACTATTTGCTATCCTTGTTGAATACTTTATTTGATATTGCCTGCTCTAACGCTGATTTTAAATATTTTGCAACTATAATTAATTATGCAGGAACACCAAGGCCACCTTTTGATGCGCTCATTCAGCGGTTGGTTGCTTTGCAAATCTCTGAAAATAATTATGAGGGGCGACCAGTAATTGCATCAGTCGATATCCCCAGTGGGTGGCATGTTGAAGATGGGAACATTGATGGAACAGGGATTAAACCTGACATGCTGGTTGGTTATTATTGAGAGCTCTGTTCTTTTGAGATGATTCAAACCAAGTTCAAAATAATGGATATAGTGGACCATACTGGGACTGGTCCATTTCTATCTCATAATGGCAGTGGCCTTTATTTCTGGAAAAACTGCAATAAATACAAAACTGGAAAAATGGATTAAAAATTGTAGAAAATATGAGGAAAGTAACGACCGATATACCGCTCAATATTTTAGTGCAATGGCTGATATGACCTTGATTCATACTCATTTCATCATGACAAGTATCCTAAAATCCAATACATTATGGAAAACCATACTCACCATCCAATGAAATGATGCAAGAGAATGAAGATAGAGTAGGACCAACCATTGGGATCATGTCCTATTCAATTGGGTCCTTTCCCTCCATCACCATCCTTCATCATTCCATGATGACCCCAATGGACTATATTTTTCCATGGTCCACTGGATTAGATTATACTTTCCCTTATATCATTGATTGGATTCATAATCAGAAAAATCTTGCCATGTACTCTTTTCTTCCTTCTATGAAGCATGTTTAATGGTGGCTTCATATAAATCATTTATCTTTGCATATTTCTAGGTATCATTAACTGCTCCAAAGCTGTGTGCCAAAAAGTTTTGTGGTCCTCATCACTTTTTGGGTGGCAGATTCATCCCACCATCAATTGCAGATAAGTATATACTTCAGCTTCCACCATACCCTGGCACTTCCATGTGTGTTCGTATTGGGAAGCCCCCGGCAATTGACATTGCAGCACTAAGAGAGAACTATATATCACCAGAGTTTTTGGAGGGGGAGGTAAAGGGTGATCCGGTACGGCAGGTATGCCACTTCTAGAGAGTAAATGGACGTGCCATTGCTGCAATAGCACTGATTCACATTAAAAATGGAAATAGTTATTTGAAATAATATCCTATTTTTGATTCATCAAGTTAAGAAGATTTATGGGCATCTTTGACACTAGTTTTCTTTTAGCCTTTTAGATTTACTTTTATCCCAAGTTGGCAGTATAAGTTTATTATGGACCACTTGTTTTCTACTAGTGGCAATTTCAGAATGCACATGACTGTATAATTGCATTTTAATTCTTGTATGATAGCTTTTTTGTAGTTTGCTAAATGGTTTGAGGATGCTGTGGCTGCTAATGTCCACGAGCCAAATGCTATGGCCCTATCAACTGCTAACAAGAGTGGGAAACCGTATGCTCTTTCCCTGACTGAACTACTGTTTGGCCACAATCCTATGCTTCATGGTGTTCCCTGACATGTCGAGAAGTGTGTATTGGTTCAATTTGTTGGTTGTCTTTCAGAAGTATTAATTGTCACTGCATCTCATTAGTAAGTTATATCTTTTGATAATTCCTAACCAGGTTTAAAGTCACTTATATTGATTGTTTTTTGCAGATCCTCACGGATGGTGTTGCTAAAAGGATTTGATGACCATGGTTTTGTGTGGTAAGAAAGAATTTATGAACTTTGGTCAATGTCGAATATTGTATTGCTTTAATTTGTAGAAGCATATTGCTAGTTCCACACTTGTCGTAGGGAATTTACTAAGATGTCCTAAGTCGAGCCTCAAAGTAAAATATAATATTTTTTCCAGTAAAATATAAAATTTTTGTTCTACTAAAGTTGTTTCTTATAATATGTTTGGGTGATCAGGTACACAAATTATAGAAGTCGGAAGTCGCGAGAACTATTTGAGAATCCTCAAGCATCCCTTCTTTTCTTTTGGGAGCCTTTGAACCGCCAGGTCAGGCATGTGTTTCTTATATGTCTCGAATGCCATTTTTGTGGTTGAAAATCACCAGTCAGCTGATATGCATGCTTCTCATTAGTCTTAGGTGAAGCAGATCAAGTCCACAAGTCTGATAAACCATCAAGTTTATTAACAACCAATTAAAACAAGAAAAAACACTGAACCGTTAAGTTACTGAATAATTTGTCTTTTCTACTTAGAGATGGTAATCCATGAGCATTATTATGTGTGTTATGTGAGATATCCAGGTTCACTTGCATAGTGCTATCATATGGAGAAAGATCAGAAATAGTTTGCTCAATGTGAATTTCAGACATGAAGTGCATATTTCATATGGCGTGTATGAGATTCTACCATCTAGGCGCCCTCCTTCTCTATACGTTTCTTTGATTGACAGATAATTATTATGAATCACGACCCATAGTTCGATTTATACGTGTAGACACCCCATTTTAAATCTGGTAAATTCTGAACCCTTAGGATCACACTTAACCTAGTAAACCCAAATCCATAGTTCACATAGCCTACCTTGTGATTCGGAACCAGTTTGCCTGCCAGGAACCCTGTTTTGACCTAGATTTCTGTAAATGCCCTATTTTACCAAAACAATCATTAAAAATAGTAAAAAAATCCGTTTTGACCCAAATTTTCTCTGAGAGCTTCACAAGAGGCTGAGGAACACAACTGAAAAGAAAAAACTCAAATTCAACAAGTTTTGGTTTGGGCGACACGGGGCGTGCCGCCCAGATTAGGGACCCTCAAACTTTGACTTTTTGACCGGGGATTTGCTTGTTACGCGTGCTTATCCTTCCCAACGAGTTTGGACCCCCATAAGACCTCTTTTCGTGGTCATTTGAGGGGATCGAGACTTCAGAGAGAGAAAACCCTAGAGATAGAGATAGAGATTAAAACCAGAGAGAGAACGAGAGAAACCCTAGAGAAAACCCTAGCTTCCTGAGACTCTAACCCCAAAGCAAAAGAAAACTTATACCTAGGGCACAACCACCCTAGATCTGCCCTTAGGGCACAACCACCCTAGATCTACCCATAGGGCACAGCCACCCTTCTTCAACCAGAGGCTTGCTGGTGAATATCCGAATTAGAGAGGCAAAAGATGACCGGTTCTGATACGGGCGAGCCCTAGAAAGCTCGGGAGTCCCGGGCCATCCGGCCCGATTCGGTATCATCTTCTCTTATATTTTATCTCTTTTGTTTTATTGTTCTTATTTCGGTACTTTAATTTTATTTTGCTTTGTTTTGGTTAATCCACTTAAAAATCGTATCTTGGATATTTTTGGATCATGCTGGCTCTGCCACAAATCTGAGGGTAGATCTGCTTGTTTTCGGGCAGATCTGGCCTCAGATCTGAATTCGATTTGTCCCACGCTCCTTACCATTTCATTTCCTTCATTTTTCATCATTTTAAGGTGACAGTTCCGAGAGATCTTCATTGTGAGATCTGTCTGATTTCGCATCATAAACAGTTTGGCGCCCATCGTGGGGCCTTTTCGAGCTTGATCCAAGCGCTAAAATATGGTTTTTATTCATCGCTTTTCACTGTTTTAGTCACAAAAAGTTTCAGAAGTCGGCAGTAACCAGATCCAGGTTTTGGTGCTACGAAACCCTGATTTTTCTTAGCCACACTCCTCGTGTCGCTCAAAATTCAAAAGTTTCAGAATCTTCTGATATTTTGCAGATCTGTTCCGGGGTCTATTTTGTGACTGTCCACGAAATTTCAGAGCAAAATAATATTTTTAAAAATTACCAAAAAAAATATTTTACTGTTCTGTCTACGCTGTTCTGCCTTACTCTGTTTTAATTTATTTCATCATAAATATATTTTATTTCTACGTCTTCCAAGTTTAAAGTAGTCTTGTTTCATCAAGATTAACAAAGAAAAAATAACAAAATAAATTTTTTTTTTTTTTGGGCGACACTAGGCATGCCGCCTAAGTGACACGGACCGTGCCGCCCTGGTCCAGGGCGGCACGTTCTCTGATTCCCCCCGTTGCCCAATTCAGAATTTTTTGAAATTTTGCAGGCTGGGTCCTGGCTCTCTTTTGTGGCTGTTCACAAAATTTTAGAGCAAAATAAAATTTTTAAAAATACCAAAAAAATATTTTGCTTGATACAGGTTTGTTCTATCTGTTGTTCTTCTGTTTCACTTTGTTTTAATTTTATTTCATCAAAAAGTTTGATTTTTCTGCTACTGCAAGTTTCTGTAGCCTTATTTCGTCAAGGGTAAAAGAAAAAAATAAATAAAAATAATTTTTTTGGGGCTACGCGGCCAGTGCCTATCATCGAGGTCTCAGAAAATTCCTGGGACCCCATGTTCAGGGACTTTTGGCTCACTGTTGACCAAGTTTTGACTTAAAATAAAATTTTAAAAAATATAAAAAAAATATTTTGCTTCAGATAAGTCTGTCTTGCTCCTAACTTTTTCTTATTTATTTTAGTTTATTAATTTTGGCTGAAACCTTTTTTCCCTTCTTTCACCATGCTTATTCTAACTGTATTTCATCAAAGTTAAAAAAAGATAAAAATAAAAATAAAAATAAATAAATAAATATACATCAAGGGATGCTTGCACCCTCCTGAACCATGTCCCGTTCGAGTCACCCTCGACCGGGGCCACGCTCGACTTAGCACGGACTGTGCCTGGTCTCATTTTTTCTAACTTTACCTTCTTAGGGGTTGCTTACCCCTCCATCTATACTGTGCTTCGAGCGAGTGTCGCCTCGAAGCGTGCATCGCTGGACACGATCAGTGCCAAGCGCTCACTTATTGCTTTGCTTGTTTTACGTGTATTGTGTGCCTGACTTTATTTTTGATTGCGTACTTCTTTATACACTCCAGCACACACCGGACCGGGATTGCCCAACAAACCAACAAACAAATGTATCGAAAACCCCCAAAATCCGCGTTAACGGCGTGAGGGGAACCTAACATTGAGAGCCGAGGTGATTGGGATTCACGTAACTTTAACTGTGAGCGCCCCTCCGTAATCCTTTCCCTCAAAGCAACTCTGTGTATAGTAGGACCTGGCAAAATCCTATAACAGGAGGCCATGACCTATGCGGGGACCTATATCAGCCTAGCCGCATTTTAGTAGTTAGGAACCCACTCTCAAGCCAAGCCTACTCCTACTTATAGCATTATATCAGATCAAACGTTTTCGTTTTCTTGCTTGCTTATTTCTGTTGGTTAATTTTAGATCTTAGACCGGACCCACTTTTCGTCCGAGCTGAATCCTCTGGGTCCAAGTCCAGGCTTGTACCCAGCCTAGCCCAGGTCAGAACCAGGTTCACACCTTGGTCCGAACTTAGGATCCATCTTGGTTCGGGCCGAAGGCTCGTTCCTAACTCATCCTTGATCCAGTCCAGGTGCACACCAGGTCTGATTACCAAAATTCTCTGGGTCCAAGTTCAGGCTTATACCCAGCCTAGTCCAGATCCGAACCAAGTTCACACCCAGGTCCGAACCTAGGCCCCCTTTTGGTCCTAGCCTAAGGCTCGTTTCTAGTTCAATCTTTATCCAGTCCGGGTCCACATCCGGTCTGAGTTTCAAAACCCTCTAGGTCCAAGCCCAGGCTTGCACCCAACTCAGTCCAGGTCTGAACCAGGCTCACACCTCGGTCCGAACCTAGACCCACCCTTGGTTTGAGCCAAGACTCGTGCACCATCTAGTCTAGATCTTAGTCTAGGTTCTAGCATAGGTCTAAGCATAGAGTTTCCTCTAGAGCTAGACTAGCCTTACCCTAGTTCAGAGTCCGAGCCAGAACACATTGAGTCTAGCAAGTCTAGGTTCCAGTCTAATCTTAGCCTAGGTCTTAGTTAGGGTTTTGCCCCTGAAGTTAGGATAGGTCTGCCTTAAATTGTCGAGTTTAGATCTTACCTAAGTCTAGATTCTAGAACCCTGCCAAAGAGAATCACCATGTCGGTTACTCAAAGCGACTATGATGATCACTCCACGGCCGACTCTAAGCCTAACCTGCCTAAACGTGGGGACCCGTATGTTGCAATCTCTTGGAATTATCAATAGACCTTAGGCCAATCCATTATCCAGCGCTGAGGTCTTCAATTAGAGACAGAGTCCCAAGCATCCACTCCTAATCCTGAAATTGGTGTGATCCAAAAGGCTGGTTCAGCCCAAAAGACTCTGAATAGTCAAGGGGTTTAACCTGGAGTTGACCTGCAAGGGGTCTTAGGCAACCAAAGTAGGAGTCGAGTGAGGGAAGAAATTCATGCAGCATCTAATGCCAATTCCCACAACTCGAATCGAGATAACTCTGGGGTGTAGTGGTCTCAGAACCAAGACCCACCTAGGTCTAGGGGATCCAACCCAACCTCGAGCTACCGTAGTATCGCTCATGATGTTCTTAACACTGTACAGAGCAGAGGCGTCAATCCAGACCAACCCTTAGTCTAAGCTGCCTTTAAAAGTCTGATTGACCTAGGTTACACTGTTCATTCCCCAGCTCATGGGTTGCTGCCAAACCAACTTGGTGGTATAGGTCAACCCCTAGCACAACCGAGTCAGCCGATTCTTCAATCGCTCCTCTTAGTTCACCCGGTCCAACAAACTGTGCCATTTCCGCAACCGGTGGCGACACCTACGGGTCAGTACGCCCCTCAGGCACAAATGTATCAAACTGTCCCGGTGACCGTGGCCCATCAACCTCTGGCCCATACAGGTCCACATCTACCCCAAATCTCAACTTACCAATCTACACTTGGGAACCCATCGACCGGTGGGCCTACTGTCACGTCAATTACTCAACAAGAAGGCACTTTAAAAGCGATGCAGGATATGCTCGTAAGAATGGGCATGCATGTATTCTACCCCCAAAGTCCTAGCCTTCCCCTGGGATTTGTTGTCCCATAATTTAGGAATGAGTTTAATGGGAAGAGCAATCCAGATGCTCATGTCAACGCGTATCTCCTCTTCGTGAGAGCTTTGTGAGATAGGCCAAATCAACTGAAGGCCATATTTTTGTAAACATTGTCTGGCGAGGCTCTGAACTGACATCGAAGAATGATGTGTACTCAACCAAACATCACTCCAGACGAAATGTTCAATCTCTTCGTCTCTCACTACTATGGGTCGACGCTAAGATATCTCTCCCTGGGCGAGCTCAGTGCAATGAAGCAAAATCCAGGAGAATTCTTCGAGGATTTCATCTGTTGATTCCACGAGGCGGCAATTCGGGTTGTAGAATGCCCATTGACAAACCCAGCCAAAATCTCTATGGCCTTGGAGAATGCCGGTCCCGAATACAGGATCTTTTTCAGCCAAGGTCTTATCCTCCACTCCTTCGACTCCATGATCGAGCAGGTGGCGCGACATGAAAGGGCAAGAGGGACACCCCTCAACGTCAAGCCCGACAATAAACCAATAACGACTCCCCAAAATAAGATAAAAAACAATAACACGGGGAAAGCTTCCGGTCAGGTTAATGAGATGGTCGTTAACGGACTGGCTCAAGGTTCAGCCACTCAGCACAACAATCAGAACCAAAGCCGAAGGGGTCAGCCTAGAGCCAACACTCGAAATAATAACCAAAGCCGAGAGGATAATTTCACTCCTCTCAAAGACCCATTGCTCTTGGCTATATCTCCCGCCACCAACTGAACCACCATTTCAAGTCACGGATAAGAGCAACTGGTGCAAATGGCATCAAAACCATGCCCATGACACCCAAAACTGCATGTACTTGAAACGGGTGATTCAAGGTTTTATCAATAGGGGGGACATCATTGTCACACCTAGAAATCAACCTGTCGAAGAGCTTAATCAAAAGATGTGTATCTTCACAAACTTTCTCCCTAAGAATATGGTCACAACAATCGAAAAACTGGGAGCTCAAGACAACGCAAAAGAGAACGTTGTCATTCACATGATTGAGAGTGGAGACGAAGAAGATGATCCCAGCCAATTCATATTTGCTTGTGATCATCACTTTCAAACGCCCGAAGAAGATCTTTTGAGCCTTTTGAGAGGAAGCCCTTCATCTCCGAATCTCAACAACCTGGCCAAATGGGATCAATATGGCGAAGATGATACGCTAGAAATCAATATGGTCAAGAGCAATGAAAAGGCGTCATCTTCCAAACAAGGGGCTAACACCCCAAAGTCTCCCATTACTCTTGCTAGGGCCGACCATATCGAGCTTCAGGCTGGCGAGGTTGATTCTCTAATCCAAAGAGGCCAAGTGTTCAAACCCATCCAATTAATGGCCGACACTCTTGACGAAAGGATGGGAACCACCTCAAAAACCAGACAACCGGCAGGGGTCGCGGATAATGAATCGAACAAAGAAATTCAAGGATCTGCGACCACCTACGATCTACTGGCTCATCTCAAGAAGATTCAAGCCTAGATCTCCATCTTGGAGCTACTCGCCAATTCACCAGCGCACGGGGCCCAAATCGGAAAGGTCCTCGCCAAGACACATTCCGAGCAACACACAACCAAAAGAGTTGTGTGGAATGATCAACCAACTAATGGCACCAATGCCAATTGTGTTCACGGACGATGACATCCCTGCTAGCTTCAACTGTTTTCATGTCCAACCCT
The DNA here is from genome assembly GCF_000471905.2 of Amborella trichopoda. The sequence continues at coordinate 879,723 of NW_006497952.1, forward strand.
TGCACATCACTATTTTCATGCAAGGATATGAAATACGAAGAGTGCTTGTTGATAATGGGACATCCTAAATATATGCCTTATGAAAACGGTGAAGCAGATAGGCAAAAGCCCGGATGACTTCAAGCTGTGTCAACTAACTATCGCTGCGTACGACGGGACCAAGAGACAAGCTGAAGGCATACTGCCTCTCACACTTAAGATCGGCCCGGTCGTCCAAGTGATAAAGTTTTATGTCTTAAACATAAAACCTTCAGTCAACAGGCTTCTAGGAAGACCGTGGCTGCATGAAAACCTCGTGGTCGCCTCTACGCTTCATCAATTCTTTAAATTTCCAACGGAAAATGGCGTCGTGAAGGTATGCTTTGAACCCCTACTTGTCTCAATCCTAGCATACATAAAGGGAAGCTAGCCGTAGGGGTCGAGCTTGGAGAAATCCCACTCGCTTCCTTCGAGCAAGCTGATTGTGCCACCTTACGCCTCCTCAAATTTTGCAAACTTCCACATCGATGGAGGACATTATCCAATGTCAACATCGATATGGTTTCGGATCCCTCGAAGCTTAGTACATGCTTCTCTCCCAAGGCTTCCAACCAGGCCAAGACTTGGGGAGTCAAGGGCAAGGTGTAACGGAAGCGATTTCTAAATCACCCCAAGCCAAAACTAAAAATGGGGGTCGAAGAGGACTCTGGTGTTCTCTCACTTTATTTCAAAGCCGGATGAAGCCTTCAAGCTATCCAGGCTTTGTATCCGGAGGCATTCAAAGTCTCGATCCTCTCGATGCCCGTCCTTCAAAACGGCCAAAGGTGATCCTTGATTCCCCAACACGGAATAACTCTTCTTCCACATCTCAACACACACAAGAACTGGGAATTGAAGACCTTTTTGCTAACATGGATTTGAAGGTATGCACAATCGGCTCTAACACAGGCAAGTGTGCTCATTCGTCTACTAAAACCCAGGAACGGAATTGTCGATCAGTCCTCTATCTCGAGAATCGCTGAAAGCATACCAGCGGCACCTTCAAGTCCCGGTGCCAAAAAACGGATAGGCGCAGGGTGGCCATCTAACCACCTTGCGCTTCCAGTCCTCAACATTTCTCTCGCGAGTCCCATAAGGGATACCTCTTGCGACATTTCAAAACGTGAAAAATTCAAAACATGATGAAGCTGATAATAATGAAAAAGAATTTTCAAAAAAGGGCGCTCACTCAAGATAGCCCAATAACGGTGCATAATACCCGAGACAATGAATTGGACGACCAAGAAGATGATCAAGAGATACCTCTTGCGACATTTCAAAACGTGAAAAATTCAAAACATGATGATGATGATGCTGATAATAATGAAAAAGAATTTTCAAAAAACGGCGCTCACTCAAGATAGCCCAATAACGGTGCTTAATACCCGAGGCAATGAATTGGACGACCAAGATGATGATCAAGAGAGTCAAGAGTCTGAAGAAATCTCTCAACCTGAGGAACTTACTTCCCATGTTGAGCAATTCAAGAAGAGGTTCAATGGTGACTCAGCGGCTATCATCGAAGAGACGATTGACGTAAACCTAGGAACTGAGAAGGACCTAAGGTTAACCAAGATTGGAACCTCCTTATCTTCTGAGGACCGGAAAAATGTGATTGCCTTTCTCAAAGAATATCGCGATGTCTTTACCTGGTCGTACGATGATATGCCAGGGCTAGGTCCCACATTGGTGCAACATCACCTAATATTCAACGAAGGGGTGAAGCCTGTAAGGCAGAAACTCCGACGTCAAAAGACCCACCTCGAGCTCAAAATCAAAGAAGAAATCGACAAATTGCTCGAGGCAATGTTCATTACTCCCGTTGATTATTCATAATGGTTGGCCAACATAGTGGTCGTACCCAATAAAGACGGGAGGATCTGAGTGTGTGTCGATTACAGAGACTTCAATAAGGCATGTCCCAAAGACAATTTTCCGTTACCAAACATAGATGCCTTGGTCGACAACACTGCAGGTCACGAGATGTTGTCATTCATGGACGGCTTCTCGGGTTACAACCAAATCCTCATAGCGGAAGAAGACCAAACCAAGACGTCATTCATAACGCAATGGGGAACCTGCTGTTACAAAGTCATGCCCTTCGGTCTCAAAAACGCAGGAGCAACTTATCAACGGGCAATGACTAGGATCTTCCACGATCTAATGCATACCATTATGGAAGACTGTCGACGACATTCTGGTCAAGTCAAAGACTAGGTATGATCATCTCACCAACCTGATAACCATTTTCGAAAGACTCCGGAAACATCAACTCAAACGCAATCCACAAAAATATGCCTTTGGAGTTGAATCTGGCAAATTACTAGGCTTTATAGTAAGCCAAAGAGGCATTGAGGTGGACCCATCCAAAATACGAGTCATCACTGAAATGCCTCCTCCTCTGAACATCAAAGAAATCCGTGGGCTTCAAGGTCGCATACAAGCCATAAGGCGTTTCATTTCACAACTGGCGGATAAGTGCGCACCATTCAATAGACTCCTTAAGAAGGACACCCCATTCATATGGGACAATGAATGCCAAGAAGCGTACGATCAAATCAAGGAGTACCTCACCAAACCTCCCATCCTTAGTCCTCCTAATCTAGATGAACCCCTGTTCCTATACATGTCAGTGAAAGACAAGACCATGGGGGCATTGTTAGGACAATAAAACGACCATGGAAAAGGACAAACGATATATTATATCAGCAAAACCATGGTCGACTATGAGACAATATACACAGATGTGGAGAAATACTGCTTAACACTTGTGTGGGCCATGCAGAAACTAAGACATTATGTCTTATCTCATTCAGTCAAGATTTTGACTTGAGAGTCATTATATACATTTAAATTCACCACATAAACCCAAACTATATTAAGAAAATTTTAATTGATGAATCGGAAGGTTTTTGAGAATCAAGTTGTAGCTGTTACTGCAAATGAAAATATGGGTACTGGGATCTCCCAATCCCAGAGGCGATTCTGCTCCAGATCTTGCTCCAGCATTTCATGAGGGCAATATTCAAGGAATGACAATTTTTAAATTTTTGGATCTTGATCCCAACAATTAGGGATCCAAGTTCGATTCCCAACTTTTTGATGGTTAGACTATTCAATTGTTTTGGAAAAATTAAACATTGTATTCTCAAAATAGTTTATTTCTTATTATTATGCTTTCTTTCTTCTTTTTACTTCTTAGTGGAAGTTGTAAAATTAAACCATGTAGTAATTCTTGTGTGGTCCTAGAAGGTTGGGAGTGAGATCCCCAAAAGGTTGGATAGAGATCCCTAGAATGCATTGTACAAACCATGCTCCCTATCATAGGGATCATCTAGCTTTTTGCAATCCCCTGCTTTAGATCCTTAAATCGCTTCCGATTCAGCACATGATTCTAACAACTATGAGCGTGGCACATCCAAATGCAGGCATTGTCTCAAGTTGCTATGGGGTTTTATTGACTTATTTTATTATTATATAAAACCCTGAAAGAATTGGTATAAGAGCCTTGAGTCCGATACATCATGACACCATTAAAAACATCTATTGTGGAGTGCATGGATCAAATGTTTGAGAAAACAAAAACAAGGGTCTGGAACAAAGCCTTGGTAGAATAATGCAACACGTGGTACGAGATCTATTCAACAGATTTGCATCATGTGGAACAAGAATGTGAATACATTGAAGATAAAAAATAGCCTCTAATCCAAGTATCAACTTAACATCACTTCAAACTCCACTGATAGATATTAAAGAACCCATCAAACTAATCATAAGATATGAAATATAATTCCTTGAAAGTGAGACAGGTTTTACAATCATTACAAATTGCTAGAAGAAGCTCCAATGTAAATGATCAATTATTTGGAAGTTATGAGAGATGGAGTGCAGGGACAAATGGTGAGATTACACCATCAATTATTAAAAAGGCCTTTGAAGGGTGCAATGAATTCAACAAACTCGAGATCGAGCTTCTCCTAACCCCAAGACAATGATGTAATTTATTATTATTATTATTATTTTTAGGAGGCTAAACTTGGGTGGGGATTATATGATATTTGATTTTTTTTTTATCTTAGGGCATATATGTGTTTCTTTGTTTTCTTTTCTGGTTTTTGTTCTTTTTGTAGAGATTTGAATGGTGGGTTGCAATTTTAATTTTTAAAAGATGAATAGCTAGGGTTTAATAGTGATTAGAGTTTCTAAAGGAGCAAGTTATGTTATAGGGTTTTCTTCTTAAAATATGTAAGTGGTTGATTTTAGGTCTTATGAAAAGAACTTTCTTTGGTGTGGACTCCCCTACAAACCCAGAGAGAGGGCATATTATCTGACTTTTTCTTTTGTGTTATTCTTCTGGTTTGTTTTATTTTCTTCTTCTTTCTCCCTTGCATAAATCCAGGCAATACTGATGGATTTCAACTGCAGTAGTGAACAAGCAGTCCACGTATGTCACGAAGCACATCGATTTGCTTGTGGTGAATCCATGAGCGAAGATAATGCTTAAACAAAGGGGATTCGAGATGGGCCGGTTCAAATGAATTGAATGCCAGAAAGAAGCCAATAATGGAAAATTGATGGTCGTTTTTCCTTTTTATTCCTAGTTCGAAGGTAGGAATAGAACTCTAGACATCATGTTGTGGCACCTCATAACATAGGCCTAGAGACCAGTCATAAAATTAAAGAAAAGGAGTGTGTGCTGGCTTGTTTGAATTTTGGTACAAACTTCAAGGGTTTGAACCCATGACCTTCCTCACCCAAACTAATATGTTTATCACTAAGCCGAAGCATAATGGACACCTAAAGGTGCTAAGTAATGGGCCAACTGCCTCCAATTTGTTACCAATTCAATAGGTAGGAAATTTGAAATGAACAAAATATTGCGAATAAAATTAATGGTACATTTAGATCCTGCCACAGATAATAAGTCAAGACATGATAACAAATCATTGAAGAAATATTCACCATAATTTCAATAAAAAAGTGGAAAACAAACACTTAATTAAAGAAAAAGCTTGAGAAAACCCAGGTGCTCCATCATTAAAAACACACTTGAGAAAGAACCATTATTGTTGTAAAAAACTAGCTTGTGACAAGGGTTTCAACTTGAAGTTTTCGGAATCTCAGAGTTGTCATTTCTGTTGGGTTTTGGTTGTTAGTATTGCATCTCATGTCTGCAAGTTAAGGACATTGAAGGTCATGACTCATGCCCAATGTTCCCATTTGACCGATTTTTCATTCAAAAACAAAACAAGAGTTAATGGATTTTGCAATCATGTAAAAGAAGAGAAAAAACCATTGTGCTCCACTTAAGAGAAAACTCAAGATTAAGTATTTTACAAACCAAGGAAAATAATGATAGGACATTGAATCCTCTACAACATATGAAATGTCAAAATCAGAAGTTTGTTTATGAGAGGCTTTGTTTGATGGTTCCTCCGAATACAAATAGAGGCACGAACTTAGATGGCTTGGTTTGCCCCATTTTAAGTACACTTTCTCAGGTAGAAAATGGGAATATGGTGGAAGGCGTTGTTGGCATCACCAAAGGAAGTGTCTTAAAATTAGCTTCCAGTCCTGCTTCATTTTTTCTGTGAAAAGAGTCCTCTGGTTATTTTGCTGCCTCAGGGTAGTCTTGGAGGTTTGTTTAGGGGTTGCTTTGGGTTGGCTGAATCAGGAAATGTTTTGACTTCAGCCCCTTGGAGGAAGATTTTGAATATTTTATGAAAACAACATAAAATTAAGGGAAACAAAAAAGAAAAAGGAAAAACATGTAAAGTACCGTTACATATAGCTTCAAGGGCCATAGTGCAAAATAGTTTTCCAAAAATTTACCTTTTAATGATTTATCTAACAAAAATAGATGTTTGATTTATATTTTTTTGTTGATAAACATTGGTTAGTCGATCATTTTTTCTCCCTCTAGAATTTAGAAAAACTCAATAAAATCAAAGTCACTAAAATTCTACAGTCATTCATATACATTGTGAAACCAAATGTCCAACAAACCTTTATAGTAGATTAAAGCCCTGGAATCATTGAGGTTGAAAACCATCCATAATCTCTCAATGGATTGTGAACTAATAAGATTTAGTAATCCACCTATGGCAAGATTGACGGCTCTGATTTTTGTCGAAGGCATGTCTTGACTGTTGGCTTGCGGCAGATCTGGTTATTTTCGTTTTTTTGTGTAGATCGTGGGGAAAAGGTCCTCTACCCTATAGAAATAGAACTCAAGGTGTCATGTTGTGGCACCGACCACCCTGAGCACCTATGCTTGGAGCCCATTCCTAAGCTAATCTGATTAATGGCTCTCAATTTGCTTCTTCGACCTCCCATTTATTGGACACTTATAGACACCATCAATTAGTGGATTTGATATTAAAAGGAGGCTTTGATTGTATTCATCCTTATCTTCTCTATCATAACTTCCTTTATTTGAATTCCTCTTCATGAGAATAGCTCCCTTTGAATGAGTTGATCAATTTGTTAAAGAAGTTTATGCCAAAACCGAGGGTAGATATGCCTTCCACATCAGACGTTGAAGAAACTCACACCAGATTCTCACTTACTAGCTTGAGATAGTGCCCTTGTTAGGGACCAATCAGGTTGCGTGGGTTCATGCTCCACCTGAAGAATCTTCAAAATTAACCACTTAAAAGGCGAAACGTTTGCTTTGAGCTATCCACCTGCTGTGGATGATTACGTTATTCCTCTATTTTACATTTCACTATAGTGGAGCTTTCTCCTTTGGAAGTAAGTGCCTTTTCATCCAAAAAACATGACCTTGTTCTCATTTCTTGTCATTTTCTTAAATGAATATTAGGTAGGATTGGAAGGGACTGCTATCTGCTGAGGAATTCAATCTGTTGTAATGTGCCACCAATCTAATTGGCTGCAGTCTATCATGCTTGCGTGTGTCAATTACCAGCAACCAAATTACTTCTAAAATCATTTTAACACTCCCATTTTTCGCCGTCTTCATATAACTATGCCATGTTCTGTTGCTTTCCCTAGAGCTTTTCAATTCCTTCAGTTAATAGGTCATTTCTTTCCAATAAGTTAAGACATATTTAGACTCAATCCATGGGGTAGGAATGTTTATCTCTTAGCTTCTCTAAATTCTAGGGAAATGAACAATTTTGAGAATCATGACATGGTTCAATGAAAAACATTAGCTAAAGACACGTGCCACTGTTGACTCCTAAATAAATTTAAGATGTATTATGTGTCATGTTGATTGTGTCACCGAGAGTCTTGTCTAAATTGAACATCTTTTACTGAGTGGAACTGATAATGCCCCAATTCAGAGGGCATAATCAATCCCATGTTGGTAGGCACGACTTCCAATGTGCTTGACATCCAGAAAAGAAATGCCGTATGTGTCATTAAAGTCCAACAGAAATGAATTCTAAGCTTTCGTGAAATTGAGTTAGTTGAAACCCTTATCATATGCTAGATTTTGACAAAGATGCGTAAAGTGTGCTTGTTGAGTGTGTATTCTCAACTTTTTTCTTTTTTTTTTAACTGCTTTCCCCAGTTTGAAATTGTAGTGACTTTTTCCCTGAAAAACTGGATTTTGTTTCTTTTGTTCATCATTTGTGGCTAGATCTCAGTGTGTCGCTGATTTAATTTCAGCAGGTGTTCTATTTTAAATTGTGCTGCCAGTTGAACTGGTGGCGATGTGGTAGCCATTGTTTCAATTGCATTTGCACCTTTAAATGTCTTCAAACCAGAAAAAATGCCAGTAGTCTTCCATAATGTACTTCTACTCTGGCATCCTGTTCATTTTGATAAGTGTTCCTTTAGTTACTCCCTCGAACTAACTTTCATCCTCACTCAAGGGATTCGTGCACAAGCAAATGGTTGCACTTTGTGATAATGAAGAATGCTTATTCACTGTTGGAGCTGGAATTTATTGCCGTTGAAAAGCCTTACAACAGTCAATTGGAGAGATGACTAGTCTCTTGGCTGATCATATTTAGCTGGCAAATGAGAGCTTTGAATAATTGGTGTCACTGGTGACACTGCCAATGCCTAAGGTGCCTGCCCTAGTGAATGGGAATTAGAGCATGGGACCAGCTGTGGTCAAAGTGTTAAAACCAATGTGTTTCACATCATAGTGCATCACTTATATTTCCGGGATTTAGGTTTGATAAGGTTTTAAAATTAGCCGGACTAAGACTGAATATTTGGAATGCAAGTTTAATAGGAGTTGAAACGAGGAAGTAGTCAAGATTGATGGCCAAGAAATAGTCTTTTCGATACTTTGGGCCGATAGTCCAGGAAAATGGAGAGATTGAGAACGATATCGCACATAGAATTAGAGCTACGTGGGGGAAGTGGAGATGTGCATTTGGCATTTTATGTGATCATTGCATATCAATGAAGCTGAAGAGGAAGTTCGATAGGACAGTTGTGAAAACAGCTTTGTTTTATGAGACGAAATATTGGGTGATCAATAAACAACATATCCATAGGATGAGTGTGGCTGAGATAAGGATATTGATGGATGAGTAGCAAGACAAGAAATGATAGAATTCGAAATGAATACATTGAAGGGAACTTAGGTGTGGCTTCAATAAGCAATAAGGTGAGGAAAAATAGACTTAATTGGGTGGGCCCATATGTAGCATAGACTCAATACAACACTGGTTAGGAGGTGTGGTTTGATTCAAGTGAAAGGCTCTAAAAGAGCAAGGGAAGGCCCAAAAGGACATGGATGGAAGAAATGAGAAAATTTATATGAGGACTTATGGTCTTACTAAACAGGATTTGTGTAGCCGACCACAAGTAGTTGGGATAAGGCTCTGATGATGATAATGATGAGAAGTACATAAACCATTTTCTTCTAAAGCTCTTGGCTCATTCATGTAAGCATTTTTCACACAATCCAGCTTATGTGGTGTTTGTAATGTATATAATGACCCTAAGTCATAGCTTAAACGGGATTCTCTATTGGTTCGTTTTCCGTTTCACTCGTTTTCCTTTTAACCTTTTTTCAATAATCGTTTGCATCTTTGTATTGTTTAAGTGTGGTTTCCCTAGTTAGAGCACTCATAGTTATTGTTAATCTCTTTGTAATTAATGAAATGTTTTCCATTATCTTAGTGTCTTCATTCCTGGTTTCAAAATATGGCGTATGCATTGAGCATTATTTTTTACTTGGTTAGTGTGTTGGATTGTGTCCGCACCACATTCTTTCTAGTTCTTGTAAGCATTCCTTGTTCATAATATTGTTTGTTAAAATGGAAATTAAACTCTATGTACTTAGTATACATATAAAATGTTGGGTTCTGTGCAATTCAGATAGCACCAATCTTATCAACATGCAAAGGACCAGAGGACACCATATATAGCTCAGGTTGCAAAGATGGAACTAGGGCAAACGACCTTGTTGACATTGTCATAGGAATCTAGTGTGAAATTGTGAATGTCAAGGATAGAAAATGTGTTAACTCAAAGTGGCCTTTACATAGACTACTGTGATGAAAAGTTTTATGAATTTGACCCAGATAGGTTTTCAATATGAACAACATTGAATTATCTGAGCATGATATGATAATGTAAACGAGGCTAAGGGAGAGGTCAACAAGACAATCCCCATGATTACTGGAGCATTTAGATATCAGCTCCAATAGGCATATTAGCCACCTTGTGGTCGATGAATTGAGTAAATTCATTGTCCCATACATAGTTGTGCTAACAAAACAATAGCCATGTGAAGACCTATGTACTTTAATTATCCTGAAGTTATATACAGTGCATATAAGCCTGTGAATGCAGATCCTTCAATGTAAGCTGTGTTAAAAAAAAATATAAATAAATCCAATTTGGAATGTACCACTTGCATCACTCTCTACAGAGGTCATTGATATGTAGAACACTCCCCTTAGCTGGGTGCTTGGTGAAGAGAGTGCCTCTTTGCTACTAACCACCTTTAATAGCAGTAGCACACTTCAGAAGCTGTCACACCAAGGCACATGCTTGTGACTGTTTGCTACTAACCAACTTATCAGCTTTGGCTGGAAGTTGATGTCACTCTTTACATCATTATTTTTGGCACAAGGACATTGATGAGAGCCTGGGTGAAATGGATGTAATTGTGTGACTACCAAAATTGTGTGATGCTTCCATATTTCTCAGAAGATACGTGCATCTTTTGTATGTTAACTCAAGAATAAGGAATAACAAAGCTCAATTTACCTGAAGTCTATATTGTCTGTGAACATTAATATATTCTTCCTTGCCGCAATGATATTGCAGGTAAGAGTAGAGGGAACCGTGGAGAAAGTTTCAGATGAGGAATCGGACAAATACTTCCATAGTCGTCCTCGAGGAAGTCAGATTGGGGCGATGGTTAGCGAGCAGGTTTGCCATGCTTACCACATTTGGCTTGTCTTTGGATCATGGATGCTCCATAAAAGTTTTAAGAAGATTTAACTTTATTTTTGTGAAGGTAATATGAAATTATATGGATTTTGCATGCAGAGCTCTATAATACCTCGAAGGGATGTGCTCCACCAAGCGTACAAAGAATTGGAGATCAAATTTGCTGATGGGTCAGTGTCACTTTTAACACAAATGCTGTTTCTAGTTTTCTTTTAGCATCAGTTTTGTGACTTTTAGTAGTAGTCATTAGTCTTTTAGTGTATTATCTGGAAAGAATTAAGTCTATGTCTACTATTTCTTATCAAATATGAGTATGTTATACCCCACAGTTTCTGCTGAAGACGATGCTTCCAATATGGTAATGTCCGTCATGTGGCTTGAAAACTATCTCCTCAGATTTATTTCAGCCGTAGCTGCTAATTTTATTTACAAAAATCCTTTCCTTTTGTGTGATGGGAACTAGACTTCACATAATTTGTCCCAAGCACGGGTAAAGCAGGTGGGTTGCGTTAGGGAGGCAGCTAGCATAAAACTGTACCACATCTTACCATGAATCTTGAGAAAAAACAGGATTCATGTAGCCGACCCCAAATAATTGGGATAAGGCATGGATGATGATGATGTGTGTATATACCATGCATGGATTTGTATTTTTGAGATAGTTTCTTTGTTTCATAGGAGTCCTTAGTGCCACTTTAAATTAAGCATATTTCATGCAAGCCTGTGATTTGATGGACACAGCTCGGGATAGGTTAAGTTGTCTAGGAAATAAGAGTAAACTTTATGTCGTTTCCTCACTTGAACAAACAATAACCATCAGTGATGTGAATTCAACCGACTCTACCATTTTGTTCAGCATTGGAATTGATGGGATTGTAGTAAGGGAAGTCTTTTTAGCTGCACAGACACAATCAGCTCCTATACGGGTTGTCTTATCAAAGTTTTCTAAAAGCATGAGGCGTTGCCTACATGGGCGAGGGGCCTTGGAAAAAAAATTGAAAATCCAATTCTAATCCCTGTTTTCAAGCCTAAAATTGAGTCTGAAGAGCAATGAGGACTTGAAGTAGGGCCCATCTGCTCAGTCTTTTCATCTTAAAAGGGCGATAATGGTTATATTACACTGGGTCTGGGTGCTTGGGCACTCTTTACTGTGGTGTGTCTTGTCACTTCTGTTGATGTAACTACTGCAAGGAACTTGGCCATTGTAAACTTAGGTCTATCAAGAAATATGAAGGCCTTGTTCCTTTAGCAGTTGTTGCTAAATTCCTTTTGACTACATCTCGTCCTGCTTCAAGAGAACCCAATAGCCACAATGATATGGGAACTCTACTTATTAGAATCTGCTCCAAGCTCTTCTGGCTTTTTTGGACCTTTCTCTTAGTGCAACGAGTACTCTAGACTAGTTTCACAAGTTTCCTATCAAGTACTATTAATGTCATTTGATTGAGATAGCCTAGATGGAGATTTATCAAAAAAAACCTAGATGTTAGATTTGGGTTCTCCAATCATATAATAGTTAATCTGCATCTTCTATCAGATTCATGCCTTGTTTCTGATTATCATACTCTATTTACTGCAAGCATCCTCGTTGTCTATAACTTACAGGATCAGGTTCACCTGCAGATTTGGTGAAAATCTCTGATTTATTGTGTTCCGAGTTTGACTATGGATCTTGTTATGGTTCATCAAACGACCTAGTAAAATACCTTGGTTTATCCTTTCTAATGTCTATGATGTGAAGTGTTACTCTGTTGTGTTGTCAGGATACCTTAAGCTAAATTGTTCTAATTTTATGCCAATCTTTTAATATTCCTCACTCGGAAACTTTGACATGGGGCCCTTGGTCATTGACATCTAGGCTGCATTGTAATTGACATCTAGGCTGCATTGTAACTTTGTGCTTCTGGCTACTTTCTGCTGTCACTGTCTTTTTACAAGAATTGCTGTTCTGCTGTCACTGTCTTTTTACAAGAATTGCTGCAAGTGCAAGTTCTTGATCACATGGGCTCTTAAATGATTAAAACAACCAGTACCATTTACCGTTTTTTTTTCCCCCTCTTTGGTGGGTGTGTTTATTTTTATTTTTTATTTCTTTATATTTTTTTTTTGGTGGGGGAAGGGGAGGGTTTATTGAGCAGAAGAATCATTACATCATAGAAACTATTAGAGCTCTCCTTGAGTCATTGTTACCCATCAGAATCTTGTGCTTAGTCTTGTGCTTAGCTATGATGTCATTTAAGTTTTTGATTGGTAGCTCCCAGAGAAAAATTGTACTGGCAGATAAAGTGGTTTGTAGTCCCTGTTTTTTATTGGGTTTGATCAATGCTTTCACCTCCCATGAGCAATAAAAGTTATTTGCACCAGTTGCTAAATGTGTTGTTATGATATGAGATCATCATCATCATCCGAGGCTTATCCCAATTTGGGATTGGCTACATGAATCATATTCTGTCATTCTGCTCTATTAAGGGCTATATCTTCAGTCAAACCATAAGCCACCATATCTCTTCTCACTACTTTCATGCATATCCTTATAGGTCTTGCCTTTGTCCGTTTAGAGCTTTCCACTTGAACCAAATCGTCCTCTTAACTGGTATTGTATTAGGTTTACACTGTACATAGCTAACTCACATAAGTCTCCTTTCCCTTATACTTTGATATGAGATATGCTCTTAATTTTGAGGGATGAAGTTATCAGTCATCGTGAAACCAAATGTACACAATATGTCATGATGTTGGTTCCCTGAGGGTGTTCCTCTATGGCTATGTTACTGGTGAGGCTCCGTTTTAGTTCTTAGAGAGAACATGGGTAAGAAGGGGCCATGGTTGCTCAATGACAATATCAAATAATTACAATGCTAAAATTTAAGTGCTAGAGGACAAACCTATATTCATGATGTTTGTTCTTAGCTTGCCAGGTTTTATCTAATATAATAACCTATTGATGTTTTCATTTTTCATCTATTTCTAGAGATCTTGGTTTCGAGTCCGCCCACCTCTTTTTTTTTTTTGTTGTTGTTATTTTTACATGTGTGCTTAGGGAGAGGATTCATCACTTGAGTCTATTTTCTGCTTTATCTTAGCTTTCGATGTGAATGAGCATAATTCGCTAAACTCCTTTTGACCTATAATGCAAATTAATGGTTATGTCCTTAAGTAGACTGAAATGTAGCCATACTGAGATGAATATGCAGAAGTGTGATCCCAAGGCCCAAACACTGGGGTGGTTTCCGGCTAAAGCCAACATCTTTTGAATTTTGGCAAGGACAAACTTCCAGGCTGCATGATAGGTAGAGTTTTCCCTCCCTCCCTCCCTCCCTCCCTTCCTTCCTCCCTCTCTCTCTCTTTGTGCCTGCGTGCACGTGTCATTGTGTTGGAGAGGATGATAAGTGATGTCTTTACGTTCTTTGCTGCTTACATCAGGTTGCTCTACTCTCCTGTGGAGGTCGATGGAAAGCGAGTGTGGCGTGTAGATCGCTTGGCCCCATGACTAAGGGTTTCAATCTCTGCTCTATAAAGTTGACATTGAATAATAAAGTTTAATTTCTATGTATCTTCTAGTTTAAGAAAATAAGACTTGTCACTCTCACTGACCATGTCATGTGTTGATAGGATCACCATTCTTGTTAATATTTCCTTTTTCTATTCTGATTAGATTACCATTCTTCTTTTTAATCTTTCCTTTCTCTTTTCTGAATTATGTGAATGCTATTACTTGATTTAGTTGTGAGGGATCATATCGGGTGCAAAAACTCTATTCCCAGCCATCGTATTAAGAGGCACCTGTAAACTTCTATTAGCCGGTACTGGTTGGACACATTGTGTCATGTATGGTGGCTAGATATGAAATGTGCTCCCTTAGACTCTGTTTGGAGGCACATGTAAGTCATCGACTCGACTTGACTTACAAACATGGGCCTTAATGAGCTATTCGGTAGTGCTCATGGTTATATGAAAGCAGTACATTTAAACTGGATAAGGGAAAAACTTTACGTAACCGTTGCCAAAGCCGCATTCGCCTCACATTATGGGCATAGTGGCACAGTCTAAAATGTATAAAAGAAAAAAAAGACCCAAGCCCTAGAGGTATTTTTTATAGGATAAATGTACAACAAGAAGGCCAAAATCATCATTGATCGTTAGATTTGAAATCAGGTGGTTGATGATGTATTAATGTTTAAGCACAAAGTCCAAAATAAAATTTATCGAAAGTTGTGACTCACTTTCATATATTTAATTTCATATCCAATAGCTACAAATGATTGTGATTTCTTCATATAAAAAATAAATGATTTCATAGGATATAGTCTTTTTTTTTTTTATGGCCATTAAAGAAAACCTGGATGGAGAAGTACCGGCAAAACACCTAGTTGACGATTGTAGTCCGAAGCTTTTCCACAGGGCGCTTTTCACATCTGAAATGTGGTGCAGGAGGAGAGGAGAGAGGGAGAGGGTGTGAGAGAGAAAGGTCTATGGAGGCAGAGTGATCTCATCTCCAAGTGGATTTATTTGTCACTAGTCATTGCCCCTGCCCCAAAAACAAATGCTTACGTAAGTAGCCCCTATTCTTGAACAAGCACACCCGGGATGAAGGCCTAGCTTTTAAGTTAGAGAGAGAGACAGAGAGAGAGAGAATCCCAAATGAATTATTGGGTACATGTGTGATGTAGCACGTGCAACTTCATATGTTAAGTGGGTCCCCCAAACGTGGGGTCTTCTTACTTGATGTTTGATACCCAACAAAAGCCCTAAAGCCAAACACCCTACACTCAAAACCTTACCACCCCTCAATTCTCTTTATAATACAAAGTAAGGACGCCTTATTTTATTCACCTTTATTTACTCTGCACAAAACCTTATTATATTCTTTTCTTTATCAATAAATCCTCTTATTATATTACTTGGTTAATGCACTTGCTCCGGCACAAACCTAACTGCGGGACCCCACTTTGGGATTCATGAAAGCTTGCAACCAACGGTCCAGATCGTCCCACCAGCCAGCTGTACTTGCCAGCCCTTCAAATCCTGACCGCCCAAATACAATTAACATTTGCTTGGCTTCCTCACGAGCAAGGGTACCTTAAATATTAATCAAATGTAACTAATCGAACTTAAACATTAATCAAATGAGATTAATGGGGAACCCACGTACGGTTGGGCCCATGGGTCTAGGGTTTCATAGTAAAATGTGCACTCTTGCGTGCCGACTGATGCGCCCACATCATGCACGACTTAGTGTTAGTGAGAGAAACTAAATTAGAATTTTTTTATTGAGAGACTAAATTAAAATTTTTCTTTTCTAGGCCATTAATTGTAGTCCAATAAGACACCCATTTTTTAGGGTTAAAAGGACAGAGAAAACTTTACCTAAAGCATTATTTGTGCGGTCACATGCCTCTCAGATGCAAGTTAATTAGTTTAAATATGGGAAGAAAATGTATAGATGCTTGCTGACAAAAGCAAAGTTGATTAAAATGTCACTATGGACCCAACCTTCTTTTTTCTTGTAGGGGCCAAAAAGAACCTTCCAAGTGACAAAAAATTGAAAGGACCTCACACTAGGGAAAGGAAGCAATTTAAAGTAGGAAGGGGAAGCTTTTAAGTACCTTTTTACAATTGGAAAAGAGGGAGAGACTGTTTCATGTGATTGGGATGTGACCCACAAAGCCTAACCCAAGGGCTAGAGGTATGTCTTAGATGCATTTGTGGGACTCCTTAGTTTGAGTTATGGCATGGGGCCAAATAAGAAAAGCATTTGTTTATGAGGTTGGTGTTGAAAATCTATGTTTCTATCTTTTCTTCACCATGAATAAATTGATAAATGGACATTATATCATAGATATCCTTTGTGTGGTACAATTATTTTATGTTTAAGATATTTATTGTCAAATTTTCTATAATGTTAATCCATGGGGTAATGGGTAAAGAATGGGGTAGGTACATAGGATGTTATTATATAAGTAATAGAAGAAAAAAGGAGAGGCAGCACATGAATGCAATATTTAGGGTAAAGAGTTGAGAAATCTTCCCTAGAAGTCCAAGAGCGTGACCTAATGGGCAAAGACACCAACCACAGGTAGGTGATGTAATGTGAGCTTTCAAGAATCAGATACCCTGACTGAGTGCCTTTCTACTCTTTTCATATGGGTGGTACCCAATATTTAACAAGCCCAATACGAACCTATCATGCCTTGCTATAATTCAGCCTTTATGACCCTTTCCTCCTTTCTAGTACGTGGGTGTACCTTGTTATCCATATATGGACTTAAACATTCCACCCCCTCTCTCAAAATTCGGCATCTCTCTATCTCACACAAACATTCCACCCTCTCTCTCATTTTTCCTTTCCTTGTTTCTTGAGATTTGAATTTATGTAATATTAGGCAGAAAGTAATACATTTTTTAAAATAAATTTGTGAAATTCAATTGAACTGATAATTTGTATATACAAACAAACTGATAATCTAAATCAACTAATAATATTAAGAAAAGTTTATATAAGGTTGCAACCTTAAAATATAAAACTAAAGATACACCTCAAAAATCCATCGGAAAATGTTGTTTTAATGTTGAAAACCTCTCTAATTGGTCATCTTGACATCTCTCTAATTGGGTCCTAAAAATAGTGCATCTTGCCACACATTGTCTAGACCGTCCATTTTCAATAGTTTTATATGTTTATAGATCTATTTGATATTAGCCATTTTTGGAGTTTAAAATTTTATAATTAGATATGAAAATAGATTTTGAGATAATCCTAAGAATTTTTTACACCAAAATTACATACGTTAAAATTCAGAGGCACGAACCACACCCATAATATTATACATAGGTTTTTTTTATTTTTCTTGTCGAATGGGTATAATAATTTGTAGATAAATATTGTCAGTTTTTGTCGCTTTCTCTCGTTTGGTTGAGTGAACACCCATAATATTATACATAGGTTTTTTTTATTTTTCTTGTCGAATGGGTATAATAATTTGTAGATAAATATTGTCAGTTTTTGTCGCTTTCTCTCGTTTGGTTGAGTGAGTAAAAGGAGGAATATGATTCGTGAGTAGAGAGGCTCCATCCAATTCCAAGTTTGAAGGTGGGAGGAAACGCCAAAACGCCCAACTTTTCTCCATAATCTTGAATTCAAGATAAGCATTTCCCCAAATTTTCTTAGTACCTAAGTGCATTGCACCTAACCCTAAAATCTGAAACAGTGGTGTAAAAATAGTCTGACCCCCGAGGCTCTGATAGGGTCTCCATCATGTGTGGCTCAGAGGTCCCTTTGGATTCCTCCTTTCAATCCCATTCATGCCTTTTGTCACTTTCGTTTCTTTCAGACCAACCTTTAGCTCGAGAACGAAAACTCGTAAAGAAAAAGGGGCGGTTCTCTCTCTCTCTCTCTCTCTCTCTCTCTCATTTTCCATCAACACCAGAACAGATGCAGATTATTATCTTGTAAACCGGTAAATATTCCATGGACATTTCAGTATCCCCGGCTCCGGCTTGAGTAGTTAGCAGTTGACGTCAAGCAATGCTATGCTATATCTCGATTTCTACTACTAGAAAAGAAAAAAGAAAAAAAATCCCATGCTACATCTCAATTCCGTTTGATTTCTACTACTAAAAAGACAGGCCGACCAATAAAGAGACAGTGTAATGGCCAAACATGGATCAACGGAAAGTAGAATCCACTCCCGAATTTTACTCAGGATCTTGGATGGAATATCCAATAACCAATTTCAGCAAATTCTATGACCCCAAACCACGATGTTAAAAGAGAAGGAGCCTTGATCACAAGAGAGAGCCCAAAAAAGGCAAAGAAATATTTCTGGTATTAAGAAAAGCAGTTTAGCAGCTATGATAACCAAACTAACCATAGTCAGTCAATGAGCTAACATAAAATTCACCTGAATTTATGCCACCGGGTTATTTGGTTCTATAAGCCTCTTTACTGTGGGCTCAAGAGAAATCAATCAAGGGACCATTTCTTACTACCAAATAATCATTCAGCATGTCTAGATAACGATGGGTCTTTCATGCTTAAATGAAAGTCCAATACTTTTTCCAACTTTAGGCATTCATGACATCTCTCATAGTTTAAACTACTACACACCAATCATGAAATTGGAAGCAAAAAAACATAACTACGAAGTCCCAACATTTCCGTGGCAAAAGCTTCCCACCCTTCACATCATCATAATATCAGATCAAATCAACCACAATTTCTAATTTTAAAAAAAAAAAAAGGTGAAGAGAAAGGCTTCATTAAAAGGAATAAAATACTTGAAGTTTATCCTTTTGTCTCTCTCGGCTCATCTCCTTTGCAGCTCCAAAGGCCACAAATGTGAAAGAAATACTCTTCTTCTTTACCTTCCTTTGCAGCTCCAAAGGCCACAAATGTGAGAGAAATACTGGATGATTGCAGGTTGGGGGTGTGAAAGAATTCAGTATCCCTTGGGGCTTAAAAACACCCCAAGAGGCCCACTTTTGCAGCCTTGCTTTTATGATAAGGTGGATTGCATGAAGATAACATGAAAAAATGGCCTTTAAAACCGACACCACCACATGATCTTCTTGAGCTCCATACGACCTTTGGCTGCATCCACTCCCACATCAGCTTTTCCCACAAAGGGCTGGGAAATTTAAAAAGAGAGACAGAAAGAACACAGAGAGAGATAGAGAACACAGTAGAAGATAAAAAAGAAGCACCAAAAAAAGCGATGCTCTTTACAGTCTTCCCCCTGCAAATGCCATTCCAATAGCCCTAGCTGAGAAAGAATTATGACTGTAAAAGCATAATTAACAAATGCAAACTAGGTTTTCTTTTCCTGTGTCTTCAGAGCTACCCACCACATCCTTCAGTTCACTCAGGGAATCAGTAAGGTGGTCATCGGCCCGCAGATGAAAAACCCATGTTTTTTTTTTCTTTTTTTTTTGAGGAAGGATGAAAAATCCATTTTCTAAACTTACTCCTAGGAAACGTTACATGATGGAAACAAAGGGGGGAGCATCATTCCTCGGTCCTGAAACTGATCGATACAAATACAGCTTCTCAACCGAGTCATCATCGCCCTGCTCCTCTCTTTCTCTAATCACTTCCACAACAAGGTGAGGCAAGCTCCGCGCCACCTCTTGACAACCACTCATAGTAAGCCTACAAGATGACATCCAAAGGAACCTCATGTTACAGTAATGGTGAACACCAGAGAGCAACCCGGCATCTCCAAATGGGCTATCCCTGATCTCAAGCTTCTGCAAATTAGGGCACCCTTCAAGCACATATTTGAGTGCCATATCACTATCTCCTGCAAAAGCTACTGAAAGGGTTTGAACAGTCTTGCCATACATTCCAATGTTCATGAAGGCCCTATCAGTGAGAAGACCCGACACTGCAAGCCTAGTAAGTTTTTTGCAATACCTAACAATGGCTCCAAACCCTTCATCCATGGGCTCCCCAGTGACATGATCAGGCCTGTGTCTCCCCATTATGCAGAGGCGAAAGACAGTAAGTTCAGAGCAGTTTCTGGACATAGTCACCACAGCTGCATTGGTCATTTGTTGGCAGAAGTAGAGGATGGATTGGAGCTTTCTGCATCCCTCCGAGATGGCTACAAGACCCACTTCAGTGACCCCACCCTCGCTATCTTCGCGTGGATCAACAGGGAAAACACGTAGGTCTCTCAGATCCTTGCATGTCGAGGCCACAGCTTGGAGGCCACGGTCTCTCACTGAATCAAGGACCTGGATCAATCAAAACCAATTCTGCCGTTTTTACTTTCAGCAGTGATGATCCATTAAATAATTGAAACCAATTAAAGAACAAAAGCCGAATTTTCCTTTAAACAAGTAACGTCCAAAACTCATTAAACCGACTGAGCAATTTAGACCCATAAAAGTTCTAACTTCCTATTTATGTTAGGAACAATCGGTAGCCCCATTAACCATCTATACCCAATTTTTTTCTTTTGATATGTCACAATTGAGACCCATTAAAACCACTGCTAAATCAAAACCATTAATAGTGAAAGCTCATTTATGTTCCAATAAGCAACAATCAATATCCATCAAACCCATCGAACAATCAAAACCCATCAAGTATCAAACCCCACTTTCTTACTTTCGAAAATAACAAGCAAATCCCAATAAAGCCATTAACCAATAGAAAGAAAACCAAGGATTAAACCAATCTTTTTCTATAAAAAAGTAAAAATCAGAACCCACTAAACCCATTAGACAAACAAGATCAAATTGAGATCAAAACCCTAAAAAAAAATTCTTCAAAACATCAAAATCAATTAAACCCATTAAACAAAAGGACTCATTTCATAAGAATTAGTGTTGGATATGTTAGGGATAGGGCTAACCCAAAGAAGCTGAAGCTTATGGCATTGAAATACTATCGCTTCAAGCTCTGCAGCTGTGATATCGGCAAGGCTGAGGTTGAGCGATGTTAAGTTGGCACAAACTGGAGAAATGGCCGGCAAGTACTCTGCCAAGATCTCCCTGAAGCCAGAGAGACAGTGCAAGAATTTGCAGGCATTGAACGCAGATACTAAATCCACTTCTTGGTCTGGAGCATTAGGATCTGGGCTAAATGAGCCAGTGCCAAGATGAGTTAGCTGAGGAGCTCTAAGCATTAGCCGTTGAAGCTGACCTACTGAGACATGCCTGTTCAGTGTGAGTTTCTTCAATGAACGGGATCTAGCTACCAAGCTCTCTAATGCGTCAAAATTTACTGCACATTCAACACAATCGAAGCAAAGGGAAACCAGGGAAGTGGTGGTCTCTGGGAAACAGGCTAACCAGTCAACACCATCATCAACAACATCATCTTCGATAAGTTCGAGCCCTCTAAGTTGCCTGAGTATCATAAAAGCGTTGAAAAATCAGGCAAAACTGTTTGTTTGTTTGTCTCTATTTAGGGATTTAGATAAAACAATTGACAGGTTCATCTCAGAAAGACAAAACAAAACGCAAATACAGGACAGCAGGGAAGCTAGTTAGGTGAGTTTAATCTGCTTTAGGGAAAATAGAAAACAGAGATAGATCTATCTCAAAGGATGGAATCACGTTTTATCAGTTTTCAGTCAGTAAAACACAGATCTCGGATCCAAGTTGACATGCTCATTGCACAAAAACTAAAACAAACCAAAAGCAGTTAAACCCTGAATAATGAACAATACCGCGCTACCACTAAACTGATGAACCATAGCAAACAATAAGCCCAATAACAGAAAAATAAGGACAACAAAACAGAACATGAAACCAAAGAAACTAAACCCTAAATCACTTCACATTCAAGTAAACAAAGTATAACGAGTCGAACTCCATGACCCCATCAAAACACCCCAATATCCCTCCACACCCAAGGAAAAGAACTAACAGAGATTCAAAATCAATAGCCCCATCAAAACCATGATTCAAAACATCATAACAATCAGCACTAAAAACCCAACAACTCCCCCCAATTCCCAAGATTCAAAACCTCCAAAAGAGATAGAGAGAGAGAGAGAGAGAGAGAGAGAGAAAACCAGTTTTTTCCATTTTTCCTCCATTCGCACGAGTGGGACTCCGACCAACCCCAATTTTCCAATATCTCCACCCAAGTTTCTAGTAACAATATAAAAAACTCGGCTACTTCAAAAAAGAACAAAACCATACAGATAGATGGAACCCTAAAACCAGTCACCATACCTGCAACCTCCAGCCAAAACCGCAAGCCCCTTTGTGGAGAACCCATCGCAACAAACCAGGGAAAGCTCCTTAAACCCTGGAAAAACCCTAGCCAAAACCCCAATATCCTCATCCGTTACACTCATCCTCTTCAAGCTAACCCTCTCAAGCCATTGAAAACCCCTCTGAGCAATTGCCCTAACCCATGGCGAAAAGTGAGCACCCCAATTGTGAGGCACCAGGTCAAAATCAGCGAACCTGGGCTTGCCCTTGAGGACCAGGGTCCGAACCCTATCAAACCTCTCAGCCACACGCTCCGGCTCGATTGCATAACAGTTCCCAATGAAGACCTCGCTCCTTGTCCGAGCTTCAACCTTGTACCAGGCTTGAGAGACCAGAGAAACCGCGTTACGGTCCCTGCGGTGGGTCACAAAACGGAGGACGCTCTCGAGGACATCGTCGGTGAAGGCGGCCTGGAGATCTGGCCGTTGTTTGGTGGATCCGACGGCTGAGGCGGCAGGGGAGGGGTCTGGTGGGGCGTTATCGTCGGAGTCGATGGACATGGCGGAAGGTTGGTCATGGGTCATCTAGAGAGAGAAAGAGAGGAGACGATGGCTATGCCCTAACTGAGGGGGAGGGGGAGGGGGAGGGGGAGGGGAAGAGGGGGTAATAAACAAACATGGGGTTCTTGATGAGAGAGAGAGGGATGGGTTTTAGAGAGAGAAAGAGAGAGAGGGGATATGACCGCATTTATTTTATTTTATTTATTTGGAGAAGGCAGACTCCACTCTGGTGTCTGGCTCTGCACATTGGGATTCTCCATGCCTCTCTCTCTTGATCTCCCTCTTTGACGTGTCTCTCTCCTCTATCTGTGCACTGTGGATGGAGATGCATGGGGCCATACATGATCATCACCATACATGGGATGGGGGTTGTGTGATGCCGCTTCCTCTGCTCTGTTGTCTTCTGCAGAGTAGGGGCAAAAGAGAAGGCTGCCCTTCCTTTCGCCTTAACTTACTCGGATCTCCCTCTCTCTCATTATTTGGGCGTTAGTTTCGCCACCCTTTTTTTTTTTATTTTTTTTTTTTGCAAAATCAAAATGTTCTAGAAATAATCTTAAATAGCAAGCATATTATTATTATAAAGAAGTTTGTACGAAGGATGTGGTTTGCGTATACAAAATTTTTTGAATGGCTTGAGAATCTTTTTTTTTAATTATAAAAATTTAAACTCTAAAAATGGTTTAAATTAAATAAATCTATAAACACATGAAAATCTTGAAAATTGACAACGGTACGGAGAATGTGTTGCAAGATACACTATTTCACACGCTCAAATTTCTTTTCTTTTATTTTCATATTCATACATCTCCATGTTTAGATGATTAGTTATAAGGGTTTTTCAACATCTATACAGCCTTTTATGATGGATTTTTTAGGTGCACCTTTAATTCTACATTTTGAGGTTGCAACCTTATATAAATTTTTCCTTTATATAAAATTCTAATCTTAATCTAAAATTTTAAGATTAGGGATAGCAATGGACCTGATAAGACCCGAGACCTGACAGGTAGACCCTACCTTGGGTCCTGGTAAGGGTATAATTTTTGGACCTGAATACCATACGGGTCTGGGTTTAGGTCCAACCGGACTCGAATACTATGTCGTTATGCTCGCGCTGGTATTCATATTATCATAATATTGGCAACATATACAGTATTATTGGCACAAGAAAAAAAAGAAGCTCATAGTCATATGGTATATGATAGTAAAAAAAAAAAACTAATAAGCTGATAGTCATATGGTGATAATGGATCCAACCAGATCCGAGACTCGATAGGTCCAAGTATGGGTTCAAATTTTGGACCCGAATACTACTCGGGTTCGGGTTTGGGTCCGAGTCCAGGTCCTGTCGGACCCAACCCGTTCCCACCCTTAATTAAGGTGCACCTCAAAAATTTATAGAAAGAAGATGTTTTGATGTTGAAAAACTTTATAATTAATCATCTCGACATTAAGATGTATAGAAATGAAAAAAAAAAAAAAATTCATATCCTAAGAAATAGTACATTTTACCATACATTTTTTTGACCATCCATTTTTGTATATTTATATATCTACGTAGTTTGAACCAATTTTTAAGTTTAAAATTTGGTAATTAGATATAAAATAGATTCTCGATCTATCTTAAAGATTTTTTACTGAAATTATATCTTATGACAAAATTGGTGGTGCATCTTATTTTGATATGAAAAAGTATACAATGAGACTATTTATCTTTGGTATAAGGTGATCATAATTAATCTTGACCATTAGATGTGAAATTGGGTGGCTACATTTATTGCATTGATCAAGCTTAAAGTTCAAAAAAAAAATTTTCGAACTTTATGACACATCCAAACTATCATATTTCACATTCGATGGTTATAAGTAATTGTGACCTTTTACACCTCCTTGTGTGTAAAAGGTAAATGGTTTCATTGTATACAATCCCCTTTGATATTATAAACTTATGTAAACCATACCTACTGTCATTTACTCGTATTTTAGTTGAATGAAGATGTCATTGGGTGGAGTACTAAGAGAGTGAGTGGCATTCCTATATCCACGCTAATAATATTCTTGAGCCTAGGCTCTAAACAATCAAATTATAATCTACCTCGAAATTTTCATCAGAAGAGGTTGTTTTGATGCTCAAATATCATCAAATTGATCATCTCGACATCAAGATGCACGGACATGGAAAAAAAATAGATTTCAAGTTTTGAAAATAATGCATCTTACAACGTATTTTTGAACCATCAATTTTCAAGACTTTCAAGTTTTCATGGATCTGCTCGATCTACATTATTTTTAAAGCTTTAAATTTTATAACTAACGATAAAAATATAATTCAAGGCTATCACGAAATTTTTCATTATTGAAACCATATTCTTGACACTATTTGAAGGTGGGTTCTAGTTTGATTGTTTAGAGCGTCCCCTCTATACAAACCGCACCCTATTATTATTATATATTGGCGATAGCTTTTATGTTTTGAGATACTGTAGTGAGTGTGGATGAAATTTTAGATACGTTCCTGAGAAACTGCTGAATCCACGCCCACCCGTGCATATCACACGTGCAAACGGACGGGCTTGGTATTCTGAATACGTGACGGGAGTCATAAAGTGGTCAATGAAGGAGGTACCTTTTTTTTTTCTGATTTTCTTTCGACGCTTTAACCTCTTTATTGTGAAAAATAAATAAAAAAATCAACAAGGTATAGTAATGTTGGGTAAATGTTGGTATAATGCTCTTTTGTCTTGCTTGCCTTACTGCTAAATTACACGTTAAGTGCATGGATGGCGTGGGTAATAAAGTTTGTCAACTGTAAAATTATTTTACTTACAAAAAAAACTATAATATTATTTTTCCTTTATAATGAAGGAAAAAGTTTTGTAAGTGTGATGCGCTAAACAATCAAATTAAGCCACACCTCAAAAATTTCTCTAGAAGAGGCTGTTTTAATGCTCAAATATTCTCAAATTGATCATCTCAACCTCAATATGTATGGACATGAGAAAAAATGGATTTCATGTTTTTGAAAAATAATGCATCTTGTAATGCATTTTTGGATTGTCAATTTTTCAATATTTCATAGATCTGATTGATCTACACTATTTTCTAAGCTTTAAATTTTATAATTAGATATGAAAATATATTTTAAGGCTATCACAAAGATTTTCAGTCATTAAAACCACATTTCTTAACACTATTTGAATATGTGTTTTACTTTGATTGTTTAGAGCCTCCGCTTTATGCAAGCGGCACCCTATGATAAAAGGTATACTTCTAAAAAAAAAACAAAAAGTCTCAGTAAAGATGTCCAAATTATTGCCCTAGAGTAGAAAAATTTCTAAAACCTTGATGCATAGGTCTACCTAACTTATCCTATGTAAAAGTATAAACCTAAAGATCACCTTATCCAAGCACTTTCGCTCTCGAGGAATGAGTGTAATAATGTCAAACCTTAATACTAGGTCGGCCAAAATCACCCTATGAGAAGTACGCGTTAATAAATTATAAAATTAACCATTATCTACCACACAATTTAACATTAGAGAAGCAAAGGAAGAATTGTCCAAAAACCTTAATAGTAGGTCCGCCTAACTTTATCATATGCGAGGTATCAATTTTCAACCTGGACAACTGAAGAGAAGGGTCGAGTTCAAATCTCCTATTTGAAGACAAAACCCACCTAATTTGAAAAAAATACATTTTTTGTTTAAGCTTTAATCCAATTATTTGGGTCAATTATTCTGCTCTATCAAGGGCCATATCCTCAGTTAAATTGCACGTCAGTATATATATTTTCACTTTTTCCATTTAATATCCTATTGTGCCTTACCCTTATCCTTTTAGAGCCTTCTACTAGAACTAAATCGTCTCTCGTAACATGTGTTGTTCTAGGTCGACATTGCATATAACCAAATCGCCTAAGTCTACTTTCCCTCATTTTATCGCCTATTGGATGTCCTCTAAGTTTCCTATAATGCAGTCATTTAAAATCCTATCTCTTCTTATATTGTCATTCGTCTATCTCAATATTCTCATGTTAATTACATTTATTCTATAAATATGTTGTTTCTTGGCCACCCTATATTCTATCCCATAAATCATGGTTAGTCTTACAGTGTCCTGTAAAACTTTCCCTTCAGCTTTATTGGTATACGACAATTATATAAAACTCAAAAAGCACATCTCCACTTCGTCCATCTAACTTTAATTTTGTACTCGACATCTTTTTCAATCTCACCATTTTGATAGATTATTGAATCAGAATATCGAAATATAATTTCGTTAGTGAGATTTCTTGGGTAATTCGTTATAAGTGGACATATATAGTGGGCTCGTGGGACCAAATTGGATAAAAACATTAGGGGGATTTATGACCTAAAATATCTAATTCACCTAGCTATTAATTCAAATGAAACAAAAAGTACTTTTGAGGGTTGCAACCTTAAATAATCAAAATAAGTCACACCTCTAAACTTTATAATCAAATGCATCTTTGGTGCCAAAATTTTTAGGGTGGTTTGTGAATCTATTTTCACCTCTAGTTATAAAATTTTAGACTAAAGAAATAGTTCAAATCAATCAGATCTACATATGTATGAAAATCTTAAAAATTGAAGGTCCAAATAATGTGTTTCAAGATGTATTATTTTTTAGACTTGAAGTTTTCTTTTTTTATATTTATATATCTTGATGTCGAGATGATCAATTAAATGGTTTTTCAATATCAAAAATATACTTTTTTGATGGATTTTTTAGGTCCACCTTAATTCTACGGTATTTTTTTGTTTTTTGAGCTTTTGGGACCTCATATATATTTTCATCAAACTGAAAGTGTTTCCTGCTCCCACATGAGCATGTTATCTATTTACTCCTCATGTAAAGGCGTAGAAGTATTTTTAGGGCTCTAAAATTGGGGATGCAACTTCTTGAACCTGTGGTTGACATCATACAGAAAAAGTATTAAAACTCTCTCTTAGTTCAATAAATAATGTCAAAATACCGCATAGGCACCATCCAAATTTTGGAAGGATAGACCACATGTTTAGAAAGTCGAAATCCATTTTAGTTTAAAATAGCCATCTAATGATTCCTTTAGTGGACCTCAATATTTTGAACAAGAAAAAAAAATCCTCCAGTATACCTCTTTGGCCTGAGGGAGTAAATGGATAGTATGTTCCCTGGGAAGCATAGAATAAACACTCTTCATCAAACATATAGTCTACTATCAATCTTTTCTTAAGCTTCAAGCCATCTTTATTTTATTGATCTTACAGATGAATAAAGATGCTTTCAGATATTTCAGGTAGAACAAATCCCCTTAATGGTGCTTCCGCATGGCGCCAAATGTACAATTTGATCATGCTGGACCAGTAAATCTTTTTATTTTCTAAGTTTTGTTTACAAAATACAAAAAGTGAAAAAACATATAAACGAGGTTAATGTTATTTTGCATGTAAAAAATTAGGGGTATTCGTAAACATTTAAAAAAAAGGTAAAAAATATAATAATAAATAAATATATGCAATATGTATATCGTTATGAAACTAGGAAGGTTCGTACATGTCTATGATACTTTTTCAAACATCAATTTAGAATTTTCATGTGGACCTTGTTACGAAAAGGAAGAAAAATGTGTCGATGTCAAAAATACCAATTTTAGATCACAAAATTTTAAAGGAGAAGAGAAATGTTTTACTATTTGTCTCTTGATCATCTCATACATTGCATGGGTACGATATAGATGTATCCGTACCTGATAATAATTTAAGTGTGGAAAGTGTTGGTATAAAAAATTGACCTTAAACAACACCATTACACCAATTAAAAAAAATGGAAATATATCCAAATAATACCATGAGAAATGAATCGTTTAACATTCTACACTTTATTTTGATTTAGTTTCAAAATACCATCAAAAGACACATACTCTTGAATTGGAATGGATGTAAATGTTGAAGAATTTAATTTCTCACGATATTTTGACATAAAACTCCCTTTATAGTAATATTTTAATAAGAAAGCTAATTTGTATAGTGTATTGGTACCACAAACAGCGACTGCATGCTACATCAATTGATGCTGAGAGATTTCAATGCTCGCTCGGGAGCATCTAGGGGTCGCAATTAGGTCGGGTTGACCCAATGATCATGTGGGTCGACGTAATTCAGGTCTGGGTTTTGGTCTAAGTTTTGAACTTGATGGTTTCATTTTATGTCTAAAACCTTGGACTCGAGTTGGATCTGGGTCAGGTCTCAATCAAAGTTGACCCGACTCGAACACAAATCCACATAAAGTATTTTTGGCCAGTAGGAGATGTGTGACATCATCTACATAAAGATGTAAAAATCACTCATATAGAATAGAATATACGTGGCATTCACTCATATAGAATTCACTAGTGGTATTTAATGTTATTGATGTCACGTTCCATATGGATAATGTCACACCTTTTTTAATGACAAAAAATATCTATATTAAAAAAATATATTTTATTATAAAATAACGATTATAAAAATATCAAAAAATTGTTGTGTATAATTATAAAATGATATACATAGCGTGCGTACCCTAATACGATTTGTTGAGTATAATGTTTCTAGACTCGAACCCAAACCAAGTTGGGTCCAAAACCAAGTTTTAGAACCATCAGGTCAGATTAAGGTCCAAAACCCTCAACTCAAGTTGGGTTGGGACCCGACCCAACCCTAGGAGCATTTCGTACATCAGTAATAATTATACACCTCGAGAGTTTGTGTGGTCCATGGGGAGGACGATTTGATGCTCTAACCGAAGGGTTCAGAGGCCGTTCTCTGATTGAAAACGGAAAGCCCACAACAAGAAGCAACAACACTGATTTTCCCAAAGTTGAAACTTTTTGGAGAGAGAGGGGGCCCATTTTGGCATCCCCTGACACTAGTGTACAATCCTGCAATGGTGATGTAGATGTTGACTGATTGACTCGATCTCTCCTGATATGCCTTCCTCTCCTCCTCCTCATTATAATAAATGTTAACCACTCGCTTCCCATCCCTTCCAATCTTCCCCTGTTTTCTTCTCCCCATCACTCAAATCTAAAAAACACAGGGCAGCTGTTAATAAATTCTATAATTACATAGGTGCAACAGCCCTTGAATATTTAAGAGAGAGAATCGATTGAGGGGGCATTTCAAAAAATAATAATAATAATAAAAAAGAAATAAGAAAAAAGTAAAAAAGAAAAAAGAGATGAAAGTTGAAAGAGACGTGCATATAGAGGCCCGGAGAGATAGAGAAGACATTGGTCAATATCTTGGAAAAAACCCAGTTCCTGTGTAATAATGAATCTCACAGCTTGAATTTACTTGTGGGTAAGAAGGGTTGAATTGGCCAATTTTTTAAATATTACATGGAGAATCATTTGAAGATTTTTCGAGCACTTTTATGTATTGTGAAAGAGAGAGGTGGATTTTTGGTCTTTTTTTTCCTTTGAAAATGCTCTTACATTCAATCATGCCTAGATACTAGGACCTACTTTTTCCTACTTTTTTTTTTGATAGAACCAAAAAAGGGCCAAAAAAGAGAAAATGTCGTTATTATTTTCTTCCGAGCCTTATCTCAACTATTTAGGATCGACTGCATCATTTCTATTTGAAAAAAATATGGTCAACTTTTATGTTGATTGGAAATATTTAATGCAACCCTCTTCTTTTATACAGGCTTAAGACCGGCAATATTTGGGTTGGGACTTGTGACCTTGGACCGGCCATGACAGAGTTTAAAGCCAAACCTTTAATTTTGAAGCATTAAGGATCCTAAAAAAGGGGAAAATATAACGAAGCTAAAAAAGCATTAAGGATCAAATTCTAAGAAACTTAGAAGCCAAACGCTCAACTTTGAACTCAAAATCCTTTTCAAGTATTGAACTAGAGAGCAAGGGTATTTTGGCGCTTCTCATAAAATATATTTCTTAGATAAACGAATGTAAAACACGAGCATATGATATGGGTGAAGGGAATCCTCCGGCGTATGCCGTACATTGCAACTTACCATCCATGGACGGTTGATGTTTAATTGTAGTTATAATCGGAGAGAATCCCACATGTATGCTTAAACTCCATCGTTCATCGTCAAGACCGTACGGTGGATGACAAAATAGCAGACACTGTATGCCATCTAGCGGCGGTGTATGGCATACTTTCTCCACGGTGAAATTTTTTTATTTTTTTATTGTTTTTTTGGAGGTAAATGTTCTATGTAGGAGTCAAAAATCTAAACTAGAGCCAAAGGTAGACAATTGTGGTAAAGAAAGACTTGAAATAGAGAAGAAGTTAGCAATATTGATTCCCCTATAAAGTTTGGTGCCTAAAATAACCAAATGAAAAAGAGAAGGGATACCATACAAAGAAACAACATGTAAAAGGACCATTTTGTCAACATAGTCTTTATGCTATTTCCATGGATGGACATTCGATCAATGTGACCCATAAAGGAGAAGATAAGACTTTCTCTTGGGGGCGTGCATGTGTAGCTATAATGAGAACCTTTTAAGTAGGAATTGGGCTTGGGCTTGGGCTCGATTGGTTAGCCACTTACATTTATCGGTGCTACATCTCAAGTTTAATTTCTACCATTGAATAACCAAAAAAAGAAAAGAAAAAAAAGCCCTTAAGTCACGGACCTTGGATTTGTTTAATTGTTTTTGCGACATCGTGGAGTAGGAATTTTTCATGCATGGAACCTCAAGTTTCTTGCCCTAAGAAAATTGAGGGGTACATTTGTAATCATTTTCCTAAGCACAGTTGTGTTACGTTTTCTCATATGCTACAAACATGGGAAAGTGCAAAGTTTGTTGAAATCTTTTTTTTTAAGAAGGTTTGTCCCATGATAAATTTTCTTATGTGATCAAGTATGAGAATATATTCATTCCAATTGGTCTTAGTGTATCTTTGTATACCAATTGACAACTAATTGATATAAAAATATTCTCACATTTGGCCACATAAGAGAATTTTAATGTGAAAAATGCTTTCTAGAAAACATTTTCATGCGAACCAAACGTGTAGTTGCTCTAAGGTACATTAGGTATATTGAGAATTGATTATTCGTAGATATAGTTGGGGTGGTGGGCGGCATAACGTGATATCTAGAGTTTCATTATGAAAAAATAAAAAATAATAAGGATGTAATGAGTACATTATCATCTCAATGAAGACGAAAAGGGACCAATTTGTTAATTTTTTAACATTAAATATTATCACAAAAGGAAATGGATTAATTTAGGTGGGTTAGTAAATCAAAGTATCAACCTAGGGACAAAAGACGGGTGAAGTTTAGGTTACAAAATGCGATATTCTTCCACTTGCATGGCACAGGCTACACACATAACTTGCACAAAAAAAAAACAGTTTGAAAGAGAAAATCCATTTGAGCTCTTTTGGGCATATTATAAAATTCAAATTTGAGCAGGTACTTTGGTCCAATTTTTTCCATATTCTTAACCATCAATTTTCAAAATTTTCAATGCTTTATATATGCTCGATGTACACTATTTTTAAAGCTTTAAATTTTATAATGTGAGATAAAAATAAATGTTTTAGGTCATCCAAAGATTTGTAGTACTAAAACATCATCTTTCTATACTATTTGAAGGTGCGCCTTGTTAAGGAAAGTGTATATTGTCTATGGACTTAATTATCGAATGTGTATATTATAATCAATATATATATGAACGTAGGTATAGTATCACGTATTTTATGGAAAGTCTTTGCTTATTTTTTAGAGAGAGATGTGAATAAAAAAAAACTTGCATAGTGGTTAAAGTCATTTGTCTCTCTCCCTCTAAGGTTTTTTGATGTACATAAAAATTAACGATGATTTTTTCTTCTAAAGTCTTGAAAAGGTTTGGAACTTCCTAAATGATTGAAGCTGATGTTCTCCGATGAAGGTCAGAAAGAAGTTATTATTTTATGAAGAGGAAGAAGATGAAATAGTTACCTCACATGTAACCCTATATTTTTCCTATTTTTTATTTCTAATCCTCAATTTAGGGCCAATTAATTTGAGAAAAAATATTCTAATTATTTTTCTGCATAGTGAATTTTATATGTTGCGCCCTATAGTTTTTTGAAAGGTTTTCCATGTAAATCTTGATATTTGATTTGTTTATGATTTCTTTCAAATTGTTATATTTTTATTTCTTAGAGGTTTGGTATTCCCCCTCTCTCTTAAAGACCGAACCACAACAAGAAATTAAAACCTACATCAAGACTCTATCACGGGTACATGCCAGGATGGAGCCATAAGAATGGATCAAAACACGCATCATTGCAGCTCAAGATCCAACCCTTGAAATGAATCAAAACCATCAAGCATCACTTCTTGAATCACCATTGTATATCCCGCATCATTGCACTTCAAGATCCAACTCTTGAGTTGAATCAAAACCATCAAGCATCACATCTTAAATCACCATGATATATCCCTCAACTCTTTCTTTTCCTCTCTTTACATTGTTTTCTGTCTCACCTAATTCTCCTATATGTAAATCTCATTGTTATGATGGCATAACTCTCTGTCTCTTGGTCCTCTTTCTCTCTACAATTCCTTTCACCTCCATTAAAGTCTCTTAAATTCGATCAAACATTTTTTTCTCTTTTTTTCTTTTCTCTCTTCTACTTTTCTTGTGTATTCCCTTTTAACCCTTTTTTTTGGTAATTCAGTGGAGAAGACAAAGCCCTACCTATTTTTTCAATAGATTGGGGAGTTACATTTTGAAAATGTTAATTGGGGGTGTCAGTAAGAATGAATACGGCAATATGGTAATTGGGTGTGGGGATGCTACCACTACGACCCCAGCCCTCTTTTAACCATTATTTGGCATCATATTAGTGCAAATCTGCTAGTATGTAATATTACTTCATAGATTTATATTTACGATGCGGTTTCTATATGTCCACGGACTCATATGTAGAAATGCGAGCCCCTTAATAATTTATTTTTGAAATAGAATTTGATTCTAATTTTTAGGTAATATATAATCTTTAATGTGGAGATTATTAATTTGTAAAAATAAATAAATTTTAAAAATTAGAAATGACATTTTTTGAAAAAAATATTAGAATTGTTGATTTTACTTTTTCTTTAGAGGACTAATTTTTGCGAGACCCGGGTTTGGTGGACGGTGTAGATCTCCAAGCCTGCATAATACCATATGCGGGCTTGGACACGCCAACAATTGTCCTTATCTTTATGTAAAATGGAACACTTAAATCTACGATGTAAAAATCCCATGAAAATATCGTGCTTCAAAATACCCATTTATAGAGGGTTGAAATTTGATGAACAAGGGAGATCTTCAATTTTCTAGACTTTTCTTTTTAAAATCTTATATTTCTAGCCACCTATATATTTCGAGAGGTATGAGGGGATCAATATATGGAGAATACATGCCTTATTAAAGACAAAATCCTATGGTTTGAGGACCAAACACATAACTAAAAATCTCAGCATAAAAGGTGAGCAGACATGAGAATCAACAACTTTCCTCATCATATTGCTCTTCTTCAACAAGTTCTATATCTTTCCATACTCCAAACTTGATTTGCCATAAGAAAACGAATAAAATATCAATGGTTGGACCAAAAGCAAAGCTCTACATTAGGGGTCGCGGTCGGGTATGGGTTGGGTCTGGCTGGACCTGGACCCGTCGGGTCCCGGGATTCGGGTCTAGTCAGATATATTGCCACCCTATGACTATGAGCTTCCTTTTTTTTTGCCCTTGTTTTTTTACCATCATATACTGAGTTTTTTTTTTTTTTTGCCAATAATACTGTAAATGTTGCCAATATTGTGACAATATGAACACCCAGCGCGTGCCTAAAGACACATGATTGTCATCATATACCCTATGACTACGGGTATGGGCAAAGTCCAGTTGGACCCGGCCCCAGACACTCAAATAATATTCATGTCCAAAATTTGGACCAATACCCAGACTTGAGGTTAGGACTACCCGTTGGATCCCAGGTCTGATTTGAAAATCAATTTTCTTTTAAAAAATATTCAAGGTCATGGGAACTTGCTAAGCTTTACTCCAATTTCAAGTTTTATCCTTTCAAAAGTAGAAATATTAATGAGGAAATCATTTCAAATATCACCCATGATTTTTAGACTTAAATTGCATGAGATGTTTGTATACTTCGAAATGATTCTCGAACTTGGAGGTGAAAAGGGGAACTTTCTTTATTTTTGCCCTAATCTTATGTACTTCAGGTCAAAATTCAATCCAAAATTTATCAACCAAAATTTTGGAAACTTCATAAAAGCTTTATTGATCAGTCTAGAACCATCTCTTAGCAACATAGGCCCTAGAACCATCTCTTAGCAACATAGGCCCCAAAAGTTCAAAGTAAGTAGTTCACCCCGAGTACAAAGGTTCAATGTGACCTTGTTCATCCAGCAAAATGTAATTGAGCACTAAAAAGATGTTGACTTAATTAGCCCCCTTATTAGTGCCCAAAATTTATGAAATTTGAACTGAAAATTTCTCCCTTGTTCATATACTAACCTACAAAATTTCATGTCAAACTAAATCATTTCATCCATCATTTGTTGCCAATAGAGGAGTCCACTTTGCAGCTTGTATTTAGTTACACGAAATTGGCAGGTGATAAAGATTGATTTCGATTGAGTATATTTATCAATCAACCAGTAGAGTTTGACGTCGATTGGTTGTCAAGGACATGGTCTACCAGAAGTTCGGCATGAACCTACTCTTCATGTTGGATACGTGTAAAAATATTTTTTAGAAAATATTTTTGCGTGAAAAAATTCCCTCATGTGTTTAAGTGTGGGAATTTTTTTACACAAATGAACTGCCAATTTGTGTGAAAATATGTATTGAGACCAATCGATGTGAAAATATTCCCACACCTAACTATAAAAGAGAATTCTTTCACGAAAAATATTTTCATGCGAAACAAACGTGTATGTAGAGTTTATCATGAGTGCAAATAATATGAAATATTTGATTTATTTGGTCCTCTTAATTATCTCTAAAATTAATGAAATTTTAACCATAAGATTTTTGGCCATCTACATACAAATATATTAATTAGATTTTAAAACTGTGGTTTAAAAAAGTTCACAGTAAGCTAATCTTCATATGCTGTGGTTTGCAACTTGAAATATTTTGAGTTTGATTTATTTGGACCGCTTGGAATTGTCTCAAAATTTAACTTGAGATCTACAACACATTTTCCTATCTAAATAAAAAGTTGTTGTATGCGTAAAGCCAAATCACATAAGTGGCCTTCATTTTTATCTTTTCTTCATAACTTATCTTTATTATTTTTAAACCATTGGATTGAATCTAATCCAAAGGTTGTGGTGTCTTGTAAGCTCCCAAGTATAAGGGAATTGGTCATCATTGTTTTAGAGTTAGAAAAATGATATGAAAAAAAAAGAAAATGAGGGAGCTTACATAGGGTTATATTGCACCCTACTTTGTAGAGAGAGAGTGGGGAATGTAGGTCATCCACTAGGATGTTGAGACCCAATTGCTAGCCGAGACAAAGTGTCCATTGTGCGATGTTTGGAGCCCTATTTTGGGCCCTATTTTAGTAGAAAAAGCTGCTTTAAATTGGAGCTTTGGATCTTAGTTTTTCCTGTAATCTCCATTGAATTAGTAAGTAAAGCTTCACGCTATTCTCATGTAGGTTGCAATTTTTGACTGAACCACGTTAAATCCTTTTGTTATTTGCTTTGTTTGGTGTTGTATTTTCATTCTGTGATGTTCTTTTGATGCCATATTATTTTATTGTTAATTTATGTGATTTCTGATGCACAATAACTGTTAATGTTACACACCCTTGCTGTATTTTCACCAGCATTGATCACAACAATTGGTATCAGAGCCAGGTTTTGTAAATCACTTTGCTTGTGGAGAAAGGGCTTTTGTTATTGTGTTTATTTGTTAAAATTTTCTTAAAATAAAAAAGGCAATGAAATTTGAAAATTTTAATCTAAGTAATTGACCAATATGGAAGATGATGATGAAATATTATCTTGTTGGGAAATAATTATATTGGTCACTTTGAGGAAAAGATATCATAGCTATTGAAATAGAAGATTGGGAATGATAAATTCTTGATCGAGAATATTTGGCAGCCACTAAACTTTGTATTTCACCCTTAATTTATTTGATGTTTGTCAATGTAAAGCATCGGCAAAGCTTTGGCAATCTTTAGAGCAATCTTTTGAGCAACCATTTACTACAAATAAATGTATACGATTAAATTTTTTTTTTTTTGAAAATGAAAGAATGTGCAATAATTAGACTGCATGTGAGTGAATTTAATTTCATTTATGCACAATTAAGATATCTGAAAGTCAATTTAGAAAAATAAGTTTTGTGTTTACTTTTACTGAGTTCTTTGCCTGCTAGTTGGGATACCTTGGTTAATTTGAAAGATGTTGTTTCATTGTTAAATGAAGAGACTAGAAAGACATCTACATAAATACTTGTTGAATCAAATCAAGTATTGTCAATAAGAGATAGAAGAAAAACACAACATAGAGATCAACCCTTTGGATTTAATAGGGGTAAATCTCATGGTAGAAGCGGGTCCAAGTCACATGGCAAAAAGTTTAGGTCCAAATCATAGGGTAAGAAGTTTATTTGTTGGTATTGCAAGAAACCTGATCCTACAAATAAAGATTGTTATGCATCAAAAAATAAGCAAAATGCCAAGAATAAGGATGGCCATGCAAAAACCAAATATTGTTTAAGATAGGATCACTTTTAGTGTTGTATGCACAACACTGACTATTGAAGATACTTGAGTATTGGACTATGGTATTTCATTTCATATTTGCCTAGAAAGATCATACTTTTCATCATATATAGATGTGGATGGTGGCTTTGTTTATCTTGATGATGATTGAGCATGTAAAATTTTCGGCATTGAAAATGTTCTTGTTAAGCAACTAGATGGAAATAAGCACACATTGATAAATGTGCGGCATATTCCTGACTTGAAAAATAATCTTATTTTAGTTGAGCATTGGATGACTTTAGTTTCATAGTGACTTTTGGAAATGGGTCATAGAAGATTTCAAGA
Source organism: Amborella trichopoda (assembly GCF_000471905.2). The sequence goes on from NW_006497952.1 coordinate 917,455, forward strand.
GGTTGTATGACAATGTTAAAAGGGCAAAAAGATGGGTGTTTCTACATTGTTCATGGCACGGCTCAAAAGAATGATGTTGTAGAGAAGATCGTTACTATAGTTAGTAAGCATGAAGACATACAAGTTTGACATAGTCACTTGGGTCATCTCAGTAAGCATGATATTAAAGTATTATAAAGTCAAAATCTTATTCCTAGGTCTAAGCATTCCTTCCAAGATTGTTGTGATCATTGTATCATGGATATGTAGCATAGAGTTAGTTTTTTTTAAAAATGAATATTATAGAAAATTTAAAGCATCAGAATTGAGATACTATGATGTTTATGGCCTTGTTAATGATAAATCTCTCGGTGGAGCTTCTTATTTTGTCACTCTTTTAGATAATTATTCTATAAGTGTTGGTTGGATCCTTTGGCATCTAAGGATTAAGTTTTTAAAGTCTTCAAAACCAAGGTTAAAAGAGAAATAGAGAGATTTATTAAATGCTTGCAAACTAAAAATGGTTTTGATAAATATTTCTCAAAATGCTTTTGATATATTTTTTTTTAGATAATGACATTCACAAGGTAATGACTCTTCTTAGAACACCACAATAGAATGATATCATTGAGAAGATGAATATGACCATCATTGAAAGATTGACAAGCATGTTTTTATAATTGGGTATTGGTAAGCAATTTTGGGCTAAAATTCCTAATACAATTTTATATTTGATCAATTGGTCTCCTAGTGCACCATTGAATGGTGAAATACCTAAAATTCTTTGGAAAGGTAAGAGTGTGTCATATGAATCATTGAAAACATTTGGGTGTGAAGTTTATGTTCAAATGCCAAGTGAAAATAGAGCTAACTTGGATGTCAAGAAGACCATAAGAAGTAGGGATTTATGATCCTATTGCAAAAAAGACCATAAGAAGTAGGTATGTTTTTTTTAATGAGAATGTGATAGTTGCTGAAAAAAAAAAAGAAAAACCAAACAAGAAAGATTTGTTGTGGATATACAAGTCCAAAATCCCATTGTCTCACCTTAGCAAGTACAAGAAATTCAAATTTAAGCTCAAGATGGTTTTGATAGAGGTGATAATCGTTATGAGGAAGATACTACATTGATTGAAGATGAATAAAGCGTACCGGGTACAACTGAGGAAGAATTGAGAAGATTCATACGTCTTTACAAGCCCACACAAAGGTACTCTTCTTTTTTATATTATATTTTGTATATTGATAGTGGTTAACCTGAGTCTTTTTATGAAGCTATTTATTGCTCTAGTGCTGAAATGTGGCATAAGGCAATTGAGGAGAAGATTGATACTTTGTATAAGAATATAACTTGGGAGTTGATGAAACTTTTACATGGAAAGAAAGCATTGAAGAATAGGTGGGTATATGCAATTAAGCAGGAGGCAAATGATCTTATACGATATAAGGCCAGATTTATGTTAAAAGGCTATGGGCGAAAACCATATGTTGATTTTAACAAGATTTTATCTCTTGTTGTTAAGCATAGCTCTATTAGAGTTATTTTATCTTTAGTTGCTAACTTGAATTTAAAGTTAGAACAACTTGATATAAAAACTGCCTTATTGCATAAAGATATTGAAGAAGAAATTGATACGTGTCAGCCTGAAGTTTTTTTAGGACAAAACCAATCCTAACTTGGTTTGCAAGTTGAAAAAATGAGTTGGATAGTTTTAAGCAAGCATCTAGGCTATGGTTTCTCTTTCATTTCTCATTATATATATTAGCCAACTAGGTCATATAAATATATGAGCTCGACGACCTAGATTGAATCTGTAGCCGATCTGACGATCACATATGTCCGGTAGTATTTAAATTTTATTTATTTTTTTTATAAATCCAAATCACTTGAAATTTTAGGTGTGTGTTCATAAAAAATAGATGAATCTTTTAAAAAATACCAAAAAAATTTTCTTACATGAAATAAATGGACCAAAATACCCTAAAAAAATTTTTGAGAGGTATTTTGATCTTTTTTTTTCATGAATAATTTGGTTTATATTTTTATTAGGTGTGCCTTGATGAGAAAAACATACACCTAAAATTTTAAATGATTTGGATTTGTACAAAATAAAATAAAATTCAAATACTACTAGACATCTATGAATGTCAGATCGACTCAAATTCAATATGGGCCGTTGGGCTCATATGTTAGTATGAGCAAGTGGGCTAATCCCAGCTTTTTCCACACACACACACACACATACATACACACACACACACACACACACACATATATATATATATATATATATATATATTTATGGGATTATTTTCATGAATCAATACCATATTGAAGATAAAATGAGGGGATTATGAAAGTTGGACAAAGGTGATTTGGCACAATATATACACTTTTTTTTTTTCTCACCGTCTAGAATACTTACAATGGCCCAATTACGATAAACTTAACTAAAAAGAAAAGAATAAATAAATTGGTTCTCACTTGCTGCCTCTATTTACAACTTTCTTTTATTGAATAAAAGCAACATCATGCTTTATCAGAAATATGGAAAAACCTTGACTACACAAAAATATGAGAGCAATAACTATTTGATTAAGTCAAAGAATCAATGCCTTAGTCAATTTTATGAGTGGGGTGTGCCCACCTCTATAGTTTCTTATGGGGCGTGCCCACCTCTATAGTTTCTTATGGGGCGTGCCCCCTATCTCTCTTTAGAGAGATGATACCTTCAAGAGAGGGAGTGAGAAGAATTTTCCCATAGGGTGACATGTCACCCTAGAGAGTTTAGAGAGAAAAAGATTTTTGGTATGTAGAGAATGAGAGATGATGAGACATCTATTTATAGACTTTTCAGAGGGATAGGGTTTCATAGGGATAGTCATTCTTGTAGATTAATATTGATCAATTGATCATATGAGACCTATGGGGTGAGAGATATAAGTCATTTATTTATTAGATCAGCCATCATGATTCAACTGATGATATAAAACCTTATCCTTCAGTTTCCTAAACTTTTATCCTATCAAATAAAAAATAAGTAAAACATTAGATAGTATTTATTTATGTAAATATCTTTTTAACATAAGGGATTGTATACAATGAGATCATTTACCTTTGGTATGGAGAGGTCACAATTACTCACAATCATCCGATGTAAATTTTGATAGCTCGGGTGTATCACAAAGTTCGAGAAAATTTCTTTTGAACTTTGAGCTTGGTCAATGAAATAAATGCACACCCAATTTCACATTTAATAATCAAGATTAATCGTGACCACCTTGTACCAAAGGTCAATGATCTCTTTATATACTTTTCCTTTACATAATTCTAATTATTTTAAGAGTTGAATTCCTTAAAACATATCTCTTTTAGAAATCCTAATCTCTTAGGACTCATAGAGCATATCTTATTCTTAATGGACTTGGTTAACAAGACATGATCTAAATCAATAGATCCTAATAAGTGGATATTAAAATTGTAGAGAATTCCCCACTTTTAGTGGAGTGTACCAACTAGGGCTCCCATAGTGGGCCCCACACACATGCCAATGGGGTCCTGATGGGCCCCTACGGCCCCTCATCAATTATATTAATTTTTAAAATAAGAATATTGACTTTCAATAGTTGAGAAATAAACCTTATTTTTCTCTGATTATTTAAATACTGAAAATTATATTTCTTGTTTTCTAAATTCATTTTGGAAAAATAAAATATCTAGAGACTCATAAAACTTTAAATAATCATTTTAAAGATCAATTAACATCAAAATAAATAAAACCAAATAAATTTGAGGGGAATATGATCCTTCTAAGCTTAGGAATTAATATTTTTGAAACACTTCATCTTCTATTTGGACTATAATCTACACTTGTTTTCTCAAACTGACACAACATCTCATGATCGAGACCACTACAGTGGTTCATGATTGGGCTACCAAAGTCATCCAATAGACAATGAAATATAATTTCAGTCTATGGATTACAGATTTTTCCCTAGAGACAAACCCCTGCTCACCTAGACTAGATGCCACTACAACTCTATGACGTATAGAAATAATCTCTCACATATGTGCACGTTGCACCCTCAATGATGTCTTGCTTTTCTGGTACGTTTATCATATGCACATGCCGTGTGATGGTTCAATGATGAGTCTTTAACCATCATCTCCAGAGACCCACCATCATACACAAGGTCACATAGTCCATTGGCTCACTCCCTGGGCAACTCCGACCTCATCAAGGGATAACCCATAAACCCTTATTGGTTGTGCTCTTTGGCTAGGTATTTCGGGGTTTTTCTAACTCGACTAGCCTAACTCATCAAGCTAAGCCAGAGTATCGACAAATAGCATTTGCCTATCTTAGTCCTTCTAGGCCATAATCTCTTGGTCCCTTGGGACCATATTCCCACAAGGGTTCTTTGATCCACTCTATTAGATATTAATTACATGCTGTCACAAAGCCTTTAATGGCTACATAAACCCTACAAATTAAAGATCCCTACTGGTTGTAGGCAACACCCTTCACCGGCCTCTCTCACAATTTCTCCCAAACTACATAGTATTTGGAGTTGAAAGTTTGTAGACAAATGCCACTCAATCCCATAAACATCGTACAACTGATTAAATGATTTTTGTAAGATTAAAAATCAGATTAAAGCCCAAATGTAACCCAAAATAAATTCTACTATAAAAATAGCCTATGGTCAATCAAATCTCCATTACTCTATGAATTTGAGTAGTTTTTGGATGAGACCTAGGGCAAAGCGACCTCGGCTCAATTCATCATAAATTTATGCAAAGAAAATGCCCATGAATCAATCAATATCTGACCTAAATGGCAAGGGAAATTGATGCTACAAGGTCATGCAAAGCTTTCAAGGACAAACCATGGATACTTCTACTGCAAAACCATAACAAACTTGTCTTTTAGATTAAAAACTAGGGCCAAAGTTAGTTCTGCACCCTAGTAAGTTCTGTAAGTACAATAGGCCTTGGCCATTTTTGGGGCTAGGAGATTTTGTAGGAGATTGTTAGAAACTCTTGGATAAAAACTTGGGGCACAAGACTTCTAGAGAGCAAACCCCATAGAGACGAACCAAAAACCTAACACATCCAGCCTAATACCTATGCATAAATTTGGCTAAAACCAAGTTGGAAACCATAATTTCTAGGCAAATCAACTCAATAGTAGCTCAAATCCTCTCAAGCTTTTGGACCAAACCCATTCTCGAAAGATACATTGGCCTATTGAAGTGTAGCAACATTCTCCCACCCCAAGCTCATAAAATTGAGGTTGAAAGGCAAGAATACAAGCACATGGAACTTCAAACCCTTTATTAATCTTTTTTTTATTAAAATTGTTGTTTTTTTTTGTTGGTGTTTCTCTGGCCTCTTAGAGTTTTATATATATTTGTAAAAAAAAAAAACACATCTTCATACACCAACATGAGATGCAAACACCTGTCTCAACAAATTGTAGTGTTTTGCATGAATACTTGCCCAAAAAAAATGAAGCTCTAATAGTTTGGCCAAGAATTTTTGGAGCAAAATTTGAAGCCCCTATAATTTTGTTAAAATCTAGCTGGGAAGCAAGAAGTTATGGCTGGAAATCTTCTTAAATCCTCTACATTATCAAGACTTAAATCCTCCATTTTCGTTAATATTCGGAGTTAACTCCTTCATTTTTGCAATATTAGGGTTAAATTCCTCCATTTTTAGGATACACAAGCAAGTTTACTAGCTCTAGTTCCCTTTACAGCTCGGAAAGCCATGGCACCTTGTTTATGCGAGCTTCTTTCTTAGATACAGTTTTCATGGTGAAAAACTAATGCTTGAATGTCATGAGCTATCAATAAATAGGCAAAGAATTGCAAGGAACATGATGAGAAATACAACCAATGGGAGAAGAAAATGCACAAATTTTTTATATAAACCTTTTTCTGTATCTATCTTTTCTAATAATGAAAGTGCATTCCAACTAAAAATACATAATTAAAAATCAATGTAATGGTATGTTTAGAGGACTATCATCAATAACAAACCCTAATCCAAAGAAATTTGTTGAGAGAGAGAGTTTCTAGGGTTTCATTTTGGAACAGAGAGAGAGGAAATAGATATTTTTAGATAGATTTTTAATTTAAGGTCAATAAATTGGGCGAAATTCTATTTTGAGGTTTATTTTCTAAGGAAAACTTAGAATTTAAGAGATACTTGTATCCACCAACAAGCTATTAGTTTATGCGTTACCCAATTTCATATTTATGTTTGTTATTAGTTTTGGTTGTTTGATATTTATTTATATTTTTTGTTCTTCATGTTGGGTTTGAGATTCATCACTAATCAACCTTTAGGGTAGAACATATCTTTTAAAGAGAAGAAATCAAATCGATCTTCAAACAAGTCAAAGTCCAATGATAGAGCATAATCATGAAGCGCTCGTTCTGGTCAAAACCAAGGAAACCCCATTGAAGATGACATCTAGCCTATAGAAGCACCAAGAATCACAATGTATGAACTACAATCCAAAGTTGGACCCTATTCATTAAGGCATAATCTGTGAATGCAAATCATGTTGATCATGTTGATTGTAGATGGTATTCACATCAACATAGACCGCGGGGGGGGGATTCATTCCAAAAATGTTCCACCCCAAAATTTTCTGGAAGCTTTTAAATACAATTTAGAGATCATTGGAATCAATAGTTTTAAAGTTTCAATATAAATTATCCTCGTCATTAGCAAATGATGACTTTCAGGTTGTCTCGCTCTGTTAGCACTTGTTGTGCACGGAAGCTCTAAATCCAATGAGTTGATTTTTTGGCAAATAAGTATGAAAAATAAAGCATGAAACATATAACACAAGAACAAAAATATTTACGAGGTTCACCCTAAAAGGATTACATCCACGGGCACAACAAACAGAAATCCACTATATCAATGAAAGTTACATCAAAGATTTTGGAGCAAACATCGACAAGAAACTCAAGTCGAACAAACCCTTTTAAACCATTCTCCATTCCTTTTCTTTACTTCTGGCAACCATTACCGACAGCACTAGTTAGAGATACAAGAGCAACGAGAAACTGACTTTATGTCTAACTAAAAGGGGAACAACTCAAAATCTCCATCACCAGATAGAGATGCGAGAACAACAAGAAACTGACTTTATCTCTAACTAAAAGGGGAACAACCCAAAATCTCCATCACCAGATAGAGATGTGAGAACAACAAGAAACTGATTTTATCTCTAACTAAAATGGGAACAACCCAAAATCTCCATCACCAGATAGAGATGCGAGAGCAACGAGAAACTGACTTTATCTCTCACTAAAGGGGGAACAACCTAAAATCTCTATAGGAACCGCTTCTCTATAAGAAACAAACAATCATTTCAATCTTCAGGAGTTTAAAAGAGGCACCATCACAATGTTTATGTCCTCTTCTCTAGGAGAAAATCGCATCTTATGCACGTGTGCTTAACCTCCCTCTCTCTCTAGAGGAACCACTATTCCCATATGGTGACCCAAATTGGGCACACGAATTCTGTGCGTTTTCACCCCATATATATATAAGATTAGGAGTCTATAAAAATAGGAAACTTCATATAGATCTTGGATATAACCAAAAGTCCTAATCTTTTTTTATTTCAATTTCCCATAGGAAACTTAACAATATCAATCTCAATCCCACAAAATAAGAGAATGTCTCACACGTAATATCTCAATCCCTCATATATGGATCAATCTTAATCAATCCCACAAAATATGAGATTTACTTATATGGGTGATTTTGGATAGCACCAAATCCAACAGTCTCTTAGTCCATTTGCATTGGGATTAGATGTAGGATGGGACTTGATATAATCTAGTTTGGGTTAGAAGTTATTCAAGTCTCTATAATTCTAAAAGTACCAAAGAATTTGGATAAGTTGTCAGTCCTAGGATTTAGATTGCCTGTAGTACTACATGAGAGGAAAGGATGTGTTGATCTTTGAGAAATTTCTATTGAAAACATGTGAAACTAGTTGAAAGACTTAGACATACCTAAACAACTCAACAACTAAACTTGGGCTCTAATGGAGCCTTAGTTTGCTTGCCAACATGGATTACATTGATGTCAACATGCACCAAGTTGACATCAACTCGCACCATGGTGGCAAATAAACCTGATATCCAATTGGCCGCAAATTTTGTGAAATGATAAATTGGGGTCTCCTAACCTTAGTGGAATTGGGAGATTTAGCTTTTGGCTTAAAAACACCTCTTTGTACCTTAGGATATCAAACGATATTAGATAATAGGAGACAAAGTTCTAGAGAGATACAGAGAGCCATAGCTTAAGACAAACCCTAATTCCGAGATACCTCTAAACCTAATTTTAGAAAAGTTCAATTCAGATCTCTAGCTTAGATCGCGAAAACTGTAATTAAGCTAGAAGCCCTAGAAAATCTTGGGACAAACCTAGAAACCATAGATCTCATCTTTAGGCTTACCAATTTTAGTTCAAGACCTTCCAATGTGCAATCAAACCTCTAGTTAAATGTTCGATTCAAGCATATATTCGAGTTGGTAAAGATTCAGTTTAAGTTAATACAATTTGATCCATTCCCCAACTCTAAGTGTCGGACTTGTGGGCTTGGTTTAGTAAGCTTTCTTCTATTTTATTTATTTCAAATTTAGTTGATTTTAAGTCTTAGATTTCAATTTAGCATAAAATTTACTTTATTTCTCTTATTTCAAGTATTTTATAAAAAAAATTACTGATTTTGAGCTAGATCCGTCGAATGCTACTTGCATAAGAAAGAGACTATCGATCTTTGAATTGTAAATCTGTACTTGGTTGGACCCTAATCCTCTTTAGTTTTGAAGTTTATTTAACAGAGGTTAGATTATGAACTTGACTTTCTAGATTTAAGTATAGACACTTTGATTGAATACTTAGAAAAGAAAATTATGGAGAGATAAAGAACAAAGATATGGAGCAGCTATCTAAATGAAAAATTACTTCACCATGGTGTTCTTCGAGCCTAAGAATGCTAGATTCAAGGCAGCTTTGATCTTCTTTTACTTGATGCAAAATTTTGTCAAGGCAAAGCTTTGGAACAATTTTGATTCTCTTACTCTTCAGGTCGAAACGAAAAGCGACTTTAGAGCAATTTGAAGTTTATTAGAGCAGATAAACTTGCTATAACAACTCCCATGGCCTTTGACTATTCATCATTTAATCCAAAGGTGTTTCTTTGCTAAAAGTGCCACCAAAGAAGGAAGATGTGTTGCCTCGAAGTTATCTAACCACAAGTAACTAGGGTCTGAATTCATTTTTTTTTCAGAATTCTCACTGCAATTAGATGTTTCTGATTACATGATCCAAAACTTTGCATCTTGAGTCACTTCGATAATAATTTATTCATGTTCTGATCATTATTGATCAATATTCCACTGGAGAACATGATTCATCGATTAATTTATTCCATTGCATCTTCAAAGCATCATGACTTCCAGTAGCCTGACTCTTTGCAGTGGTAATGTGGTTTCTTGATTCGAAACTCATCACCCCAATTAAAATGTATCATGATTATCTAACCATCAACTTTTTAGAAGCCATTGTTGTGGTAGAAAATCCTTGGAGATGCAGGACCATGGAAAATTTAAGAGTTATTTCAAAAGATTAGGGAGTCTTTAGTAGACAAACATAACCTCTAATCTTTCACCGCTGTCCAGGACATCCAAGATCGTCAACAGTTAAAGTTCATCTCTTATAGGTTAATCTTCACCCAGAAAAATTCCATAATTAGAGTTTAACCATTAGGCATTTGAGTCATGCATTAGCAATCTTGATCTCTTCACAATGGTTTGGAGGCAAATGCGTTGCAAATTCCGGGACGCGAATACTTGAGCAGTGATCCTGAAATTGTATCTAACGGCATTCCATTCCAATAAAATTTTAACCATAAGCATTATGAGGCCAATCTTTGCTGTAACTTTCAACGAGCTGAATGTGAAGCTATTTCCATTTATTCCACCAATTTCCTACCCCACTTGGAGCTATTCCATCATGGTTTTGAGCTATGCACCAATCCTCTTATCGATGACATCAGCTAAATCGCGGTGGGTTTAAAAGTCTTGATGACTCAAAACACACCAAACAGTTGGAAAATGCATGCTCTACCCCAAACTCGATTGTTTGACTGTTTGTATTTGATTTACAGTTTAAATATATGATTTATTTTTCATAACCTTAATTTTAGCAAGTAACCAAAATGACCCATAAATCGAATACGAATTTGAGAATAAAAAATAGAATAAAATGCCAAATCTAGCGATCTTCAAGAAAAAGCAATAGGATGGGAATGCAAATTGAGGCATTGTTTGATACTCATCACCAATCAACTGTTTGTGCTTTGTGGAGAATAAAAAAGGAACTTCATGTTAGTAAAATAATAAAATACATAATTAAATAGATCATCAAATAAATTAAAAACTAATTACCCTCACAACTTGAAAAACAATAGAAGAATGTAAATAGAATGCATAGATAAATAAAAAACCCTTGCAGCTTCAAAAAATGCTAATTTTAAGCCCTAACCAAGTTTCCCGACCGACTTCAAATGCTAGAAATATAAAGTTTAGAGTTCCATTTGAATGCCATTCAAATGATATGTACCAAAAACCCAGGTTTTAAAATTAACTAAATAGAAGGTTTAAACCATACCCAAATTTAATTTACCTCTGAACCAAACAGAGTTGCATGTTTGACAACTAGAACATTTAACTCTATAAGCTAGAAGTTCTAGTGTAGTATAAGTTTTTCAATAGAAAGTGCTACAAGCAACCCGTTTTAGGAAGTTTTGAGTTCTAAACAATAAGAACCTGTAGCTTCCATCCCCTATGGAAGTTTGTTTATCCTATTTTCAGATTCTTTTGATATTTCTCTCTCTAACTTTATTTTCTATCTAAATGTGCCCTTTCTAACTCTTTTCTTTCATCGTCATTTTCTCTCTTTATGGGCCCTTTTCCCCCTCTAACCGTACCATCCTTTCTCTTTTATATGAAATTGTGATCTCTCTCTCACTGTACACATTCTCTCCGTCTCTATATGAAGTAGTGAAGCCTAGTAATTGTGAACTTTGTTAGATCTCTTTCCCCTTGAGTTCTTTCTCTAACCGTATCCATTTTTTCTCTCTATCGACTTCTTAAGCTCTCTCTATTGATTTTTTAAACCTAAAATTTGTTAGGAATTGGCTCAAGGCTAAGTGATCAGGATGATAAGGCGCTACAACTTGATATCTGGAGTTCCATTCCTCCTAAAAGTAGATGAGCATATCCCACTAAATTATAAAAAAAAAGCCTAATAAGTTCTTTCTCTAACCGTATCCATTTTCTCTCCCAATTGATTTCTGATGCTCTCTTTGTTGATGTTTTGAATCCTAAGCTTTGTTAGGAATTGTTTCAAGGCTAGGTGATCAGGATGATAGGACACTATCCGGAGTTCCATCCCTACTAAAAGTAGATGAGCACATCCCACTAAACTATAAAAAAAAAAAAAGAAGCCCAAAAAACAATAGTGAAGCCCAAAAAACAATAGTGAAGCCCAATCTTTGTACACGAGAACTTCCATATATGTTACCAAATAAATATTTTAAAAACTTCTAAGCATCAATAATTCTAGGAAAATTATCATAAATATACTTTAATTTTAGTCTATACTAGAAAAAAAAAAAAAAACCCAACTTTCATAAACTTCATTCACACAATTTTTCTTCAATTTTGGTCGTTTAGTGACTAAAATAAAAATAATCTTTACGATAATTGTATTACCGTAATAATTTGAATTAATATTATGGTACTTTAAATTAAAAACCTAAGCCACTTTAAATACCATAAAACCTCCACACCATTTTTCTTTAATTTTGGTCGTTTTGTGACTAAAATAAAAATAATTTTCATGGTAGTCGTATTACTATAATAATTTGAATTAATACTACGGTACTTTAAATTAAAACCTAAGCCATTTTAAATACCATAAAACCTAAGCCATATTATACGGTTTTTAAATTACGGCATTAATATTACCGTACTTTAAATTAAAACCTAAGCCACTTTAAATACCATAAAACCTAAGCCATATTATATGGTATTTTAAATTACAGTACTTTAAATACTGTAAAACCTCATAAAACCTAAATTAAAACCTAAGCCCCTTTAAATACCGTAAAACCTAAGTCATATTATATAGCATTTTAAATTACAATACTTTAAATAAAATAAACCTAAGCCATATTATATGGCATTTTAACTACGCGACATTAAATACTATAAAACCTCGTAAAACCTACAATATTATAGGCATACCGTATGGATATACATTAGATACATATCAATATGGATATCTATATATAGAGATATAAGGTTATTGGTGTTCATATCTCTTGATTATGATAAGATTTGGTATTTATCTGATGTATTTATATACAAGTAACAATTAAGGATAAATACATACCACCTAGGCATCTATATATAGAGATATATATTGATATGGTTGTTGGTGTTCATATCTCTTGATTATATGTAGAGATACATATTGATAAGGTTATTGGTGTTCATATCTCTTGATTATGATAAGATTTGGTATTTATGTGATGTATTTGTCCACCAGTAACAGTTAAGGATAAATATCATTAGTTATGGATAGATACTACCTAAATATAATACTACACAGCTAAAATGCCATATAATATGGCTTAGGTTTCATTGTATTTAAAGTACCGTAATTTAAAATGCCATAAAGTACTGTAATTTTAAATGTAGTATAATATTAATTTAAGTTATTATGGTAATACGACTATTGTGAAGGTTATTTTGGTCGTTTTAAAATATCGTATAATATTAATTTATGGTAATACGACTATCGTGAATGTTATTATGGTAATACGACTCCCGTAAAGATTATTTGGTCACAAAACAACCAAAATAGAAAAAAGTTCAAAAAATCTTTTTTTTTTTTTAAATTTTCGTTATGAAGGGAACACAACAGACATTCTAATAATAACAGAAACTATTTGATATTATGGTAATAGTAGAAACTACAACAGACATATATCTATAATTTTTTTTTCTTTAAATAAATAGAGGAGAAACTATAATGGATATATATATAATTTTTTTTTTGAAAAACTACAATGGGTATATATGTAAATTGTTTTTTCTAAATAAACAAAAATTAGGATATATTTGTGATTATTTCGCATGCTCCGAGAGAACTATAATTTCAAAGTTCCAAGGAATCAACGGCTTCCTGTTACGAAACGTGCCCTTGTTGATTTTGAAGTGGGTTGCAATGGGAAACCTTCTCGGCTAAGGAACGTGTTTCCGCGTTTCGCTGCACAGGGTCGTAGCTCCATGAAACTCCAACTCGCCGCTCAAAAGGAATAACCTTCTTCTGCTCATTCAAATTTACACATTCGAGCTTTGGTTGTCTTCCCGCACGCAGAGAGAGATTTGATATCAGACATGGATCATGGCGATCAAAACCAGATGAAATCAGAAGCGAAACAAGGAACCCATTCTGAAGATTACGCTCCTTACCCTAAATTGGATCCTAAAGATGTCGTGAATGAAAATCAAGGGGGGGGAGGTGGAAATTGGGGTACCTTTGTAATGGGGTCGAACCCTGAAGCTGAAACTAATGCTCCTTCTCCAAAAACAGTGACATGGAGCCCCCAATTATCGTCTGAAGCTCCTTCCTCCATCTCTGGATCTGCTCCGCCTGCTACACAGATGCCTATAGATTCGAACCCCTATGTTACACCTGCTCCTGCTTCTTCTAGCAAAAGTAAGATAGTCAAGTTTTACGTTTTCCTAGGGTTTCTTTTAGTATACGGCTTGTTGGTATGAATTGGTTTTTAGTAGGTTTGAATTGCTGTTTATTTTGTTTATTTTTTCTTCATTATTTCTTGCGATTGATGATGTTAAGATTAGGGTCACTGATTTTGACTTTTACATATTAAGTGGGTTTTCATTTTCGGGGTATTTGGTAGTTAATTTGGGTGTTTTTTTTTTAATTTAAATTTATTATTATTATTATTATTATTATTATTATTATTATTATTATTATTGCAGCTAAAATTGATGCCGTTAAAGACGTGCTTGGAAAATGGGGAAAGAAAGCTGGGGAAGCCACTAAAAAGGCTGAGGATCTTGCGGGCAATGTCTGGCAACACTGTAAGTTTCTAATCCTATTTCTCTTTCATCTTTTGGGTTGATAAAGTTGTATGAGATAATATCAAAAGAGAAAATTACAAATGAAAGTTTTGAGTACTCTGACTTGTAAAATGTTCTGATATGTAATGGTATTGCTCGCAATTTAGTAGATAGATTTGGGAATATTCCCATTTTGTAATTGTAAATGTTGAGTGTTTGGTAGTACTGCTTTTTGTTTAGGGATTTTCTATCCATTTGGCAGGTAAGAGCCGGTGTCCATACCATACATGCAAATTGTGACTCTTGTATAAGTCCGATTGTATTATCAAACAATTGGAATACTGCTAACTTGTACATTCATCACTGGTGTCTAGTAGGAATTGGAATTTTTTATTCTGTTTTTCTTTTTATCCTCATTCGTAATGTCATCATGGTTTATGTTGAAGATAATGCATGTTTACTTTGTTAAATGTCTAAATGGGTTGATTAAGGGAGTGGCTAAGGGATACCTTAAATAGCCATTAGAAGATCTCATTTCAGCTTGGATTATGATTTATGAAAACATTTTCTTCAGAATTTGTTCCACAGAAAGAACGTGTAAATTCTTTCCAAGAAGATTTTTTCCTTTAAGGCTGTGATGATTCATTATTATTCTTGAAAGCATGTTGCTGCAAATATTTGGAAATAGATGTAAGTTCATTTTGGTAATGGACGCAGTTGTTCAAGTCCTTCTTTACAAAAGTTGCATCTTAAAGGCAATCAAATAGCCTTTTCAATATATTGAAAAGGTAATTGGATAAATACAGATGTCAAGGTTGCAATTTTTCATACATGTGCAACCCTACAAGGACCTTCTGGGCAAAATCCCAACCCCTCAACCCCTTATGATAAGGAGTGTTTTTGGTGGAACCTGGAAGAAAATGAAACTCTGATTTCTTGGAGAAATTTCATAGTGCATATATTTTTTTTAATGCCCCTTGGAGAAGCTCCGAGCTATGCGGATTCACAATGATTGAAGTTTGGAAATATTGTTAAGAGTTGATGTTTTTAATGCTTCTGAAATTATCTTTTGTGACTCTTTCTTTGTTAAGACGAAGCCTTACATGTTTGCAAATTATTTCGGATTCATCAATCTTTGTTGCATCATTTTATGACGCGTATTCAAATTGATGGCTATTGAATTGAAACCCAACAAACACACAGAGCTTTCTTTGAAGGAGTGAATATTATCGACCATGACTTATTCATCACAGACTGAGTTATTCTCTTGGAGAACATCCTGAAGAGGGTTTTCTTTCTTTTGAAGCTGGAATGACTTGATCTTTTGAACAGGTTGATTCGGATTTTGTATCATATCAACTCAATAATTCTAGTTTTCATGGAAAATTCTATTAATTGGTTGGATTGTTCACTACCAGCCCTTGATACCCTCTATGTATTATGACACTCCAATGACTACCATGGAAGGCTTGAACAGGTTTGCTACATTGTGTATCACATTTATGGGAAGCTTGAGTGAATCATATTTCAATGTTATGATCAAGCCGCATCATATCTGTTGTACGCATATGCTCTTATCACCTCTTGGAAAGCAGACCAGTGGAATTGTGATAGTGTAATGACCTCGTCAAACCTTTCAGGATGAATCAAGTCAGGAGATCGATCTACCTAAAAGCTTCTTTCTTTTCTATGGATCCATGCAGAGGAAGAATTTATTTGAAATCTTTGCTAGGATATCCAGAATGTTACCTCCCATCCATCTATCGCTTACTGCATTCACCGAGGGTAAACCAAATTTATGGAATCGCTCTTAGACAATATTTTAAAACTCAGGGGATGGACTAAAAGCTTTAAACATGTACTAGATGTTTAACCCATCCTAGATCAGTTGCAAGCACGATTCCCCTATGTTGGTATTTGGAATTTGAACGCTCTAAACCTCTGGGCCCAAATATTATTTGCTGAGAAACTGAAAAAAATCTCAAGGACTTCTTATGCGATGAAGATAATGATGTAAATGACATTCACTTAATCAAATAGCTGATTATGTAGGTCTGTGGACGGTGTGGTTGGCATTTAAAAAAAAAAAAATCTGAGTATCCCATATTGTTTAAGTAGAATGAACTTTGGTTTCTGGAAAAATTTCACTTTTGGTCTTCTGTGAATAATGTCGGGTATACAACAAGAATTCCTATTGTGAACCATAATGTCCCTTCTTTCTCTTCGGTTTGGAATTGGGTTTGTAAAATATATTGTTAGTCAAAGAGGAAGTCATTGGTTAATGAACTACCTGAGGAACATACTTTTATATAATCCTTGTCTCATGGATGGTTCTTTTATTGATCATTTTGTGTCTTTGAGTATGGAATGTTATATTGAAGTCACGAAGTCCAGGAAAAGGTGTCTTGGTTACTTGTCTCAAATTAGATTTAGACTAAGTCAGGTGGAAGTTAATAGAAGGGTATCAAATCTTGAAAAGCAGTTTTAAAGATGAGCTTATTTAAATATGAGGAAATGATGGGAATTTTTCTGCCACATCTTTGGGGTCGTATTCGGACCAGATTCCAAAACATTTTATTTGCTGTTGTTAAATAGAGTCTTTCCCTAAGTATCTATATCTACCTTGCTGGCATAGCATGGTAGGCCCACATCAGATGATCTGCAAAGTATGGGTATTTTGCAGTTAAAGGATGGTCTCTTTTCATCTTTCTAATTTTTCTTTTTCGCATGACAGCAGGAAAGTTGTTCTTCTATATTGCGGCTTGTACTTTTTCTTCTATTGAAATTGTCTTTCTAATCTTGATTGTGATCAGCAGCTCCTCTTTAGCTGCATTCTTTTTACTTGCATCATTTGATAGTCCATTGATACCAAATTTTATTCGCTTTACATTATAAATAGGTTGTCAAAGATGAATTATAATTTTGGTCTAAAATTACTTTTGAGAAGGTGATGTTAGATTGGTTTGATGGATTTCTTGTTATGATATTTGAAGACTCGAAGGAAACTATCGTTTTAAAGAGATAGCACCATGTGGGGAAAGGGGAATGTGGATTTCTCAACTCTCCCCATGAATTCAAATAGTTTTAATGCATGCGACTGTGCAATTTTGGAATGATGCAATATTCTTCAACCACTATGAAGGAAACCTTATGGGAAATTGTAGCTTTAGTCACGTCAAATTTAAGCTGATGGTAAATGCGTCTTCCAATAACAATTGCTCCAGATTTGATTGGATTTTTTTTTGAAATTGTGGAAATATTTATCTCAGGTAGGGAAAAATCGATAACTCCATATTTGCACATTTTATGATTCCTTGTTAAGTTTTCAATTTGCCTTTTTTCACAGTGTCCTCCATTCCATGTGTCCTACTACTAGTACTAAACAAGCTCTAAAGTAATAACTGCTTACGAGAGGAGATTCGAGCACTGAGCAGAATCATACCCAGGACTCTGTACTGCTTTTGACTCCTAAGGTACCTATTGTATCTGAGTGGATTGAGGTGGTGCGCATTTGTGGATAGATCGATTGGAGAGGTACAAGGCTTGCTAGTAGTTGAGGAGATAAGAAGGCAGGATTGAACTCATACGGCGCCCTTCCTTTCCTGTGAGTCGACTCCATTGAGAGATGGATAGATAGCCATACCTTTGAAGTGCAGCCTCTCAATCCTGATCATTCCCTAGCCCATTTGTTTTCCCGACTCTCGTTCCCGAGGGGATCGAGCTCGAAGAATGGGCGGGCTATTCATTAGAATATGGATGGTGGGACTCTTTATGAAATGTAATAATTTTCCATGCATTCGGACTTCAACTTCGCCCATTCTTTCCTCTTAACTCTCCTGAGAAAGAAGTGGTGAGGGCAGGGGTAGGTGGCAAAGAGGAGTAGGGAGCGCATGGTATTAAGTTCACAACTATATGGATTCTTTTATCTTTTACTGTTCTTAGAAGTTATTGTTTTATATTAGATGGATGTATGATCATCCATTTCTTAGTGGGGATGTTGCTAAGGAGATCTTTATGCAGCTGCCTTGGGTTTTCTTATGGACTCCTTTTAAGTCTTACAACTAAAGAAAGCTTTATGTTTCCCCTATAAACCCAGTGCTTGTTTAGAGTATTTCTTGGCTGCAATGCTAATTGGGAGGTTTTATCATTGTACTACAGACTAATAAGTGTTTGGCAGATATTCGACCAACCAGATTCATGTACTTTTGGTTTATATAAATTGTGTATTGATTATTTGTGATGATGAGCCTTCCAAATCCAGATACCCGTTCTTAAGAAGAGTTTCAGCATGAGTTTCCAATGTGGGAATGCTATTACATACTCGAGAGATCAGTGTTATATATTCTACAAATAGCACCTTTATGACTTGATAGAGGTACATGCCAATGCTAACTACTTGCGCATTGTATGGCGATTGGTATGCCCATGAAGCTCACATGTGATTTTTTAGCTGGTGATGGTGAGATACTTAAATATGAGCCTTCTGGCATGTATAAATACTTCATTGGTGGAGTTTTGCATCTGACTATCACCATTTCGGTCAAATTTCATTGAGGCCAAAGTGTCCTGCCCCAGGACCCCTCACACCGTAGATGTTCATCATTTTCTTAGATATATCAAATTTATATTGTGGACTTGTTCTATCTTTGTCTTTGAATCGTTAGCAGACAAAGTGTTGATTTAATCTCGATGGGACATCTTGATACAAGATGGTTCACAACTAACTTCTGTATAATTCTAGGTGAGGTTCTTATTTTATACTACAAGTCATTGTGTGCAAGTCAAATGTAGGCTGAATACAGAGCGGTATCTGTTGCGAATTGCTAGTAATGAGAGTGTGAACTTGGTGTCTTTTGATAGATCTTGTGGTTCTGATCTGGGGGAGATAAGATTTGTACTAGTTGCGTGGCTTATGTTCCTGTATTGCATGACAGGTCAATTCTTATATTTCACTAGAATTTGCCAAAAAATCACCTGCCTCACCCATCACCAACCTGAAATCCACCATCTCCTCCATGGAATGCCGGAAATCAGTGTACAGAACTAGTGAGATGGCTGGAAATGCGATACCAGAAAAGATTTCCGGCAACGGTGAGATAATTGAGCTGGAGTTTTTAGGTGAGAAGAAGAAGCTCAGCTTACGGATCGTATGATTGAGCTAAATCATCACACTTTATTGCTAAGCTTGCCGAAATTAGATCCTGCTAGAGAGAGAAAAACTGAGTCCTGCAGTAGTAGAGAGAGAGAGAGAGAGAGAGAGAGAGAGAGAGCGCTTTAAAGTTTTTGAGATCAGAGTGAAACATAAAGTTACTCTGTGGTGTAGTGATAGTTTTCAGCAGTTGAGAGGAAAAACATACTTTTCAAGCACAGGGAAATTTCCAGGTTCGCATCCTACTGTTGAACTACCGTGGGGGTTTAAAGAGGGAAGGATAGAGTTTCCTCCCTTTAGAGAGAGAAAAATAGAGTTTTGCAGCTTTAGACAGATACAAAGCTTTCTAACTTTAGAGAGAGAGAGTTGTCTGGTGAGCTTCCAATGGGTGAATCTGGACCACCCCCTAATGTCCTTATATTTCCTTCCCAGCTTAGGGCCTCATAAACAGCATGCTGAAATTAGTCAGGCTCTTTGTTTCTCTCACTTAGTATCCTTCTACAGGAGAACTAGTAATGAAGAGCTCTCCCTTTTTTCCACCCAACTAATTGGTCTTAAGAATGCTGGTTTTATTAATTAGTGGTTGCCCTTCTCTCCATAGCTAAGCTTGCTGAAAGTAGACCATGATTGAGCTAAGAAGAAGCTTAGCTATAGACTATGGGTTTATGTGAATTTGCATCATGAGGAAAACCATGAGTCTTTGGAGGTTTTGAGACCGAGAGTGGTGGTTTCCAGACTAACCTGAGCAGATTTTCGGTGAAAAGGTTGGTTTTTAGTAAACAATTGGTAGATTTAAGGTGAATATTGGTGGTTTGGGGGTGAA
The DNA here is from genome assembly GCF_000471905.2 of Amborella trichopoda. The sequence continues at coordinate 937,608 of NW_006497952.1, forward strand.
ATTTGGTAGTTTTCTGGTGAAGATGAATACGATTTGTGTTTTTTGTGAGTTTTGACATGTAAAAATGGAGGGTTTCCTTGCAGTTTTTTGGTTGGAGAGAGAGAGAGAGAGAGAGAGAGAGAGAGAGAGAGAGAGAGAGAGAG
>NW_006497952.1:938746-989897 GCF_000471905.2 Amborella trichopoda
TATAAAGTTCAAATGGAGGATATAACAAAGGCGGTTCCGTTCTTCCTTTTCATCGTGTTGATGCATCTCATTGAATTCTCTCGACAATTCATTGAGTTGATTCATGTACGTCTTAGAATCCTTGGGGCTGACCTGACTATACCCACGTCCCCCACAATTGAAGAACTGGTACTCTCCTTGTCGAAGTCCCCAAGGCTTGTCCAGTCCTCGTGATGGCCCCTAATCTTTTGCTCACACGCATACTCGTGCTCGCCCCCACCCTCTTGCTGTTGGATCTCGGGTTGTGTATATCCTGGTTGGGATAGGGTTGTCTCAGAATCATAATCTCTTTCACTTCCTCCCATACCCCCTTCCCACTCTCCTTCAACAGGTGTAACACTGCCTATATCTCCAACCAACTGCTCAAAAATGTCGGTGAGGAACCTGCTCTTGCTCCTGCTCCCCTCCTCCTTACTTATCAACATCTTGTTCTTCACACTCCTCACAGTTTGCCTCGAGGAATGCTCTCTTCCCAGCACTTGAGGCTCTTCCTCCACCAACCACCGATCGGCTGTAATCCTCAATCTTCCTATCTAGATGTCGCCGTTGGAACTTCGAATTTTAATGAATGAAAACAAGTTTATGAAGCTTCTCGGAAGCAACTGATTTCTTCTGCGGGTGTTTATCCACTGGAAGGTATTCCAGTTCTGCTCACATCCAGTAGCTGAACTTGTTTGGGAGAGCACCTTGATTGCTATCATCTTTAAGTGAGGTGTGTCTCCACCATGATGACATTCCTATCATTTAGCTGAAATGAGATGTAAAGTGCGTCGTAAGAAATGGGCGAAATATTCTATGCGGAAAATGGTGTAAAGGAAGACACAATTACATACTAAATTATTTGAATCCATCGTACTTCGTGAAGCCATGGCAAGTCTTGTTGCAAATGGGCCTTCCAGTTCCCTATACATAGACATCTACGCAAGACATTATGCTTTAGTTTTTTAATTATGCGTCAGTGCATCAAGTCAATGGAATTTTTATAGGCTACAACAATTGTTACCTCACTCAGTGCTGCTAATTAATGTTTTCGGTTCCTCTCGAAGCTCTCAATAATATATCTCACCCCCTTGATGACCTTGTTAAGAATAATAGGCACCTAGTAGAAACAACTGGAGTTGAAGTAGAAACCTATATAATACAAAGATGGAGAAACCATTTAAATTAACGTCGATGAAATATTTTAATCTATACTTTCTAAGCATATAAATAAACATTTTACCTGTATAGTGGATCGTGCGGCCTAGTTGATTTTTCCACCTTCTGTCTGTGATATCTACCATTGCATAGGCAAAGTTGCACTTCTGCCCAATCGATCTCTTCGTCCTCTCTATCCCTTCATAGAGGATCCCCATGGTGGATTTTTTGTCACTATCCACCATTCTTAACAGTCTGACTAAAGTAGCACTTGCGAAATCGATGTGGGTACACCTGAACCAGAATCTCGTATTAGAGATTATGACCTCATTGTTTTGTCCCTTACGGGACTGTCCACTCCTCACTAGTGAACATCCTCTTCAATGTGGCTTTCGACTGTACAATAGAGTTCATGGCTAGGTAGTCCATCACGAAGTGGGTGATAGCAGGCCTGATAAACTCCCTGTAGGTATACTGTCTCATCAAATAACAGATCCTGGAGTGGTTATAGATAAATTTTGTAATCAACCTTGCCGATGCGAGAGTCTCCTTTACATTCTTGAGCCTGCCATTCTCCTCCAATATGAAATCAATACAATGGGTAGTACATGGGGTCTATACCAAATGTTTTCTTTTTTCCATCAACTTTGAACCTACTGAAACATAAGCCTTGACATTATCTGTAACAACTTGGACCACATGCTTCTCTCCCTCCTCCTTGACTATCTGGTCTAGTCATTATATAATGAACTTTGCTTCCTTCTTCACCTCAATGACTTCTCTACTGGACAAGAAGATTGTACCACGTGGTCCTGGGCAATAAACTAGAAAGTTTATGTAGTCTTTCTGATTGAGTCTTTCTGATTGACTTTGTCCCTCCAACTGTCACCCATGATGGTGACTCCCATTCTCGGCCAACTCTCCTTAAGATCCCCAATCCATTTTTGAGTATCTTCTACCTCTGCATCCAAAATTGCCCCCTAAGCTCATATGTTGTAGGAGGCTTCATCCCAGGCCTTGCTTTTTGAATTTCAGCGATCATAGAGGGGTAATATGGGCTGTTGGCTGCGTTGAAGGGAATCTCTTAATCATACCACCATTTCCCCATATACCTTGCCCTTAAATGTCATGCACGTCATCTGTTGAGATTTAGGCTTCAAGGTCAATGGATATGCGACCCTTAGCTGTTGGCCTAACCGATCTACTACGTGCTCCTCTCATGCTAGACAATCCAGGAGTAATCTCTTGTACTTCTAAAGTGTGGAGCGAGGCTGCCCTAGATGACCCCTTTGTTGCAGTTGAAGTGGCACTAGGTGCCCCTTTGTTGGGCCCTCAATATATGCTTGGGGCGGGCCCGCCATACATGCTCGGGGAGGGCCCACCATACATGTCTGGGTTGGGGCCTCCATACATACCCGAGCCAGGCCCTCCATATATGCTCAGGCCCGGTGCTCCATACATGCCCATTCCTTAACCACTACAACTACCCATCCCGCTCTCCCGCCGGTGTACTTCTTCCAAGCTTGGCTCTCATTGCAAGCTTCGTGTCGTGGTAGAATTGCTGGTCTGGATTCACTCTACTTGATGACACATATAGGCTAGCGATCTGCTCATCCATCTTCTCTTTGGCTATCTTCTTACCCTTATAAGCCTTGATGAGGGCCATTATCTGTTTCTTGACATTGCCAGGTACATTGGTACACGGAGCGCGCCCCCCCCCCCCAACCCTGTCAAATACTGTTTGAACCGGTTTACTCCACTAGTTGTGACCGTTTGGCAATAATTACAAACGATTATATTTTTCTTGTTTGGATCAACTCTGACCTCATGGTGCCATGCAGGGTCATTCGTTAATGATAATTGTTGAGTATACAAATGGTTAGAAAATCATACTCAATGTTCGACAGGAAGATTGATGTGCCTCCCTGATAGTAGAGCATGCAACTAATAGGAATTTTAAGAAAAAGCATGCTACTAATATAAGGAAATATATCGTCTACACTCTACAAATATGCTTATTGTCTCTCCTAAAATGGAGTACACGCTTGCACATCAATGCATCTAAGTAAATTAAGTTCATTAAAAAAATGAACTAATATACTTTATGACATTAAAAAAAGGACCCAGTTTCTATGCGGCCAAGCCCAAGCCTGCATATGTAGAAATGTAGGCCTCTTAATAAATCTATTTTTGAGATGGATTTTAAGACTTAATTTTTAAGGACATGTAATCTCTAACATGGAGATCATGAATACGAATAAATAAATAAATTTTAAAAACTAGAAATACTAGTTCTAGTAAGAAAAAATTTGGACCGTTAGTTTCCATTGTTTTTAGATGGAACACCTACCTGCATCCATCTTGAAGATGGATGCTTTACACTTTCTGGACCGCATATGTAGAAATGTGGTCCAGCCCGTATGAAACAATTTTCCTTAAAAAAATTTATCAAAACATTATTGCAAAAAAAATTCAATAAAAAAAAACAAATTCTAAAGTAATTTGAAGATGTTCTTGTAATTTCTAAAGTAATTTCTAAAATAGAATTCAAAACATTATTGCATAAAAAATCAAATAAATAAAGGACAAGTTCTAAAGTAATTTCAAGGTGTTCTGGTAATTTCTAAAATAGAATTCATAATTATATTCATAATCAAATAACAAAAGATTAGTAATAGAGAGCTAATTTATAATTAAATCCATTTGAATTCTATATTTCCATAATAGAGAGCTAATTTATAAAATTCTATCATGCACTTAAAAAAAAGAAGCACAAGAAAACAAAAATTGTTTCAAGGATTAAGAACACACTAGCGGCAAGGGAATTTTATTTTATCTTTAATTAGTACAACGAGCAAATATTATCTAGTAATCCAAAGGTCCTATTTGCATTATTCTAGTATTTTCTATTTTCATCTAAGCCACCCATGAAAGAGATATGCTATTACAAAAATAGGAGAAAACCTTAACTACAATTATACCGGCACAAATATAGAAAGATCAACGATAAATAGATCCTAGAATTCATCATGAAACAAAAAAAAAGGATCATGCTGGGTTATTTTAAATAAATGAAAATAACAGGCAAAACAAATACACATGCATTCAAGTCTAAATGTTATAAAAAAATAATTAAAAAAGAGATAAAAATACTAGAATATTTTTCTCAAAAACAAAAAAAACTACAATATTAAAAGCAAAATTATATAACATTACAAAAAAGAATAAAATTAAAAAACCGACATTTTTCCCCTAAATTTTTCAAAGTCACGAGATAAAATTGAAGATAATTAAAAAATAGAAAAATCCTTATTCCCATAGTCATCAAAAGACATAATTTTATTTAGCAAAATAAGTTTTTTTTTTTTTATAGAAAAATCGATTTCTCAAAACCACTAAAATTGAGCAACGTTTCGAGCAAAAATCGACCTCCAATCTTCTAATAATTGAACAAATCAACACACAAACATTGTAAAGCCTTCGATTATCTTTCAAACACATCAACGTTCATAAAAAAAACTTTTAAGTATTGAAGATTTAATTCAAAGAATGGCGAAAATTTTTTATCCATAAACTTTTCATCTATTGTGAGCAATAAAAAATTCATATAAAAAAAAGATTCAATGATAAATAAATTGACTTATTTTATTTGAGAGATGAAGCCTTGTGATAAAAAACTAGAACTAAATTTGATCTAAAACGAGCCATAAATTGATCGGAATCTTTAATTTTGAATTGATCTCATGTTTTTTCAGCAGCAGCATTTCGAGCAAAAATCGACCTGCAATCTTCTGTAGATTGAACAAATCGATCCGGTAAAGGCTTCGACCATTTTTCAAACACACCAAATTTCCCAAAAAAAACATTTCGTATTGAAGATTTAATCCAAAGAATGGCGGAAATTTCAGAACCGGTGAATTAACCACCCTTTGAATTGATTGGAATTTTTTTTTTTGTGCATGTTTGATTCCCAAAACATTGTTTTATAGTCATAATACGATGATTTAGATCAATAACTTACTGCAAAAGGCCAAAATATGGTTGAAAAAGGAATAAAAAAGCATAGAAAAGCATGAGATTTGCTCAACCCGTGACCCACTGTGTTTGTGCATGAGACTCGGCGATTCCACTACAGCAAATCGCCAAATCGCTATTAAAAATTGGCGATCCACCTGGGGGGGGATCGGGTGGAATCTAATAATTTGGCAGATCCGGATCGTCCACCTCCAAATCTGATTCGGATCGGTCGATTCCGATCCGCATCGGTAGATTCTGATCCAGATCGGTCGATTCCGATCCGGGTCGGTCGATTCCGATCCGGGTCGGTCGATTCCAATCTGGATCGCTGAATTTTAAAACCTTCATATAAACAACATGTCCAATGATCGATTGAACAGTTTCTGATGTAAACTTTATTAAGATTTCATTTAGGCAATGGAAACTTTATAAAGATTTTATCTATAAAGATTTCATTTATGATAGAACTTTACAAATGAGCAATTGAATGCCTAATGATATCTTTAAACAACGGTTTATGATATAAACTTTATAAAGACTTCATTTAAATTATGAACTTTATGGAGCGTTGAATTTATTGTTGGACTCGATCTTTGGCTGTAGTTTTGTTCATTGGCTGGTCGTCACATATAGATTAGGTTATGGATTTTGTGTTTAATTATTCGGTATGTAATTCACTTTTTATTTTGATTATGATTTTGTTCAATTTATTTTGTATGTTTTATTAAAAACATGAGCTTTTTGTTAGTTTTATCAATTATTCATTAGCACCGTTAAACATCATTGGAACTAGAAACTAACATTTCAAAGCCTATTTTGTTTTATTTTATCTTTTCTTGGGTACCAAAATTTCAAAGCCTAGAAAGTTGACATAGGTGAAAGTCGAATATAGGATCGCTTTTTATGGTCCTTTTAATGGGATGTAACTTTAGGCCATAAAAAATCAAACAAATTTTGTTATTTTATTCTTTGGATTTTATACAATGGGGTTACGCTATTGATTTTGTTACTACATATCCAGGAAGAAGTTATTTTAACAATATACGAAGATGCGAGGTGATCTTTCCAATAATTTTTTATTTAATAGCAGGCACATTTTTCTCATTATTTATCCCCATGTTTACATAATTCATTTGTTTATAATGTAAACAATGGGATAAATCTTTAATTCTACGTAACGGATGTAAGGGAAGAACGAGGGGCACCACTTCTATAAATGACCACCTCCGAACTCAATCTTTTTATGCTCCATTGCTCCTTATGGATTGGGGCCCTCTATATTCATGTGTGGGGCCCTTGTTAAATAAAAAATTTTAAACAACAAAAGTGAAAATATTATCATGCGAAAGAAAATTAAATTAAAAAATTGAGAAAAATAATAATTATAAAAATTATAAAATGGGGCCGAACCGACCGGTTCATTATAGGAATCAGCTTGTTTCTACAGTGAACCACCCGGTTCCCGATATATGGTGGGAACTGAACTGTCCCACCAATTCTCGATCTGGATTTGGGCGATTCTGATCCAAATCGACCAGTTCTTAGGTGGAACTGGCCGGTTCCCGATATATGGTGGGAACTGGACAGTCCCACGGGTTTCTGATCTGGATTGGGCGATTTCGATCCAGATCTGCAGTTTTTAAAATCTTGGTTCACACCAAAACTCTCCTAACCTCTATGAAGGTCTGGATTGCGGTATTGGCTCATGATATAACGTCTTATGTTGTTTTCCTTCTCTTCTCATTTATAAAATGACCTTAATATTTTAACACTATTGTAATGGTAATGAACTAGCTGTTATCAAGGTAAATTATGCTATTTTGAACCAATGATTTTAAAATATGCACAATATATTTTGGACTTCCTAAAATATTCTGCCCTTGATATCTAACATACCTTCTGTGTGAAAAGTTAACATCTACAGCCTGCATAGTGCCGATACCTTACTTTTGACATGGGCGTAATATATTTTTTACTTCCTTAAGTATCCTGCACTTGAAATCTAGCATATAATTCTTGGAAGGTTAACATCTACCACTTTCCGTGCCTATGCCTTTGTAAGTCAGGTATCTTCCACATAATTTAGCTGTAGAGGCCTTCCATTGGGGTATCAACAATACTTTACCTAACTTTCATGGTCTTCAAATAATTGATCCGTTTTTCTGCAGAATAAATAATATTTACATGAGGCATCAAAGCTTGAATTATTTTTCTTGATGCTTTAAAATTCAAAATTTAAAGTACATGTCTGAAATTTTAATATTTTGAGTATTTTTTTCCTTGAGTAGAAGCATCTCAGGAATGTAAATTACATACTTGTGTATTGTGTTACTTTTGTTCTATATGTTAGTTGTCTTTGGAGGACACAAATTCCTGATTCTTTCTTTTCCAGGCATGTATGAGATGTATGTGCTTTCCTGAGTAATTTTCATTTCATGAATGATGTTTTCTAAGTCCTTTGCATGCTCACATTGTTAATAAAAGCCTTGGTTGTTTATGTGGAACTGACTCCAAGAAGTTTATTCACCTCCCCAAAAAAAAAAGTCTAAGAAGTTTCTTGCCTTTTTTCTTTTTCCAAGATCCAAAAATCACAATTCTCACCTTTTTTTAATTGTATTGGCACATGCATGGTTTAGAGGCTTTCAGAATAATGAATAAAGGTGTTGATGATGTCTCTCTATATCAGTGAAAACAGGACCTAGTGTTGTTGATGCAGCCATGGGAAGGATTGCTCAGGGAACTAAAGTTCTTGCTGAAGGGGGATATGAAAAGATCTTTCAACAAACGTTTGAGACACTACCAGGGGAAAAGCTACTCAAGTCATATGCATGCTATTTGTCAACTTCTGCCGGTCCTGTTATGGGGATTTTGTACTTGTCAACAGCAAAACTTGCTTTTTGCAGTGACAATCCTCTTTCCTACAAATCTGGGGACCAGACTGAGTGGACTTATTACAAGGTACAGCTTCAGTTATTATAATGCTTGCTTACACTGTGTAGTTGAATAGTTTGAAGTGCAGTTGCAATGCCTTGCTTAGAATGGGTTTTTATTTGCCCCACAAATATCTTAGAACCTGTATCAAAATACAGAAGGATTTTAGTTTACGAGTAAGTGCTAAAATTGTTCTCTGATGTATACAGTTTTGGATTTTGAGTAAATTACATATGTAAACTTATTTGGAATCTTCTGTTGTGGACTGCCCATCAAATTAACTGTTGGTGTGAAAGAATCAAGTGTGCTTTTTTGAATCTTTGCTTCACATACATGTAGAAGTTGAATTTGGACTAGAAATGCATGGCTGAGTATGCTTTTTCATATCATTCACCTTGTGCAGATAAATCATCATCATTATCATCATTCGAGCCTGATCCCAACTTTTTGCAGTTGACTACACGAATCTTGTTCTGCCATTCCACTCTATCAAGGGCCATACCTTCATTCTGACAAATCTATTAACAAATCTGTTTTAGCACTAAAGAAAGAAAAAATGTTGACCAGTCCTCACTAGGGAATAATAGTAGATTTAAGACCTAATTGTTCATACAATACAACATCTTCCATGTTCTCGCAATGCAGAGTACAAGATTATCGGGAGAATTGTCATACTTTCTATAATACATGTCCATGAAGTTTTCCCATCTCTTTGTGAAGTTCTTCCTTGATACAGGGTTGTCAGCTCAACCTTCAACTACTTTGTCCTCTTATTTTTTAGTGAGGGCATTTTAGTGATTCCTGAGTCTCTTTTGGATGATCTTTAAGCTCAATAGCTAAACTGCCTTTTTGTTATTAGGTAGTGCTTTCTTGTGGTTCCTTAGTAAGCATTTATGTTTTGATAATTGGCAATGGTGTCTTTTTTTTTCTGTTTGGTAATTAACTGGACTGTTATTTGTCTAGTTTGCAGTATTTTCATTGATTTCCATCAGTTGGCAAGCACGTGTACATAATAAAACGACACTCTGCGTGTGTGTGTACATACACATGCATATAACTATTGGTGGTTTGTGTATTTATATACTACTTGGCAACATGAAAACATTGTACACTTCTTTCACCGAAACGAAAAGAGCATACAATGACCTTTTAAGTTTTTAAATAGTGCCTGATCTCAAATGTTGTTCGTTCTAAGTTGAGGAACCTTTGTCTGGAGCATTATACTAGATGCTTAATTGAACTTGCAGCTCTAAACTAGTTGTGGTGATTAATAAAAGTAAAACAGGAAAAAGATGGAACTTGTGAATAGTTGTGGACATTGTGGCATAAAACCACTTTCTATCTAAATTGACACATCTAAACATCTAAGTTAGGGGCCAAATAAGTTCTTCATTTGGACCTGAGGGTAAAAACTCCTATCTAGTATCTATTGGACCCAAAATTCTCACATAATTGGTCCAGATCATTTCCTCTCCAAGATTGAATCTGGATGACCTAATTGATGGACATCAAAGTCTAGGATTATTTAGCTTAAAATCAATTTTCTTTAATTGATGCTTTGATGGATCATATTTCTTTCGAAATGATTTTAGGTCCTAAAAAGTACTCCTTATTGGTAGCTTTGACCACAGTTCCAGATAAACAATTTGAACTCATGGGACAGTCAAATACATGCCCTTACACATGAGGTATGAGTGCAAACATCCTCATGCCAATATCATATGTTGAAAAAATGAAGTAATAAAATAAAAGCCAGACTGATATTGTCGGAAGGTAAATGGAAAGGAAAAGGAAATGATTCTGTAAAGTTCAAAAGCAAAAACTACATGTTGTGGGCACCTTAGGTGGACTAACTGAAATGCTTGACATAATTTGGACACTTTTTGGAGATATTGCTTGGTTGTGGGAAGTGTAGCAGGACTTGAAGGTGGGGGAAATGACATATCATGATTCGGAAATATGATGGATGGTTGCTGGAGGTTTTGGGTTAATTTAATCCCTACTAAGGCCACCTACAACTTGAGGCTCACCACCCACAATTTTCTAATCCAACCCAACTCTCTCGTCCCCCAACCCAAAACATAAAAAAAAATAAAAAAATAAAACACCCACAGCCACCCACCCCATCACACACCCCCCCCTCCCCACACACAAAGAAGACTATCACAGATTTGCTCAACTCTTTTTCTGTTAGATGTTAAATATATTAAGAAGGCCTCCTACTTCAAAGAAAGACTAATGGTAGCATATAATCCCCTTTCTTAGGTTGTCCTCCGAAAACTCCTTGTTAGCCGAAACACGATCTGTGATAGCTCTCCGAGAAATGTGAATGGCATCCACAAAACAAAATTAGCTTGTACTTGTAATCCCAGCAAAAATTCCTTTTAACTCCATGGCATGAGGGATACCTTGCCGAACAATTAACACTTGGGAGTTGCTTTATATGACTCTTAGTGAGTCCTTCAGAAATCTTCTTCAATGTCTGAAATCTAAATTTCAAACATCGCTTCTTTAAGTTAGTCCATGTAGAATGTTTGTTTTGGGGTTCCCTGCTTAGCTATTACTAAGCACAGAATTGACTATTCTTATTCCTTGAGAGACCTCCATAGCATGATCAACCTTTTTCACTCCACTGAATCGTGCCCAACATACCATTTAGGTTCTGTACTCTTGCTACTTGAGGATTGAACTTGGGGCTGGACTGTGGGTGATGCGACTCCGCAAGGTTCATAACTCATTTGCTAAAACTTGGAAACCATTTTTTTAATCTCTGACTTGCCTATGAAATAGCATCCTATTTGATGACTGATCTTTGGTGAAATTTGGTCCACAACCCAACCCTATTTTTGGTTGTTCTTCCATCATATGCTTGTTTACCACAAGAGGAAAAAAAAAGAAAAGAAAAAAACTTTAGATTTGTGGGATTTTAGTTTCGGATATACTGTTCATCCAAAATTTTGAGGAGCTCAGATCGACTAGATTTGAACTTGAAAACCTAAGTTTGGTTTGGGCGTTTTGATTGGGGTTGTCTAATGAAACTCTGACAAGGATTGGAGGCCTCAATTCACACTGAGCATGATGTTTGGGGGGTCGGTCTCGGAATATTAGGGTAATTGTTTTTCCAATTTAAATTCATATAATTGATGTTTCTTAGGTAAATTTCATTTTTCTCACTTTAAATTTGTATAATCCATCTTGTATATTCTTTTTTATTTTTTTCCCTTTTTGAACCATTTTTCACTAATTTTCCCCATTTTTTTGAGCTCTTTGGGAGGCTCAGCAGACTCGAGCTGGTCTACTTGGACTCACTTGAGTAACTTGGACTGGTCATGGTTTGAGTTCTGCAGCCAAACCGTGATTTCAAACAGTAGCCAACACCAGAGCCCTGTCGAGAATTCCCCTACATTTAACAAAAAGCCATGTCTTGCTTTTATAGATGGAGTTACTTTGGGTATATGATATTTTGAAAAATCTTTCTGCCTCATTAGTCTCTATCCATGTCTCTAAAGGTCAAGTCTTGAATTCTGAGCAAATCTAACCTTCAACGATTACCCCGATAATAAAATCCCTCCTATATGTGATGGCTATCCAAGAAAGAATTGGGGATTCTTGTCTCCCTCTTCAAGCCACATTACCATAGGTCTTTGCCTCAAACTATTTTTTATTTTTTATTTTTTTCCTTCTCTTACCAAGGTCTTGTCTTTTCTCTTCACCTGCATGGCACCATGCTCCTCATTAGTATCCAACATACCAATTTCAAGGGAAACCATCTTTCTAGTACCGATTGTTGGCATATTCTAAGGAATAGCCAGGGCACTGCATGATTGAACGTACCTGAGATTAGGACTTGTGCCCGGTGGCTCCATAAAACTGATTTTCCAGTCAATAGTAAGAGTTTGGGCATATGGCGTTAATGACTTGCCTAGGCCGGGGTAAGGACCAATCAATCTCATGTCTTTCAACATGAAAGGCAGTCAGCTATGGCCAAGGGGAGGATGTTCATATGACTAACTGTTAGGTGCAGCTTGAGAGAGGCCTTGGGTAAGCCCTTGAGATACCCTGGCCAAAGCAAGCCCTTGTGATAGTCTGGGTAACCCAGACTTGAGATCCATAAAAGAACACCTTTTTCCTTGTGTAAAATGCAACTTTCATTTGATGTGGTTCATGAGTAATCCTGAAGTAGTTCAGGCCTGTAGCCACCTTAGAGATGTTTCATTTCATGTTTTGATTATTTTTCTATCTTACTCTTAAAACCATTAACAGACTTTAGAGGTTAACGGACTATAGAGGTCTTCTTCTACTTTTCTAATAAGCTAATTCACCTTAGATTTGCTTGAAGATTAGAGATTTCAAAGGAGTGGTCATTTCTTTAAATTGGTGTTATGAGCAGAAAGTTGTGGCCTAGAGGAGTGCTCGTATGGCCCTGTTTGGCGTGTGCAATTGCAAATATCTTAGCTCCCGCTAGAGTGGTCTTGCCTGTTTGGAAGTGCAAATAAATGTTGTTTCTTAAATAGGCGTGGGTTTCATCATGGCCGGGGCTTCCCACTAGAGTGGTCGACCTGTTTGGAAGCACAGATACCCGGTTTTTCTGAAATAGGTGGGTTTCACCGAGCAGGGCTCGCAATGGGCCTGGCTAGCCCTGGTTCTAGCTCAGCCTTAATCCCAATAGGGTCGGCTTAGGCCTGGCCGGTGAAGAGGCCCTGGTCCAGACACGGCACTGGTCTTGTACAAGCAGGGCCTAGTAGACCAAAAAAGAAAAAGAAAAGGGTGGGATCGAATCGTCTTGTCATGGCTGAGGCCTGGCCCTTCATCCATGATGGCCCGACATTGGCCGGGCTTTCGAGCTGCATTTTTGTGGCCCAAGCCCTAGTTTTTTAGAGTTGGACCGCCTGGCCCACTGCCACCCTTGCTTAGGTCCTACTGCTGCAGTGGGAAGCTCCCACCATGGTGATACGGTTGGCAATGAGCTTGGCAACCTGGCCCTGTCAGCCCGAACATGAATAACGAGGGCCTAGGCCATATAATGGGGCTTGAGGTCCAGGGCCATGATGATGATGGCCTGACCTGATCCTCTTGTTTTTCTTTATTTTTTCCTTTTTCTGTTTGGATCTATTAAGCCCAGCCTGTACAAGTTTAGGGCCGAGCTTACGGGCTGGGCCAAGGCCTCTTTGCCAGGCTGGCTTATGTTGAACCTACATGGACCAAGGCTAGCCCGAACTTGGCCTGGCCCATTGCCAGCCCTAAACTGAAGAGGATGTTTGTTTGTGTGAATAGGTGTGGAACCTTGTATGGTGCTACTTTCACCAGGATGAAAGCCTTTCTTAGGAATTTCCACTTCACACTGGTGATATCTTGTCTGGTAGAGACTCCCACCTTCCACTCATTGTTAGAAATTTGGCTGCTAGGCGACCGGGAGGCCAAAATGCCTAGGCGTGGCCTCGGCGGGCTCCCTGGGCATACTTGCTCATACGCACCTGCCTAGGCAGCCAAGGTGTTGCCTCAGGGCGGTGCCTTACAGCAACTTGTCCGAGGGGAAAAGGGTTTTTGGGGGCAAATCTAGCCCCCTAAACCCCATTCACCTAGTGCCAACCAAGAAAGAAAAAAAACCCCGTAATTTTTTTTAAAAAAAATAGTTAAGGCCTATAGAAATGGCTGCTTTGAGCCGGAGGTATAGAAAAGTGCTATGCCTCCGTGGAAGTCTGAGTCTCAAACTACTATTTTGATGTACAGTTTAGTGCAATTTTGCATATGTCTACTCTGAGTTCTAAAGAATCCTATTGGTGAAAGCAAAAGGCGGTTTCGACTCCCAACACACAGGTACTTGAGTTCCTTCGCCTTTTGGTTCTCAAAAGAAGAAATGATTTCTGTTAAGTGGCTGGTCCAGGATTAGTTGACCCCTTGGAAATAGAGTCAATGATTGCTAGTTTAACAAGAGGCAGGTTATGTTGGGCAATTGCCACTTGTGTGAAGCAAGGTGAGGCACATATCTTTCAGGAGGAGCAGAGAGAACCAAGTGTCTCTTGCATACAGGACTAACTGGGACAAGGGACCTCCTAGAAGCTTAATACCTCCTAGAAGCTTAATATAATGGTGTGGTGAATCCACTTTATGAGCTTAAGGACTTATGCAAAGGAGGCTTGTTTCTTGGGATGTACTCCAAGAACTCTCATTCACCATACTCGGTTAATCACCAGATATGGAGGGGAGTATTGACCTTAGGTCTGTATTGGTTCTGCCTTGAACGTCGCTCTGTGTGGGATGGAGACCTTAGAAGGATTCAGGGCTTTCTGCTGTCCAAAGGACACAATGTTGGTTTGACCCTAAAACCGAAAGCTACTATTTGTGTTACTGGTTTGCAGGCAGTAGAAAACAGGAAACTTGGGAGAGCTTGTTATTGATGATAGTACTTCGGATTTCAGTGAAATTTTGAACACTGAAAGTACTTTTGAGTCTACTTTATGTAGACAAAATTTCAGCTTGAATCAATTTGTATTTTGTGAGATTATGAGATCTTAATGAAGGGAAAAGTTTATATAAGTGTGAGGCTCTAAACAATCATATTAAGGCACCTCAAAAATTTCACTAGAAGAGGTTGTTTTGATGCCCAAGTATCCTCAAATTGATCATCTCCACCTCGATGCATGGACGTGAGAAAAAAATGGATTTCAAGTTTGGGAAATAGTGCATCTTGTAATGCATTTTTGGACCGTCAATTTTCAAGATTTTCATAGATCTGCTAGATCTACACTATTTTTTAATCTTTAAATTGTATAATTAGAGATGAAAATATAATTTAAGGCTATCACATAGATTACCGGTATTGAAACCACATTTCTCGACACTATTTGAAGGTTTTTGTACTTCGATCGTTTAGAGCCTCGGCTCTATACAAACCACACCCATTAATGAATATGTGGTTATTGCCACCATGTAACTGCGATTTTCAGACATCTTCCATTACCTCTCTAAGTCCACCTACCCTAGATCTATTGGGATTCTGTTAGTCACTTCCCTATTCCGAACATACCAATTTTATGGACCACCATCTTGCTAGTGTCGATTGAGACTCTCAATCACTTCCTGACTTTAAACCTTTGATTTGCTTTGAACATCAAGCTTCTTATTTTACCTGAAAAATGCTCCAAGCTTTAACAGGAAACTCAGATCGTCATCTCTCCATATCCTCTAGATGAGGATGATCTGGCCACATAAGCTCAACGCCTCAAACACAAAAGGGACTAGCTCCTGTCACCAAGACCATCATTAAACAGTTGTTGCTGCATGGATGTTATTAGCAAAACAATATTCACGGTCTCTAGCAAATGAATTGACGAACCCAACTAAGAGAACTTTGAGATATTCATTAGATGTGGAATGCAATGCCTCTTATTCCCAGCAGCAAAATCTGGGTCTGCCTCAGGGTAAATTTGGCTAAATAGGGAAACATTAGCCCATGTAGCAGAGATTCAGGTATGAATAAGTGATTTCTTGTGTTGAGTTTGTATATGACATAAAACTGTTAGTTGCATGATGGAATTTGTTGAAGATTGATGTCATTAATTTTGTCCATAATTCTAATTGCTCTCGATTTCTCTGTGTTTGGAAATAGGTGGTGATCCCACTTCATCAGCTAAGGGCCATCAATCCTTCTACAAGCAAAGTGAATCCTGCTGAAAAATACATCCAGGTTGTATCTATTGACAACCATGAATTCTGGTTTATGGGCTTTGTGACTTATGACAGTGCTGTTAAAAGCCTGGTAGAAGTTCTCAAGGATCATGGGCCACAAGCAGTGTGATGGTTGTAGAATTGGACTACTCTGTGAAATCCACCATAAGCTATTGGAGCTATCTGATAATTAATGTTTAGCTCTCATGTTTGGAAACACATGTTTGAAACATAGGGAAAGCCTGCCTAATTATTTGACATTTTGTGATTCTTGTGTAAATAAACTCACTCGTGGTTCTCTAGATGTCCATATGTCTCATATTACGAGATAGGAAAAACTGATGAGCATGATGTTAGATTCTTGTGTGTGATTTCGACCTTTATGTCTAGAAGAATTCCAGTGCACCACGTGTTCTGAGTTTCTTTGCTTCATGTTTTTTCAAGGAATGTTTGCTTGACATATCATTCATCTCTCTGCTACAAGTGACTTTATCTCTAATCTTAATGAATATGTAATCTATTGCGTAATCATTCTTTTGTTTTTTGTTTAACTAGTTAGGCTGGTGTTTTGGGTGGAACTTTCTTGGACTTCTTTGGTTCAAGAATTTCTTGACCAAACCTTGAATTTTACTTAACAATCTGCATGTGTTTCCAAGAAAAAGAAAACTGAGAAACTTGATGTACATTGGTTGAGGAGTTTTGGGGATTTAGAGCGCTTGGGTTCTTATTCATTAGAACTCAGTGAGCATTTCAGCAAACCATTCAAAATCCTTTCTGTGTTTCCAGCAAATTGATATTGAAAGTTGCTGAAGAATGTTTTTCTCTAGTTTTGTGGATGTATTCAAAGAGACGAGGATTAGATTCAATAAAATTCTCATAACATGGAATTTTATGAACTCAGTAGTAGTTTATGGTTCAGTCTCTGTGGAATTTTCTTTTATTTTATTCCATTACATGGATAAAAATTGGGTTCTATTTTGCTTGTTTTCTTGCATTGGTGCTGTCCAAATCTAATGTATAACTTGTTTGCACTTGTTGGGAGTCTGATAAGGTCAATGAATGATTCTTGGGGTTTTTAGTAACTAAAGAAACATCTCTTGATTACATTGATAATTCAAGGATCACATTATTTGATTGACAACCATATGGTTATATCCTAACCAACTTTTGTATTGCATGTATTTCAATAGTAAAGTTCGTGCCCTGATTTGAGGTTGTAGGTTAGGTTTTGGATGACGTGACAATTTAAATCTAAACTGAATATTTTGAAATTTTATTCAATTTTTCAGTTATTCATAAAAGGATTAAAGTTTATATAAGGTTGACGCTTTAAAATGTAAAACTGAGGTGCACTTTAAAAATCATTTAAAAAGGTTGTTTTGATGTTAGCAAAACATCTAATTGATCATTTCACCAATGATATGTAGATATAGAAAGGAAAGATTTCAAGTTCAAAAAATGGTACATTGTGTAACACATTATTTGGATCGTCTATTATCAAAATTTTCATGTGTTTATGGATGTGTTGAATTTGACCTAGTTTTTGAACTTGAAAATTTATAATCAGAGATGAAGATAGATTTTTGTGCTATCCTAATAATTTTTTACACCAAAATTAATCTTATGACACATTCTTAAAAAAAAAAAAAAAAAACAAAGTATTTTATGACAAAGTTTGAAGGTACTCCTTACTCTGATTGTTTAAACTTGGAACCTAATGCAAACTACACCCTGTAAAGTCAGCATTTTTTAAACCTAAGAATCTATTTTTGCCTTGTTAATTCTGCTCGTTCATTCTCCATTTCTCTTCATCCCCTTTCTAATTTTTCTTCTCTCTTTTCTCCCTTCTTTTCACTTTCTTTAACTTCCCACTAAGGTACTGTTTTACATGGTTAGACCGTCTCTGCATAATTATGGCTCGAATTTTCTACTTCCCAACAAACTTCAATTAAGCCATGGTCGTATGCCCCTGCCAATTAAAAAGATTATAGAATATAGTGATTGATGCAAAAAAGAATTAAAAAAAAAATAGTATTATTATTTTTTTTTTAGGGATAGAAAGAGACAAGTTAGGTAGGCTTGAGTTATTTTGAGGATAGAGGCTATTTTCTAAGAAGTTCGTTTTTATGGAACGGTTGGTTTTGCTTTTAGGCACGTGAGAGATATATGGCTTATCTTTGTGGTGTTGTAGTTAGAAAGTTAACTTTGGGTAAATGTGTAATTAAGAAGCTTATCCTTTAAAGAAATTAAGGAGGTTTAGAAAATTAAGGAGGTTTAGAAAGAGAGGGTAAACCCTATGGATAGGTAGAGAGACGTGAGGTTATGGGTGGATAAGGGTGGGAGATCCTACTTTTTTGGGGAGCTATTTTTAGTTATTTGTTATGAATTCTATTTAAAGGGTGGGAGATCCTATTTTTCTAGGGAGATATTTTTAGTTATTTGGTATGAATTCTATTTAACGGGAAGATGTCCCTCATTGTAAACAGATCCGAGAATAATGAGTGAGAGTTGAATAAATTTGATCTTGTGATAAGATCTCGTTGTGGTTTTTACCGCATTAATTGTGGAAGATTATGCGGGGATTCTATTGCAGACTCAAAGAGGGTATATTTAACTATTTCTTTTAATTATTTTTTTCCAACATCAATTGTGGAAGATTATACATGAGAGTATTATCGATTATTTGCTCGTAATAATCTCCACAAAACGGAAGAACAAAAGGTTGCTCGATATGTAAATGGCCTTCAACCTATCATTAAGGTATTAAGGTTGCTTGATATGTAAATGGCTTTTAACCTACTATTAGGAAATGACGTTTTTCTACATCGACCATGGACTTTAAGGAAGCTTTTCAAGTTGCTTTATAAGTGAAAACCAAATATCAAGAGAACGGCAATAAGCGATTTGGCACCGAGAAAGAGGTTTCACGTCAACCAAAATTTAATGAAGAGTGCTTTATGAGTAGAAACTAAATATCAAGAGGCGATTTTACACCAAGAAAGAGGTTTTACGTCAACCAAAATTTAATGAAGAGAAAAAGGATACTGCAAAATTCACGTGTTATCTATGCAACGAGTTAGGACATTTAAATGCCGAAAAAGGAGGATGGAGGTACACTTGGTTAAGGAAGTGGACAAATTGCATAAGAAGATCAAAGTTTAGGAGATAGTATTGCATGGTCATGAAGGAGATCTGCTTTGAATCAAGCTCGAGGTCAAGCTTCTCCCAACCTTAGGAGAATGATGCAGAAGACAATTTTTTTAAAAAATAGTATTATTATTTTTCTTAGGGATATGAAGAGATAAGTTAGGTGGACTTGAGGTGTTTTGGGGATAGGGGCTATTTTCTGAGATGTTTATTTTTGTATGGAAGGGTTGGTTTTTCTTTTAGGTAGTTGAGAGATAAATAGCTTATCTTTGTGCTGTAGTTAGAAAGTTAACTTCGGGCAATTGTGAAATTAGGAAGCTTATCTTTTAAAGAAGGAAAAAGTTTATATAAAGTGGCAACCTTACCTCTACAACTACAGATGCACTTCAAAAATCCATCGAAAAAGATAGTTTTAATGTTGCAAAACCATTTGATTGATCATCTCAACATCGAGATAGATGACCATGAAAAATAAAAAGAGTTTAAGTCTTTAAAATAGTGCATTTTACAACATATTATCTACACAGTCCATTTTCAAGATTTTCATATGTTTATCGATCTATTTGATTTTAACTATTTTTAAAATTTAAAATTTTATAATTAGATATAAAAATAGATTTTGAGATAATCCTAAGAACATTTTACATCAAAATTATATACCACGATAAAATTTGAATGTGCACCTTACCTCTACAGCTACGGATGCATCCGTATGCTAACTACACTCTTTAAAGAAACTAAGGTGGTTTAAAAAAACTAAGGTGGTTTAGAAAGAGAGCTACGGATGCGTCCTTATGCCAACTGCACCCTTTAAAGAAACCAAGGAGGTTTGGAAAGAGAGGGTAAACCATATGAATAGGTAGAGAGACGTGAGGTTATGGGTGGATAAGGGTGGGAGATCCTACTTTCATAAGAGATCCTATTTTCATGGGGGAACAAGATGTCACGTGAGAAGAGATATAGAGTCTTTTATAGGTTTTATAGTTATTTGTTTTGAATTCTATTTAAACGGAAGAGGTCCCTCATTCTAAACATATCAAAAAAATAAAATTGAGAATCGAGTGAAGTTGATATTGTGATAAAATCCTTTTGGGGTGGATTCTCTTGCCGACCTCATTTTTGTGATAAGATCATTTTGGGGTGGATTCTCTTGCAGACCTCTTTCTTATGATAAAATTGTTTTGGGGTAGATTCTCTTGCAGATCTCGTTGGGGTTTCGTTGGGGGTAAATTCCCTTGAAGACTTTGAGAGATGGTATAATATCTCACCTATTGGCTCATATTTATAACCACAAGGTTAAGAGCCCTAAACTTTGTAGTATCCATTTTATCTTCATTAATCGTTTATCGTTGTTCTTTTGATATTTAGTTTCTACTTGTAAATCAACAACGTCATCCCTAATGGTAAGGTGAATGAAATTTACCTATCGAACAACCTTTTGTTCTTCCGTTTCGTGGATGTTATTTCGAGCAACTAATCAATAAAACTCTTATGTATTTCCACAATTGATGCAAGAAAAAAATAATTAAAATAAAATAATACAATATAAATAAAATAGTACAATATACCTTATCTGAGGGTCTGCAAGGGAATCCGTCCCAACAAGATCTTATCATAAGATCAACTTTATTCAACTCTCATTCTCTAATCATTATCTGATCGGTTTACAATGAGGGTTATCTTCCCTTTAAATAAAATTTAAAACAAATAACTAAAAAAACCCATAAAAAAATATCTCTATTTCTCTCTATCTCTTCCTCACGTGAGATCTATCTCTCTACCTATCCATACGGTTTACCCTCTCTTTCTAAACCGATCTATCTCTCTACCTATCCATACGGTTTACCCTCTCTTTCTAAACCTCAGTTTCTTTAAAAGATACGCTTCCTGATTATACCTTTACCAAAAGTTAACTTTCTAACTACAACACAAAGATAAGCTATTTATCTCTCATGTACCTAAAAAGCAAAACCAACCATTCCATAAAAAGATAACCTTCTTAGAAAATAGCCCCGATCCTCAAAACAATTCAAGTCTCCTAACTTATCTCTTCCTATCCCTAAGAAAAATAATAATATTAAATTTTTTTTGAATTTTCTTATGCGTCAGTGACGGGGAAGATTAGAACATTAGCGGAAGGCCTAGGCTCTACGATAGAAGTTAAAGTTGTACTTCATACCTCGCAGTCTTGGCATTGGAATATTATGAAATTAATCACCTCGACTTCAACAATTTTGGCTTGAGTAAAGAAAAAAAAAGATATATTTAGTCTTAAAAATAGCATATCTTGTAAGACTAAATAAGGGTTTTGGCTCTAAAAATAGATCTTTAGGGCCAGAAATAGATCTTTAGGCAATTATAAGGGTTTTGGCTCTAAAAACTCTACGATGTTTTTCTAGGAGGTGAGTTTTACCTTTTATGTAAGGGTGTGGTTTGTATAAGGTTGCAATCTTAAATAATCCAAGTAAGGCATACCTTCAAATTTTATCATAATATATAATTTGGGTGTAAAGAATTCTTACGATTATCTGAAAATCTATTTTAATCTCTAATTATAAAATTTTAAACTCCAAAACAGGTTAAAATCAAGTAGAACTACATACATGTAAAAATCTTGAAAAAATGGATGGTCTAGATAATATATTGTAAGACGCACTATTTCTAGGACTCAAAATCTTTGTTTTTTCGTATTCATACATATCGATGTCGAGATGATCAATTAGAGGGTTTTTCAACATTAAAACAACTTTTTCTGATAGATTTTTGAAATGCATTTTAAATTCTACATTTTAAGTCCTTTAGACCTCACTAACCACGCGGTATACATTAATTGTGGGGTGCATATAATAATATCGGAAATGTATGTTTTGGAACCTGAAATCTTTTTGGCCAGTTAAATGATTGGCCATTTAAATGACCTCTTGATATAGAAAGTATGCTTTATGGGCATTATATATTCCGCAATTTTTGGTCGTTTACTGAGAGCACATAAGGATTACCTAGCTTCTGTTAGTGGCTTTATTGATGTGATTGTATCTTAATTGTTGAAACAGGTTTGGGTCAAAGACGGTAAAGGCTAAGTTTTCACAGCCCAACATCTCAAGTTCCATTCCTATATGTAAGTACTGTACATGAACATCGGTTGAGGATGCAGGT
This sequence comes from Amborella trichopoda, assembly GCF_000471905.2. Next base: position 960,842 of record NW_006497952.1, read on the forward strand.
AAAATCCTAAAAATATAGGTTGGTATGGGTTGGGAGCCGCTTTTGTAAAGATTACTCATGGAAAAAAATACATAGTTGTACATGAACATCCGTTGAGGATGCAAGTAAAATCCAAAAAATATATAGGTTGGTGTGGGTTGGGAGCCGCTTTTGTATATACTACTCGTGGAAAAGTAATTTAAGGACAACAAAATATGTGACATTTGAAAATACTAAAGCAATCAGAAACTATCATATTCCTCTTCCTTGTTCGAGAATCCTAACCAGATTCAAACACCCATGATGAGATCGAAGCAGAATTAATTTAGGCTCAATGCTCCCAGAAATAGTGCGCTCCCAGAAATAGTGCATTTTACAACATATTATCGACGCTGTCCATTTTCAAGATTTTCATATGTTTATAGATCTACTTGATTTTAACCATTTTTTAAATTTAAAATTTTTTAATTAGATATAAAAGTAGATTTTGAGATAATCCTAAGAACATTTGTTTACGGCGAAAATCTGACATATCTTCCAATGAAGATCTAACGAATTTTTAACCCCTTAAACTAATTAAAAAGATGTAAATAAATTGGTAGAGAAAGTGGGACACATCGAATTCAGATCTGACGCTAGATTTGCCCGAAAACGAGCAGAACTTCTATCAGATATGTAGCAGAGCCAACATGATCCAGAGCATTAAAATACGATTTTTCAGACAAGTTAACATATCAAAAATAAATAAAAGAAGCAAAACAGTAAAAAGAAGAAGAAAGAGAGATGAAGAGATAATACCAAATCGGACCGGATGGCCCGGGATTCCCAAGCCTTCATGGGCTCACCCGTATCAAAATCTGTCCTCTTTGCCTCTCTGATTCGGATGTTGACTAGCAGATATCTGGTGTAAAGGGTTAGATCTATGGTATTTGTGCCCTAGGTCTAGGTTTTCTCTGTCTTGGGGGTTAGGACTTCAGCAAGCTAGGGTTTATATCTTATCTAGGATTTTCAATCTAGAGATTTTTTTAAAGCTGTCGGTCTTTCTTAGGGTCTAGAGGAGAATTTTCTTAGTTTTCTAAGCGCCTCATGATCTCCAGAGGTTGAATATGATTTTTTTGGGATTTTTCCTAAATTTTTAGGAATTTTCTCTTATTTTTTATATCTTTAGGTAATTTTCCTAATTTCGAGAATTTCTAAGGTTTTTTTTTTATCTTTTTTTTTTTTTCTCCTTTTGGGTTAGGGAGAGGGGGTATTTATAAGATTCAATTGGTAATTTTTTCTAATTTTTTTGGAGTTTTTTCCGAATTTTTTGGATTTATTATGAAGTTTTAGCCTTATCTAATTAAAGAAAACGCATTTACTACGTCATTAGATGTGTTGACTGCATCATCAGCCTGCGCCTAAGCCTGTCGGTCCCGCAGTCCGACAGTTGGGTCTCACAGTGACTAAATTATTATTTTTTATATCTTTTTATCTGTAGGTCCGATTCAAACGATTATTGGACCATTGGAAAGCTCTTAGGCTCTACTTCAAATTAGGATAGGATTTGGGGAAATTAAATTGGGTCTACTAGAATAATGTAGTCCTAAGGGTTCAAAAAAACATAGAATTTGTCAGATTTAAAATTGTGTGTCTACAACATTTTACATCAAAATTATGTACCATGATAAAATTTGAAAGAGCACCTTACCTCTACAGCTACGGATGCATGCGTATGCCAACTGCACCCTTTAAAAGATGCACGAGTACATCAGTGGCTAAAGACCTCCTCCTTCCAGTTTGTTGTCAATGGAATCGTCACTCCAATGTACCATAGGGACCACGAGGTCATGTGAGGGTTCAACGAAAGTATCTCTCACACACCCACTCCTTTTCACACCCCTATCTTGGGGCTATTAAAAATTTTCAAAAATAAAATTTAAATTATAAAACATGCCTAAAACATGCTTTGGGATAGGAAACAACAATTTCTTAATAGGTAGAATCTTAATGAGCTTTACAACCCAAGCAAGAGACCAGGAAACGAGAGCGATTCTGTACTTGAGGAGTCCAAAGTTTGAGTGAAGCATTCCAAAGCAGGGTCTGACGTGCGTTCACTAACCATTGTCATGGAAATGCAGGCACTAACTGAAGTGCAACCAAAGGATGACTAAAACTAGGGTCTACTAACTAGAAAATGGAATGCCAGGGAATCTCTACCCATTATTAGGGCGACATGCACCAACAAGTGTCGTCGATTCCTAGGGAAGGGACAAGATTGACAAACATAAATCTTCAAGTGTCGCAAAAAATTATCAAGTATCAAATTTCAAATGCCAAGCCAATTGTAAGAAGTGGTCGTCGAAGAAGGGGAAGAAAAAAGAAAGAAAAAAACTTCGCCAGGCTTAACATCTGAAAGGAACCTTGTGTGATGTGAAAATCATGCAAAAAGAAGAAGAAGAAATAAAGAAGAAAAAAGAAAAAAAAATTGACGATCACTAAATTTTTTAAAGTCAGCACCATTTCAAAAGTTTCTCAATTTCATGAAGACACCCAAGGTCAAATGTCAACTAAAGCAAAGTCTTCAAAGATGACATTGGTTTAGGGTCCCTCGAATTCAGAAGATATCTTATTTCTCCAAATCCATAATTCAATTAAAACGTCCAAAATACTTAAGTCAACATCATCACTCACATCCAAAATCAATTGCGGGCATTATTCCAAAAAATTATGAGAATCAATTTTATTGAGTTGATCTCGATCATCTAAACTTCAAAGGTGTGGTTGTAGAAAAATGAAATGCTTGAGGAGAAAGGAAATTGGAAGTCCGAAGTAGTCTCGAACATTAGGGGCAATGTCTTACATTCTCCAAGACATGGTTTTCTCGAAATCCTCTAGGTACTTGCTTTGGAATACAAAATAACGATCAGGTCTAAGGACAAACGAGTGCATGATGATTCTTAGTCTTGAAAGTCCCAGCCAAGGTTAGCTAAGCTGCGGGAAGAAGAATTAATCAACTCGCAACTTTAGTGCGAAATACTGATATTGGATTTTGTTTGATGATAGCTAAATCACCATACTCATATTTTCTTCCAAAGATTAGGCTATTGTGGGAAATAGAAAATTGATTTTTTTGGAAAGCAAGAAACTGATATCTTTATAAGAGAGTGAAGGAGGACGTAATACCCATCCTTTGAAGGTTACCCTTTTGGGGGTTATGGGAATGGATCTCTAATATAGAGATGGGTCTCCAAGAGAGAGAGACATGGCCTCTAAAAGAGGGGCAATATTTTCATAAGCTTTGGGTTGGTTAACTTTCACTTCTAGAAGGAGAAAATCTCTATGTTGTTCTCGAGGTTATCTTTCCGGTAACGATATTGCGGTAGAATAGAGGATGTGGATCGACAGTGTTGTTTGGTCGGGAGAGCGGGTTTAGAAGGGAAGATCAGTAATGGTCTTTTTACCGATGTTTAGATATAGGTATTACCTCTTGTAACCCAAAACTGTAATCTTCATTGTGATAGTAAATTTCTAGTTGCCGAGGCCGTGGAGCCCTATGGGATGAACCACATAAATCGTGTGTTGTTGTGGTGTGCTTTTTATGTTTGTTTTATTTCTCGCACTCGATTTATAATTGTATTCATCTACTTCGCATTTAGTCCATCATGTACACGATCTTGGGTGAGATCTCGGTGTTTGGGATTCGCCGTTTCCCAAGCTATGGGGCTATTGAGAACCCTACAATTGGTATCAGAGCACAAGGTGTGTATTATATTAAGAAAATGATGAATCGTAGAGTTTGATGGATATATGGCTCGAGTTGGAGAAATATGAAGGCAAAGTGTTTGTGAAAATTCCACAATTGAAGCAAGTGAGAAGAAATCAAGAATATCCATGGTTTGAAGTGGAGAAATATGAAAGCAAAGTGTTTGTAAAAATGCCACAATGGAGACAAGCATAAAGAAATAAAAAAATCTATTCAATGAAGGTTGTCAAGACAATTATAGTGATTTTGCTATCAAGGTAGAGATTGTTGGGTTTGGTTTGGTGATAGCTAAATCACCATACCCATATTTTCTTCTAAAGATTCGGCTATTATGGGAAATAAAAAATTAATTTTTTTTTAAAGCAAGAAAGTGATATCTTTATAAGAGAGTGAAGGAGGACATAATACCCATCCTCTGAGGGTCACTCCTTTGGGGGTTATGGGAATGGATCTCCAATATGGAGATGAGTTTCCAAGAGAGAGAAACATGGCCTCTGAAAGAGAGGCAATATTTCCATGAACTTTGGGTCGATTAACTTTCATTTCTAAAAAAAGAAAATATCTATGTTGCTCTCGAGATTATCTTCCCGGTAGCGGTATTGCGATGGGAAAGAGGATGTGGATCGACGGTGTTGTTCGGTCCGGAGAACGGGTATAGAAGAACAGATCGGTAATGATCTTTTTGCTGATATCTAGATATAGGTATTATCTCTTGTAATCCAAAACTATAATATTCATTGTGATAGTGGATTTCTAATTGCCGAGGCTGTAGATGTAGCCCTACGAGGTGAACCACATAAATCTTGTGCTGTTGTGGTGTGTTTTTTATATTTGTTTTATTTCTCGTACTCGATTTATAGTTTTATTCGTCTACTTCGCATTTAGTCCATCATGTACACGATCTTGGGTGGGATCTTGGTGTTTGGGATTCCCAGTTCATCAAGCTATGGGGCTATCAAGAAACCTACAATTGGTATCAGAGCATAAGGTGTGTACGAGGCTAAGGTTTATATTAAGAAAATGATGAATGATGGAGTTTGATGGATACATGATTTGAGGTGGAGAAATATGAAGGCAAAGTGTTTGTGAAAATTCCACAATAGAGGCAAGTGAGAAGAAATTAAAAAATAACCATGGTTTGAGGTGGAGAAATATGAAAGCAAAATATTTGTAAAAATACAACAATGGAGGCAAGCATAAAGAAATAAAAAAAATCTATTCAATGAAGGTTGTCAAGGCAATTATAGTGATTTTGCTATCAAGGTGGAGATTGTTGGGTTTGGTTTGGTGATAGCTAAATTACCATACCCATATTTTTAAAAAAAGATTAGGGTATTATGGAAAATAGAAAATTGATTTTCATATGGTGTGATTTTTATATTTGCTTTATTTCTCGCACTCGATTTATAGTTGTATTCGTCTACTTCGCATTTAGTCCAGCATATACATGATCGGGGGTGGGATCCTAGTGTTTGGGATTCTCAGTTCCGCAAGCTAAGGGGTTCACAAGAACCCCACAACTGGGACATCAAATTGTTTTCCAAGCTCTACCTTTTAGAAGTCAGATTTTGGGTATTAAAATGTCCTTGAGAAAAAAAAAAATCAAAATTTTTGAAAAGGAAAAGAAAGTAATTTTTTTAAAAAAACAATAAGCCCCATAGTGGCAAAATTTTACATTCATCGTTACACGACGTTAAACTGCTTAAATATAGCCGCATGAGTTTAAACTGCTAACTAAGTCGTTTTCAAAACTCCCACTCTTTTCAAAATGTTCTTTTAATCCTAAGTTCTTAATTTTTTTATTCTTTAATTTCACTTTCTTAATTTTTATTTCTTGATTTTCAAACTCCAGATGTAGAAGTAACTCTAATTTGAATGTTTTTTAATACTGTGTTTTCCATTTAAAAAACTTTAATGATTTTGGTTTGAATCGTAGCCTAACTTTAATATCTGCTTATAAAACTTCTCCCTGGTTTTCAAAATGTTTTAAAACCTGGAGGAGTTGAATTAGCCCAAGAAATGATGACATTGTCCCACCATCCATAAAGATCCAAGAGATTGCTTGAGAACTTCAATGTACAATTAAAAATACAATTAGGAAGAGAAAACCTAAGAAAGACCTCCAAAATCATTAGGTATCCCTAAAACTTCATAAAGCCTTATAAGGAATTTAGAAGCCTTCCTTAGAAATCTTTAATTAAACCAACTACCTCAAACCTTCGAGCCACTAGGAAGCCTTAGGTGCAAAATACATAATGAATTTTGAGGTAAAAAATAAATTCGGATTGATTTCGTTCAACTTCAAAACTCAAAATTAGTGACATGACGATACCCATGTAGCAACCTCAACATATAATATGCAATCATTCAAAAGAATGCTCAGACCTGGTCTTCAACAGTAGGCTTAGATAGGATGGCAGTCAATGTGTCGACGGACATGATGGGTGACCATCATCTGACCATTGGTTCTGAGTCTTTCTAGTTTCAAATTTCCATTCAGCATCAAGTGTCTAATTCTTTGCTACTCTCGCATCTCTTAAACGACATGGAGTGCCAAAGAGGAGCAATTGTAGACACCCCCTAAGAATTTTGCTTTATTTCTGAATTCTAAAACCTTAGAGCATACTATCTCAGTACATCATAGGATACATTGATCCATAATCCACACTTAGACCATAGTCCAACTTGAAATATTCCCTCACTATGCCTTAGAACATAATCATCATGTTTTAGAAAACCAAATATCCTTAAATATCCCAAATGTTTAAACATAGAAAATCAAATATTCCCTAAATAATCCCAAGATATTTTAAATATTCTCAGTAAATCATAAGCCAAATATTCCTAAATCCCAATGTAGGAGGGTTAACATTTTAGAATCTCTTAGTTAGGAAACCAATGTCCCAGAAAAGGTAGTTTCTATAACCAAAAAAAAGAACATAATAGATCGCGGCCTCAAAAAAGTTTTTAATTTTGATCAAACCACCACTATTAGACTCCACGCAATCTCCAGGATAAACCTTTAAAACAAAGGATGGGAAATATTTCAATGGCACAGGCTTTCTCTCTCCTGAGATGCATATCGCGGCGTAGTCCACGTGCCACCGCCCGATTGCTCTGAAATCGCCGCCTTCATATTTGGCGCATTCGAATCTATAACATAGCCCTTTGTAGTCGATTTTAGGGGACCTACAGACCAAACCCTAAATCCCTAATCATAGAAATCTACAGCCTCGAGCCCCAGACTTAAGCCGTTCAAACCCTAGATATAGGATCTTGCTCTAACAAACTTTAGAGATAAAAAAATAAGCCCTTTTCAGTCATTCAAAGCTCTAAATGTAAATTTCTAGGCATAATTATCTTCTCCAGAGTGTAATCAATCATGGAGAATCGTCAATCTCGAAGATCAAGGAGTAAGGACTTCATCTTTGCCTTTGATTCGGGCCTAACTCCGATGCTTGGCCTAAGGGTTTGGCCACCAAGTCCTTTCTTCTTTTTTTTAATTTATTTCTTTAGTAGATCTTTACTGCTTGTCTCCTTTGTATTTCATCATCATCATTTAAGCCTTTTTCAAATTAATTGGGGTTAGCTACATGAATCAAGATTCTACATTCTGCTCTATTAAATGACATATCCTCAGTGAGGCCATAAGTCCCCATATTTTTTCGGACTACTTCCCACCACAGCCTTTTGGGCCTACCCCTTGCCCTTGTTAGTTCTTCCACTTGAACTAACTCGTACCTCTTAACAGGTGCTGTAGTTAGAATGCACCATATATGGCCAGCCCACCTAAGTCTACTTTATCTCATTCGCTTATTGGTGTCATGCCTAAATTCTCTCGAATAAATTCATTTTAAATGCTATCATTTCTTACTTTGTCACTCATCCATTTCAACATCCTCATTTCCGTTACACTCATTATGTGAGTATATTGTTTTTTGTCTGCCCAATATTCCACCCTATAGAGCAAAGCTGATCTCACCGCTGTCCTATAGAACTTGCCCTTCGGCCTCACTAGTATGCGTCGATCATATAAAATTCCAATTGTACATCTCCACTTCGTCCACGAACTCTAATTCTGTGTACGACATCTTCTCATTCTCTCCATTTTCCTAAATTATCGATTCAAGATATCGAAAGTGCGGTCTTTTCTATACTTTCTGATCTTCAATCTTAACTACTTCATCGTCTCTACTCCTATTATTACTAAACTTGCACTCAATATATTCTATCTTAGTCCGACTAATTTTAAATCGTTTGGACTCGAGAGCATCCTTCCAAAGTTCTAACTTTGTGTTTCGGGTTTCATCAATCAAAACTATGTCATCTGCGAAGAACATGCATTACAATACCTCATCCTGTAGGTGCCTAGTTAAGTCGTGTATAACTAAGACAAAGAGGTACGGGCTCAATGCTAACACTTGATGTAGGCTTGTTATCACTAAAAACTCACTCGTCTCCCCACTAGTTGTTTGTACACTAGTTAACGCTCCATCGTACATATCTCTCAATTGTCTCCTCTGTATTTATGTTTCTTAATTCCTATTTGCTCTTTTTAGATTTCATACTACCTAAACCGGCTCAACTGACGATTTTTTAAAAAGAAGGGACTTTTGAGGCTGAGCTACTCATAAGTTGTAATTCGACTGGACCCACCACTTTCAAGGTGCATTATTTATGAGATTCAAAATTACATGTTACGATAAGATTTAAGTTAGGATATAATCTCATACAAATCGGACTTTGAGTAGTCTGGTCGATCTCACAATAGCGTGTAAGCAATATGACAAAATTATGAGAAGTGACAAAGATAATGGGATATAAGTATGTGTCGAAAATGTGTCCAGCCCCCTTGAACAGTATAAAGAAGAGCCTCTTTTCCGGAACGACCTTTACGAAGCTACCAAGAGGGGAAAAAGCAAAAGAGAAACACATGATAGAGATGTGCCAAAACCTCACTTCATATCATATGTGATCATTGTGCCCTTTGATCTGATGTTTCTTCGCGACTGTCGCATACAATCCAAACCATGTGGGAGTCCAAAAAACCCCTTCACTCTTTGCCAAAATACCCAACCAACCCTTCCCAACTTTGAAAAATGACAGATGATGTGCCCTAATTTTCAAGAGCAACCAATCATGCCCTAAAAAATCTTTGCTCCCCTTTCTTTTGGAATATCTACCAATCTTTTCCAAAAAGAAAGAGGTTATATTCTTTTGGGGCAAAACTTTGCTTGGATAAGATGGAGTTGTGTTGTGGCCCTTAAACCCTAACCACCAAACCAAGGAGAGGTGAGATGCCTTTCCCATAAGAGCCTATAATTGCACCCCAAATTCCAATCTGCCTGCTGTGCTGCCAAGAAACAGCTTAAGATGTGTAATGGCCAACATGAAAAATGTCTCATGGCTAGGGCATTTGAACCTTGCAAACCAAACATGTGGGTGGTTCACTGGTTTTATTATGTTGGGGAAGACAAAGGCCACAAGGGTTGCCCTCTAACTGGACTTGCTAGTGGGTCCTAAATTAGGTTCCTACTTGGAGGGAGGGGTTGCCTTTCTCCAAACCCTAAAACAAAAGCTGTCCTCACATCTCTTCTCATCATAATATGCCCAACAAAGTTGAACAACTGCTCCACATAAAGGAAAACGTCATAGATTCGGGTCCATTTGATCCCCAATATTTTCTTCAATTCTAGAAGGGAAATTGTTTGGTGCGTCTAAGCCCGCAGCTGTTACTACGCGGGCTTGGAGATCTACCCCGTCCACCAAAACTGCGTCTCGTTACTAATAGTCCTCCAAAGAAAAAAGTAAAATCGACGGTTCAAATATTTTTTCCAAAAAATATCATTTTTAATTTTTAAAATTTATTTATTTTTTACAGATTAATAATTTCTATATTAAAGATTATATATTATCTAAAAATTATGATCAAATTTTATTTCAAAATTAAATTATTAAGGGGCCCGCATTTCTATATACGAGTCCGTGAACCATAGAAACCGTGTACATATGCCCTCATAATTTCCCCTAGGAATTCATAAAGTTCCCTTTGCTACCAATATATTGGATTTAGAAAATACCCTTTTTGGTTTTTGGAAAGAAAAAAAAAGTCGACCTTTTATTCGGAAATGCCTTGTTCTATATTACGTAGACAACTGCTAACTCCTGTCTCTAATTTTAACGCACTCTTTGGCATTTTGAGGCCAATGTACAGGTATTCTTCTCTAGAGAAAATGAAAAGGAAAAGAAATAAAAGTTTAACATATGAGGTAAGAATTACATTAAATAGCATATTCATAACCCTAATAGGAAAATTCACTTGGCAAGGAAAAAGCTCATGTCCAAGTCAAGAAGCCTAGCAGGATGAAAATTCTATCTATGTAAGCAATAGTTAGATTTTGAAAATGGAGGCGTGGATGCTCTCAGTATTAATATTTCACTTTAGTTGGAAAATGCATGACGTGTAAAACAAAATTGTAGCAAGTCTTTTGTTATCAATAATTCCTTATGGGTATAGATAGCCTACTAATTATGGTAATGGATCTCACAATTTGGGCCCAACATCATCATCATTATTCGGGTTTATCCCAATTATTTTAGATCAGCTATCCAATTCTTGCTTTACCATTCTGCTCTATCAAGTGCTAACCCTAAACAGGAAATGATCTAACATAAACATCTAACATTGATTTAGGATTCATGAAAGAATGTAACAAAATTTTACGTTGGCTGTCTTACCTAACACAATCCCCCTGCTTCACCCGTATTTGGGAGTGATATAACCGGCTTGGTATTTGCCACGGCATAGTTAATTTAGGCGCAACATCAACATCGTAAATGTGGGTGTGTGTTGTCATTTCTTGTCTGGCCATTACTTGGTTTCTACGACCCCCAAACTTGAATACATGTCCTCCTTCTTCACACAAGCATCATGGTGTCACACAATTGGGCGAAATGACGAGGGACAAATCACTGTTGCGGTGAAAAGCAAAACATTTTTAGGTTTCATTGGAACAGTATGCACCTTTCTCTCACATGGTTAGAGCAAAGGTTCCTTCAACCAATGACATGTTGGGTTTTCGTACACTGCATTATATATATTTTTTTGAAAAAAATTTTAAAAAAAGAAAAAAAAGCGCATTATAAAGCATAGGATGGAATAGGTGGGTTCGATGGACGGTCCTGATATTCTTATTTTCCATGTCTCATATGATCTTGAACCACTATACAAATGAAAAATAAAATAGAAGAAAGGAAGAAGGGGCCCCATGTTATATATATAACATGTTTGTGTTTGCCATGAAGTCGTTTTCGTTGCTAGGTGTTGTTTACTCACGTGCATTGCATCCATCAAATATAAAAACAAAAGCTTCAAACTCAAAGAAAGACATGCAACACAAATTTATGGAGCTTTTCATCTCATTCTCTTCTCAACCAATCAAATGAATGGAGTTAAAAGTCAAGGTTTATAAGAGGTGATGGTTTGCTTACTTGAAAGAGTGCCAAAGATTATTATAATAAAACACAATTATGTTGCCATAACACCAAAAGTGGAAAAGTGTTGAAGAGTACATTATCATCTAAAATATTTGAAGAAGTTGAGGGAACATGGGGAAAAGTTTGTGTTTTAGTCCCCTATTAACCCTTTAAGTCTGAGATTCTAGACTCGAAGTTCAATCTCTGGACCTCTTTGACACAAATTGTGTTGACCTTTTCTGTACGAATTGGGAGGTTGGCAATGATATGAAAACCAAAAGCCTTTGTTTTTCCTTGGAGATAGAGAGGAAGAGGGAGAGAGTGGTCAATAAAATAACCACATATACAATCAAGCTTCATAAATGTTGTATCTATTGAGTAAATAGTTACCAGATAGCAACTCCTATTGTGATACTCAAACTCAACAACCATAAGATGAGGTGAGCAATTTAGTGATTTGGAGCTCCAACTTGAGGTGAGACCGGTGTAGGAAAAATCGGGTGGTTCAAATTCTAACCACCCGGTCAGATCAGAACTGCTGGTCATTGCCGGTTTAGGTGAATCGGCCAAGTATTTAAAAAAAAAAATCAAAAAAATATATAAAATCTAAAAAAAATAAGGGACTTTGTTTATAATGCACTTTTAAATTTATTTTCATCATTTTGCTAAATATTGAAAATTGTTTTGGCCATTGATACTTATTTTTGCATTTTATCCATTTTTTAGAAAACTACAAAAATACTCTTGGGCACAAATCATTTATTTAAAATCTATTTTTTTCATTAATTTTCAATTTCGTTTGGATGTTCTTTGCTTAATCATGCTTCAAGTATACTATCATATGTTATTACATTTTTTTTTTTTTTTGAACACTTTTTCTGACTGTTTGGGATTTATCCGATTCTTTACTGGTTAGTACTGAATAAATGTTTTCGAGCCTATTCTTAATTAACCGTTCCGATTCAATTTTTTTATTCTGAGTGGGACAAAATAAGATGTAGCTTCGATTTTCCTACCTCTCTCATTGAAGAGAAGAAGGAATATAGACATAATAGGATGTAGCTTCAGTTTTCCTGCCTCGCTCATTAAAGAGAAGAAGGAATAATGAAAGCGTACTAAAAAAAACTCCGAAAAGGAGAAAATATTGATTTTTATAAAATCAGAGATCCTCGCTTTTTTGTTTTTTTAGGGGTAGCTCAATAGAGATGTAGCGGGCCCGGCTACCCGTAGTAGAAATGAAACTCAAAACATTATGCTATGGTGCTCCCAACCAGACCACCCAGCCAGGCTTGAGCCATCCCTAAATAGAGGTCATTTAAGATATAATAGGAAGAGCAAGGGAGATTTTGGAAGGAGAAATAACAAAAATTGGAAAGGAGCCGTTTAGGGTTTTGAAATGATGAAAGGGAGTTGGGGAGGCAATGGAAGGCGTGTTTGTTTTCTTCCCCCCACCTCACCTCACCTCACCTCACCTCACCTCACCAAGTGGTGGGAATGTCAGACGCCTGGCCCCAATCAAGCTGCCATCGCATTCATTCATTCGTGCTTTCTGGTGGTCCTCTTTCTCTCTCTAACCACCGGCAAACCTCCACCTCTCTCTAAAACAAATTTCCACATCGAAACTCAGCAACTGATTCGATTCTTTGATGAAAGTCTTCACCGCATTGCGTCAGAAACGTCACATGACGCCAATGAGCAGCACTCTCTCTCTCTCTCTCTCTCTTAATAATGGGTGATGGCAACAATTATTATTGTATGTGTATATGGTCTGTACTCCTCAAGTCCCAAGATGTAACGTTTCTTTCTGTTTTCTCCCTTCCATTATTGAAAACCCCAATCAAACAGGGAAAAATATCGGGTAAAAACACAGAATCCATATACCGTAACTGGGTAGGCGTTTACCTCTTCTTCCTCCTCCCTTTACCTTCTCTCTCTTGTTTCTTTCCTGGTTTTGTTTTAGGGACTCTTTAAGGTTTTCCTCTACCCTAACAATTCCATTGATGTCCATGTTTTTGTCCCGGCCTCCGGGCATGGACTGCCCCCTGCCCCGAACCGAGGAACTCAACTTGGTTCGCCGATTGACAAGACAAAGAAACGTTAAAAAATGAGAAAATTCGTAAAATGACCTGTTAAAAAAACTACTACAAATAAACAATCTCATAAAATAAAAGATGGATTATCAAGAAATTCGATTTATACCTCAGAACAGGCTGAACCAAACCAAAAAAAAGACTTTGTGGCGGAATGAATGTTCACCCCGCCTCACTCACTATCAATAAGATTTGATTGGCGTCTAGAAAAATAAAAAATAAAAAATAAAAAAATAAAAAATAGAGTTGCATATGCGAACATTTTCAATATGAAATATTTAGAACCCACTTAAGAATCACCAGCTCATTATTTTTAAAAATTATATATTTTGAGTTCCCGACCACTTAGTTCTAATTGCCCAAAAATTAAACGGCCTCTATTCGATCGGATGATATTGTCTCTTTTAAGCAGATATTTGAATATTTTTTTCCTTTTAGATTAGTCACTGGATTTAGGAGATTACCTTTTCAAAATTTAGGAGCTTCGAAATACCAATAATATTTTTCCGTGAGTGAATGAAGGGATGATTACCCTGAAAATTACATAGACGGTTGATTGCTGTGTTGATCTTGAATGCTTCTTGCTTCATATGCATGTAGAACGCAATGTGGAAGCGGATGGGGGCTAAATCTGGCATGAATGCTGAGTGTTTAATAATTGGATAACTGTTTTTCTAGTTGTGTTTGTATATAAAATTGAGCCAAATGGCTGTTGTAATTTTTTAGGGTACGTTTAAAGGATGCAATAAAATTATTACTGTTTCTAAATAAATAAATAAAAATGAAGGGATGAATGATGCCGCGAGAGCATAGAATCTTTTAACCAAAAATAAAATATCACGGCAAATCATTTTTTCTTTAATACTTGAAAACGAAATAAATTTATGTTTATTGAGCTGTAACTCTTCTTTTATGCTTTCCTGTAGTATCCTTTTAAGAAACATTGCAATCAATAAAATTTTCGCAATAAATTTTGAGAAAATATTATGTTCTTGTTATGTTACTTGTATGCTTTCCGAGAGACTGCTTTTAGGAATTATGACTTATGGGAATGCACTATCGATTCTGAATATGACATACCCCGATTGGTTTATGAAGATGACAAAGTGTTTTTTTATGCTTTTATTTGTTAGTATTTAAAAATAAAAAAAGTATATATCTGGGCCGATCTAACGATCCCGAATGTCCGGTAGTATTTGAATTTTAAATTTTTTTTTTGAAAATTGGATTGATCTGAAATTTGGAGTATGTGTACATAAAAAAATGGATGAATCTTTGAAAAATATAAAAAAAATATTTTCCATGAAAAAAATTGATCAAAATACCCTGAGAAAGATTCGGGGGTATTTTGGTCAATTTATTTTTTACAAATTATTTGTTCTTATATTTTTATTAAGTGCGTCTTGATGAGAAGAATATACGCCTAAAATTTCAAGTGATTTGGATTTATAGAAAAAAAATAAGAGGTCGTGACCATAAGATCGGCCCAGATTCAATCTAGGCCATTGGCGTTTACTGTAGCGATCAACTAGTGGACATACATAATCCACTCCTTATATATATATATATATATATATATATATATAAAGTAAAAAGTTTAGCAATCAAATGAGAGCACACCTTAAAATTTTCACTAAAAGAGGTTGTTTTGGTATCCAAATATCCTCAAATTGATCATCTCGACATCAAGGTGCATGGACATGAGAAAAAAATAGATTTCAAGTTTTGGAAATAGTGCTTCTTGTAATGCATTTTTTGACGGTCAATTTTGAAAAAATTTCAAGTTTTCATAGATCTGCTATCTACATTATTTTTAAGCTTTAAATTTTATAATTATATATAAAAAAAAAATTTCTCCATAGTTCGCTACCTTGATTGTTTAGAGCCTCGGCTCTATACAAACTGCGTCCAAAAAATAAATACCAAACACATTCTCTACCACCTGAAAAATCGAACCTTTGCAATGGTTAAGCCCCTATGAAAGATGTATTATTGAGCTTATCAAAGATGTGAACAAGAACCTAAATTATATAGGGTTACAAAGATGTGCACTACTAGCGTAAATTATATAGTATACAAGCGTAAAATTTATAGTAGCGTAAAATTATATAGTATACAAGCGTAAAATTTGTGGAGTTAATATGTGTAACTCATATGAAAAGGGTTATGGTAGCCCAAATTCAAAATTTTATTTTTGAAAATATTGTCTCCTCAAAAGAAGTGGATTTCAAAATTTACATCCATAAAATTTGTCTCCTTTTAAAAAACTAACATCTAAACTAAAATCTTATTCCATATCACTTTGCATTTTTAACCACATGGGACGCTAGTACAAAGAAAGAAACCGTAAAAAAGCTGAGCACTTTAAGAAAGCCAAGGACGAATAAACGATTTGAACAATAGAGGAGGACAATTACAATAAATTTACTCTAGCTCGCAAGAGGGATACCAGGTAATAAATAGAGGTTGTTGACGCCTAAGAGTGAGAGGGCGTCACTCGTGTCGGCATTTGACGCATGCAGAGAGAGAAGCCTTAAATACCGACAAGGCCTCTTTAAATATGGGTGTGCGGGGGTTGTGTATGGAAATGTCGAATCAAGGCTTGGTTGTGTATGGAAATGTCTAAAAATAAACCCTAAACTCGACGCGCCACCGCTCAGCCTGACCAAGGGCCAGGTGTCAATTCCTCCTCCTTCCCCGCCCTAAAGCGACATGCTCTCCCTCTTTCTCTCACTAAAGCGAGAAGCTCTCTCTCTCTCCTACTTTTTACCAGGTGAGGGAGATTATTTTCAAATGACCAAAACAGTCCTTGAATTTGTGGATTATTTTTTAGGGAAAAAAACAAAGTTTGTATAGGGCCGAGGCTCTAAACAATCAAACCGGAGCCCACCTAAAAAAATTCAATAGAAGAGGTAGGTTTGATGCTCAAATATCTTCAAACTGATCATCTCGACATCAAGATGCATGGAAATGAGAAAAAAATGAATTTCAAATTTTAGAAATGGTGTACCTTGTAGCCCATTTTTTGGTTGTCAATTTTCATATATCAGCTTGATTTACACTATTTTTAAGCTTTAAATTTTATAATTAAAGAAAAAAATATATTTTATAATTAAAAATGAAAATATATTTTAACGCTATCACAAAAACATTTCTAATATTGAGATCACATTTTTCGATACTATTTGAAGGTGTGCTTTACTTTGATTGCTTAGAGCATCGGCTCTACATACAAACCGTACCCCTCACTTAAGGCTTCTTTGCCGACAATGAAGGTGAGTGTGTGGATATTTATGAAAGACTGCTCCTTTGATCTTGATAAAGGATAATGTTTTAATAAGGCTTAGGATTTATGAAAATAAAATAAAAAACGTCTCAAAAACATGTTTGGTAATGGAAATCGCTTAATGATGAATCTAAAATTAATTTTCTTCAACACCAATAGTAAATTTTGAAACTAAAAAAGTAGTATATATCGTACGAATACATAAACATTTGTATTTAAGCGAAATGAACAGTAATTTTTTTCCACCATCGTAATGTTCAAGCCGAGATGTCGATGTCAAGATTTTCCAATACGTGAAATACAAATTTTGATGAATAATGAGGTGAGGCTTTACTTATTTACGTAAAGCTGCAGCCCAATCAAACCATTTCCCTTTGATAAATTCCTTCATCCTCTTCGAAATTCTGGATAAATGTAGGTATTTCTCAAAACTAAGATGTTGCTTTAATGTTGAGATAATTTATTCTTCTATTATGCCTTAATGTTTATATTTTTTGTGGAGTTCAGTGGAGAAAAGGTCTCCTACTCATGATAAGAATGGAACTTAAGATCTCACTCTAGCACTATCATCTTGACTGCCTAAGCTTTGAGCCCATTCCTATTAAGGTTTATTGTTTTACAATAAATATACTTGAATTTGAGAGTGATTTCTCAATAGAATGGATAGCAAGAACATACGAGTGTTAGCAATAATTTTTCCATACGGTCTAAAATTTTGTATTAGTTTTCTCATGTTTTTCTAGAAAACTAGAGTTTTTTTTTTTCTTTTTACAACATTACTAACTTTATTAAGTGAGATTACAATATTATTACAATGCCATCTAAGATATCTCCTAGAAAATAGTCGTCCTTTTAGCTAAGCCATCTGCCAGATCATTAGCTTCTCTATGTACATGCTTAAATGAAATATCCATAAAGCTACTAATGTCCATGATTTGTAGCCAAATGGATATGAGTTTCCAAATATTATTTGCTCTTTATTGCACCAATTGTTGACATTAGGGCGAAGCTTTGGAATGCGTTGGTTGACTAGGTGAACCAAATTGATCGATACATCCAGTTTTGAAACGCCCCAACCGTCTTTTGAAACTGAAAACTAGTTCCATAATGCGTGTAAAAAATTTTGTTTTTAATGTTGTCTTCATTCAGTAGAAACCCATAAAAAAATATTCTAATCCTTTCATTTCATTTCTCCTATAACATAGCTACACTAAACACTTTTCAAAATGTCTTCCTTATTTTCATATCACTTATAACACAGCTGCACGGAACACTTTTCAAATTGTCTTCCCCGTTTTATGATCTAGGCAAAATGTACCCATCTTTTATAAAGCCCACTCTCGAATATGATAGGTAAAGACAACTTGAAATGTACCCATCTTTTATAAAGTCCACTCTCGAATAGGATAGGTAAAGACGAAAGAAAAACAAGCCATCCATGTTTCTTCATCTCCCTCACATACTGAATGTATGTTAACTATAATTTTCTCTCTCTTTTTAAGGCAATCTATAATTTTAACTCTTTTTAAGGTAATCCACAGTAAGATCCTTGTGAAGAATTAGCCATTTCCAAATCTTGTTAAGCATTGGTTATATATATCTTCGGCTAAGGTAAATGAAAGGACTAAACATAATGTCTTGAAGTGGTTTACTCCAAAACCACTTCGAGACAATATGTTTAGTCCTTTCATTTACCTTAACCGAAGAACGTCTAGCCGTAGTAAAAATATCAAGCCAACGCAGCCTCGTAAGTCTATCCCCTAATAAATATGGAACTAGAATGACATTTTATCCTTTTACCAATGAATAATTGAATGTTATTTTTATTAATTATCAGTTTACATCATCGAAAAGTATACAAAAAGACCATTGATCAACATGGAGAAATGATCACTTGATAGACACCCTTAATCAACTCTGTCACAAGCTTTTCTCATATCCAACTCTCTTAAAATTCTAGTTCACCATTCAAGTTCCTAAAGGGAAGCACTTTTAATGTTTTAGTTTATTTTGAATAAATGTCTATGAGGGACCCGAGATAAGAAGCACTTTTAATCCTTTAACGAAGATATTTGAAATAATTTTATAGAGACTTGTACGCAAACTTATGGGACTTGTATTATTCAACTTGTTAATAGCGGAATTCTTAGGGATTAGAGAAATATAAGTTGATTTTATCCCATTATTTATGTCAACACCCTTTTTAAAATTTGGCCAGTAGAATTCCAAAAACCTTATAACCCCAAACCATAAGGCCATAGTAGTGCAGTAGACCTGAGGACACACCAACTTGTAGTCCGTGATCCGTAGAAAATCCATAATTCCGAACAAAACTAGCCCTTTTAACCAAATCTAGTCCGAAATTATCCGAGGTTGTCCAAAACAACATAGACATATCGAAAAAATAGCTGACAGTGAACCCAGAAATGCACCCAAACTGAACCACACCACCACCACAAGACTCATCATAATTCCTGGTGTGAGCCAGTGGTGAATCAGGATCAACAGCACGGGGCACGTCCCTAGGCCCGATGGGCCCACTAATGTGAAACGCGCCATTCTAAGTCCTGAAAAAAATATGGAAAATTTCACAACGTTCCAGAAGATTTCTAGACATTTCTTGAAGACTTTTGGAGTAATTCTTGACAAAGTTTGATCAAGATTTTTTACCAGTCAAGCTCTATCAAATCTAGAGATAAACCTAGAAATTGTAATCCTAATAATAATATTCCCCAATGCTAAAGCCTATATAAACCCATCTAACCCTCCATAGATCACAACCTAAAAATCCCTAAAAAAATCTTAAGAAAATAACCAAAACCCTAGAAAAATATCTTAGAAATAAGAGATGCCTAAAATCCCAAGAAATCTTAAGAAAATACTCGAGAAATCCTATAGGCTAGAGTAGAATCCTATAAACCCTAGAAGTAGGAAGAACCCCTAGAAAAAATCTAGAGATCTCAACCCTAATTCCGTACAATCCAAAATTCTATAGTTTCAAGGTCTCGATTCAAAACCCCATAAAAAAACATTCTCTAGAAAATCAAATTCAACTGATTCTTGAAGAAAGAGAAAGCACCAAAGGTGTAAATCAACCCGTTCTCTAAATACAGACACCAACTCTAGGTTTTATGAACAAGTTTTTTTTCCTCTTTCTTTAATTAATTATTAGTTTTCTTAGTTTCTTTCTTTAAATTTGCACAATTTCAAGATGACGCTACTTGCAGTTCTTACAGAGCGCAAATCTTTTGAGATCAAATCTATATTTGAGCAATAATTTGATGGACCCCGCCTATATGCAAATTAGAGAGGATTTCATCTATGATTCTCTTGGATTTTGGCTATAAACAATTTATCACTCCCCTCTCCATAAATTCTCTCACCATGATAAGCAGTTCATCACTGACCATATTCCAAACGAATTCAAAATAAAACCAAATGAGATCCATCTAGACCAGGGGTCTTGTCTCCAAGCATTTAAAAAATAGTCATCTTTAGCTCATCCTCAGCAGAATCATCCTCCAGCTATCTAACAATTTGATCAGGTAGTTTCTTGGAAGGGATAGAAAGGGAGGCCATTTTTTACTGCAAAGGTATGTTCACATGTAAAAGTCATTTGCAAGTTATTAACCATTTTATTTTCTGGCCCTTGACATTCACCTTGTTCAATCCCTTCAAAAGTAAGCCCAGAGATACCATTTTGTCGTCTCCTCGCACTAGCAATAGAGTGGAAAATTTTAGTTTCCTTGACCATTTTATTATGGATCTTTATTTCCAATAAATTTCTTTCAAACCTTAAGTATTCATGCCAAGATTTTATAAGATTCACTTTTTGCACCTCAATATCTTTGGAAAGAGCACCTTGATCATTTTGTTCTAGAGTTCGTATCAATCTTGGCTTAAAGTGATTTCTGTCTTCGAATCAATTAGCCTATGTTTAATGTTAAGTAATTTCTTGTGGAGTCTATAACTACACCATCCATTATTACTCAATTAAATCCACTACTATTATTTCCTCTGGCCATCCAATATCCATATCCATTCTAAAAGGCCCTAGTCCCCATTGTTCTTTATTGGTTTGCGAGCGAATAAGAACATAATAAGATTATTTAGGTACGGCATAAACACACACCATGGGAAAGCTATTTTCCATTCACTAAATATTAGGAAGCGATCCAATTTAACCGTGAACTGGTATGCACCAATTGGGAGATCTATTAGACCATGTTGCAAAACAAAATCATTAAACAATTGCTCTAGGAATTAAAAGATATATCTGAAGAGTAACATCAATTAGGAAGTCCCCCTTGGACCTCACTCAATCCTTCACTACATTGCTTTGCCTTGGAAAACATCACACTTGCCTGTGAAAGGATCAAACCCCGCTTAGGAAATCCTCCTTACTGGCTTTAGGCCTTATCTTTTTAAGTGCAGGTGAATAAAGACTTCTCTTCACTTTAATTCTTGTTTATAGCCAAATCCGAGTTTATGATGGAGAGAACCTATCTGATCTGACTTCCAAACTAATTAAAATATGAAAATCGGTAGAGATTGTAGGGCTGGTCGAATTACAATCTGATGAAGAAAAGTTGATCTTGATAAATCGGATTCCTCCTAAGATTGTTAGCTGATTTTCGACTTCAAAAACACTTCCAAAATGTAAATGGATCTAAAGATGAAGTGAAAATAAAGAGAAATAAACAATCAAAAATTATAGATATCTCCCTCAAAATCAACTTTTTAGTCCTCTTACCCTAATATTTGTTCTCTCACATCTTAAATTCTAACATTATTTTTTTTTGTATTTACTCTCAATCAAAAAATCAACAAGTTTAAGACGAAAATGCTCTTATCCTTTCTATATACCAACAAAAATCTGACACATGTCAGCTTCTCTCATTCTCTCTCTACTCTCTCTTTCTCTCTCTACATGCCATCTATCTCTTTCTTTACCCTCGATCTCTCTCTTCTTTCTCTATGCCCTCTCTCTACTTGCCCACTCTCTTTCTCTCTCTTCTTGCCCTCTCTTTCACTTTATTTCTCTACTTGCCCTTTCTCTCCTCTCGCTCTCTCTCTCTCTCTCTCTCTCTCTCGCAAAAAACTTTTGGTCTGATGCACTAGGTGCTCGACCACTGTAGAGGGACATAGGCTTCTTTGGATAATACACATTCCGGCGCAGTGGGTGTGAGACCACCTCAGAGGGATAGAGGGCAGGTAGAGAGAGAAAGAGAGAGTGTGTATGGGTAGAGAGGGATGGCATAGAGAGGGGAGAGAGATGGCAGGTTGAAACGAGAGAGATGGCGTGCAGCGAGTGAAAGAGAGAGGGTTCAAAAAATTGACATGTGTAAGATTTTTATTTATGTAGAGAGAGGATAAAAGCATTTTCTATCTTAAACTTGTTGACTTTATGATTAAGAGATAAATACAATAAAAAATAATATTGGGGTTTAAGGTTAGATTGAATTAATATTCGGGAGTAAGATGTTTAGAAAGTTGATTTTGATGGCGGCATCTATAAATTTTCCAAACAACAAAAAGAACTGACCTCTCCGGGACAGTTGGCCTTGGACACCCAAAATCCGGATTTGGGGCCTGCATCATGACCGTAGGTTATTTACGTCGTTACTTTCTTATTCAAGTTGGAAATTGATTGAAATATAACTATGAAGTATTCTATTGTGATATCAATTTTTTCTAGGGTTTAATGGCCTAGATCTAAGGTTAGGGTTTAAGATCCTAAGTTTTTAAGGTTGATGAGTTAGGCTTGAAAGTAGGATTTAAAGTTTGGGAAAAAGTTATATAAGGTTGCAACCTTAAAATGTAGAATCAAAGATGCACCTAAAAAATCTATCTGAAATGTTGTTTTAATGTTGAAAAAACTTTATAATCGATCATTTCGACATCGAGATGCATAAATATGAAAGAAGACGTTTTTGAGTCTCAAAATTAGTGCATCTTGCAACACAATTTTTAGACCGTCCATTTTCAAGATTTTTATGTATTTATAGATCTACTTGTTTTTAACCATTTTTGAAATTTAAAATTTTTTAATTAAGTATGAAAATAGATTTCAAGATAATACTAAGTATTTTTTACAAAAAAATTACATGTTATAATAAAATTTTAAGGTGCGCGTTAATTGGATTGCTTAAGGTTGCAACCGCGGATTAGAGTTTTTTCTCTCCCGCTGTATCAAAATTGGGGGGCTGGCAAAGGTTTCTCTCCTAAATAATTGGTCCGAGCGAGGGCAAAAGCGTCATAAGGCACCCGGCGTGGTTCGTCCATTTCTGAAAAAAGTAAAGGCACAGTGTGTGGTTTCCACTGGCCATGTTGACCGTGATGGTAAAAAACGTCACCAGCGCAGTAAAACCAGACACCGCCAATGCCCGGTGGCTCCACCGGCTCAAAGAAGAAAGAATTCTCTCTCTCTCTCATCTCTCAAGACAGGACAGTTAGTGGAGCTTTCACAAAATAGAGAGAGAGAGAGAGCACATCAAGCCCCAAAAGAAGCCCCTTTTTCTCTTTTGCAACACCTCTCTCTCTCTCTCTCTCATTAAGGTCCACACCTCTTCCCCACCCCTCTTATCTCCTCATCTCGCCGAAAAACTTCGCTAACCTCGCCCAAATTCCCCCCCAAAAAGGCCCTAACCCTAACCCTAACCATGGCTCCATAACCCGAGTCATGGATAGCAACGACCACGAAGACGACCACGAAGAAGAAGAGGAGGAAGAAATCAGCCTTCCCGTGCACCCCCGCCTCAAAATGGGGAGCAACGCCGAGCCTCCACAAAAGCGCACCCCATTGACGGCGAACCGCTACCGCGAGTGTCTAAAGAACCATGCCGTCAGCATGGGCGGCCACGCCGTCGATGGGTGCGGTGAGTTCATGCCCGCGGGGGAGGATGGCTCCCTCGGCGCCCTCAAGTGCGCCGCGTGTGGCTGCCATCGCAATTTCCACCGTAAGGAGTCCGACGGCGAGATCTTCCGGCAGTACCCTCACTTTTATGGTGGCAGCGTCGGGGGGCCTGCGCCATATGCGGCAGCAGCACACAGAGCAGCGCCGCTGGCGCTGCCTTCAAGTTCCGGGGGCCACAGTCGCGATGACGAGGATGTATCGAATGTGCCGGGTTCCGGGGCCGGGCACAGCCATGGCCAAGGATTGGGGGTGATAAAGAAGAGGTTTAGGACAAAGTTTAGTCAGGAACAAAAGGATAAGATGCTGGCGTTTGCAGAGAAGGTGGGGTGGAGGATACAGAAGCAGGATGAGGCCGAGGTGCAGAGGTTTTGCGCTGAGGCTTGTGTTAAGAGGCATGTCCTCAAAGTATGGATGCATAATAACAAGCACACTCTGGGTAAGAAGCCTCCTTCTGGTTCATGATGGCGATTCACGTTGTACCATCCAATTTTTTTTTTTTTTCTTTTTTTTACCCTTTTTTACTTCCTGTTGAGGATTTTCTCCCTTTTTTCTCCTATTTAACTTCTCTCTCTCTCCCTCTATTTTCTTCTTTCTTTTTTTTTTTTCAATTTTTTGAACTTTAATCTATTGTTATTTTTGTTTAGTGGTCTTGTTGGATGATGGGGCATTGCTCATCCTTGGTGCTGAGAGCTGGGAAAGCTGTTTTTTAGAGAGAGAAACCATGGCATTTGATGTAGAGAGAGGGGAGAGAGAGATTGTGGTTTTATTATTGTTAGCGCTTTTCTGACACTTGTTAGTGTTCGAGGAGAGGAGTCTGGGCTGGTTTTCATGCAGTCCCTTCTCTTTGTGTGCGCGTGTGGGTCGACTGTAGAGTGAGAGAGAGATAAATTTGTTGCAGTAGTTGTAGAGTTAGAGTGAGAGAAGCATCTTGGATATAGCCGAATCTCTATAGATTTTTTTCATGAGGATGTTTGAAGTTTTTTCTATCCATTAATAAAAGTAACCCTAGTTTGGATTCACACTTCAGGTTAAACATATCTTCTTCTTTGTTTTTTTGCCATGGATTCTCTCTCTCTCTCTCCTCACATTCAGTGTGAGGCTTTCCTCTCTCTCTTTCCCTCTTCATAATCATTGTGAAGCTCTCCCTCTCTTATGGCCAATATCTTTCTTGAGAGTAAAACATCTCTCTTTCTCTCTCCTCTCTCTCTCTCTCCGGACTTTTTATCTTCATCAACTGTGGAAGAAGGGGTACCTACAAAAACATTCTCCATTGTTATCAGTCTTGGTCCATGAAATTTCTCTCTTACATTACTCCGTCTATTAAATTTCTTTCTACTCTATCATTCTTGGGTCCATGAAATTTTTATTTTTTTTGATAAACAAAGGGTCGGACTCCAGCCGGGGAAAGAAAGGTTGGATGGATGGGTCCATGAAATTTCCCTCAAATTTTAAGCACTCCTGGTTCATGAATTTCACTCAATTATCACTCCTGGTTCAGGCCTTGTCTTTCCCACACTGAACATCTGATGATCCATTATCACATCCACTGATCGAAATCTCCATGAAATTCTGGTCTCTCTCCCAAAACACAGAAGCCCCAATGAAAACCCTAGTGGTGCACTTACAGGTTGATCAGCCACAGTAAATTTTGGGGATTGTACATTTTTCCAGTTTCTCTCTCTAGAGGTGTGTTCTGGCTCAAGGGAGGGCAATCAACCTTGCTAAACCCGACCTTGCTTTCTCAGGTTCCATTAATTTTCTCGGGATGGGTGCTGTTTTTGTTCATAATTAGAGTGCAGTTGCAGGCTCTAGCAGAGAACTAGAGAGAGAAAGAGTTAGAGAGAGAAAGAAGAGAGAGGGGGAAATGACAAATGACGTAGTGTTGCGTGTGAGATGATAACAAAGGCATCGGCATCTCGTGAGAGTGGCAGAATTAGGGTTATGGCAAAGAACCTTATCTGCCCAACTAGGCTTATTAATTGCATTTTCATGCACCATTTTTCACACTTATTTCTAGTTTTCCATAGCATTGCATAATTGAGGACTCTTTTCCCGTTATATATTGTTGTTTTTCAATAAATTGAAGTGATATTTATTACTTGAAGAGAAGCCCGTTAGTATAAATAACACGAGAGCATCATGAACTAGGTAGAAAGAAACACATGAGCAGAAGAGTCCTTAAATTTGAAGGGTCATTTATTATTCAATACGTTAGGCATGTATATATCACACTTTAAAGGATGAAGATTCTATACAAACAAAATAAAGCTTCACCTCAAATCGTCATCCAAAAGGCGATTTTGGCAACGGAATCCAAAAGGCAATTTTGGCAACGGAAATCTCCATGATGGCTTTAAAATAGATTTTCAATACCAACAATAAAATTTGAAATTAAAAAAAATGCTTCAGATATTGCGGATATGTGAACACTTATTTTTAGGGCAAAAAGAACGGTCTAGATAATTTGTTACAATATACAAAGCTTGAAATCGAAATTCTTTTCACAACCATAACATTCGAGCAGAGATGATCAATGTAAAGGTTCTCCAACGGTTGAATTATAATTCTCGATGAGTTATGAGGTGAGGTTTTATTTATTTTAATAGGATTGCAGCCCCATCAATCCATTTCCCATTTTAAATTGATATTGGCAAGAACTTTGAGCAATTAAAATGTGCAAATTTGAGGCCAACATCGTTTTCTTCAAAATTCATAGGTTTGGTTGCCTTTAGCATAAACTTTATTAGTGGGGATTGAACTTCACATAGAAATGAAATAAGAAATAAGTGTTCATATAAATAAGGAAAAAATTTATATAAGGTTGCAACCTTTAAATGTAGAATTACATATGCACATGAAAAATTTATCGAAAAGGTTGTTTTAATGTTGAAAAACCCTCTAACTGATCATCTTGACATCGAGACGTATGAATATGAAAAAAATAAAATTTGAATCCCAAAAATAGTGCATCTTGTCGCACGTTATCTAGACTGTTTATTTTTAGGATTTTCATATGTTTATTGATCTATTTGATTTTCACCATTTTTTAAGTTAAATTTTTTTTAATTAGATATACAAATAGATTTTATGATAATCTTAAGAATTTTTTAAAACAAAATTACCTGTTACGATAAAATTTGGAGGTGCACATTAATTAGATTGTTTAAGGTAGCAACCTTATAAAAACCACACCATATAAATAATCGCATAAATATACAATCGAAAGTACGTAGATATACGATAATTAAGTGTTCACGTAGTGATACCTGTCTGCTTTACTGATGTTCTTGCTTCTTAGTATGACGGGGTCAATGTTCCATCAAATTTATGCCAAAAGACACCTTGTTTAATTTTAAATGAGTCCTACTTGCTGTTTTGGACAAAAATAACATGTGAAAGTAAAACACTGTAAATGAAGTACGAGATTGTCCATCAATCTATTCTCATCTATGTAGACTTTGATTGAGAGTCACCACACAATTTGTAATCCTCAAGGAAGTGAGAGGAAAGAGTTTCTCATGTGAGTGATGATGTACATGAAGTCCAATCAAAGCCTCCTACCTGACTTGGAAAGAACACAAGGTCGATGTTGGGAGGTGAAATAGGGGAACAAGATAGCATGGATTAAGAAAGTATCGTTTGAACACTTCTTGCTTTGAGCCACGCGTAGTGCTATCTCAAGACCATATTTGCTCTTTTATTTGATATTGTAAATTATGTGTATAAAGAAAGGTACTAGGTTTTTGGGATACAAGAAAACATAAAGGTCTATTTTGATGCTCCAAAGCTCTATGCACCTGAGTTTGAAGCTCACAGAAGATACCGGTTCTGTGTTGTTGTAAGAGAGAGAGAAAATGAGTAGATAGAGAGAGATGTGCTTTTTTATGCTCTCTAAAATTCCTTAGAATGGTGTGAGAAGAGAGTAATTCATATGAAGAAAAAAAAAAACATTTTTTATAGAGCTCCAAGACGATGCCCATTTACTGTAAGAGAGGTTACATGCACCACCAATAATCACAAGTTACATGCACGCCTTTAAATTCGATTGCTGCGGTTTCAAGACTCCTCCTCTTCCACAGCTAGTGACTGTTGGATGTCCACATGAGCCATGCTCACAAAAAGATTTCGAACCCTGAGCCTGACCTGTTCATGTGCACCATCAAGCGCCCTTAAGCTTATGGCCTTTATTATTCTCCTTTTTTCTCTATAATCCTCCCAACATACGCTTCACATGCTTCACACATACATCATCAATCTCACCTTTGTACAAAAAGTATAAGCATGAGAATGCCTACACTTAAATACCATTCAATCTACACTCTCTTTCTCAATGTGGGACTAAAAATCCACACATCTCTCTCTACAAAATACATCTTAAAAAAAATCATACAAAACAATATTATAATTTTGAAATACAAACAAGTATTTTTTAATAAAAAACTAAGAGTCAACATATGCACATTTTGTTAAACACTGTTATTATGACAATGAACTTCACTATACCCGGGACATATATGGAAAATTGAATTTTCAGCTATTTGAGTGGCACTTTTGTTGACACAATTTATCAACATTGTTTATGGAACCTTCTCTCCAATTTCTTCTAAAAGTCCTTCAATACGTATCATTTTATGAGTTGCAGTTGACATAGCTCTATATTCAGACACCACTTGAGATAGATACAATTAGTAGTCTCTTATTTTTCTATGTCAATAGATTTCTTTCAATAAAGCAACAAAAACCCAAAACATATCTTCCATTTGAGTGCCATCATAACACGATCAGCGTCAATATAGGCTCTAATATCAATATCAAAGGTATTAGGGGATCGGAAATGCCAATAGCTCCTTAGAGCGCAATATTGTTTGGGCTAAAAGGGTAAAATGGAGGGTCTAATCTTCTGAGGATGCTTATCTAGAAAGATGTCCCAGCCATCACACCTTTCTAGATAGGCATCTTCGGAAGATTAGACCCTCCATTTTACCCTTTATAGGTCCTCTTGGAAAAGTCCGAGCCACTCTCTCGTGTGGGACATTTATAGCAGGGAGAAGGCGTGTACAAATGCAAGGAGTTGTTGGTCCTTGCGACGCATTATGCGTCACACCTGCATGCATACTGTGTCGCACAATACCAGCAGCCGATACTAGGTCTTGGATGTTTAAGTTTTGAAATATGGGTAATAATTTTCTATGGGTGATTTCATTTGAATTTTGATCTTTATATATATATATATATATAGAAAAAAATCCTGACAGCTACAGTGTTAGCCAACCGCTCAAATTCAATCTGGGCTCAATCTAATGGTCACAACCTCATTTCGTAATTCGATTTTCGATTTTTGTATACAAATCTTAATCACATGCAATTTTGAGTGTCTATTCTTAAAAAATAGTAGAATCCAATAAAAATATGGAAAAAATAATTCGAAAAATGTAAATTGACCAAAATACTCCTAAAACATTTCGAGAGTATTTTGATCAATTAATATTTGCGAATTTATTTTTTTAATATTTTTATAGATGTCTACCGTAATGAGTAGAATGTACGTTTAAACCGTTTTCAAA
>NW_006497952.1:1002026-1018361 GCF_000471905.2 Amborella trichopoda
ATTTCTCTCTGTAAATCCCAAACGCCATCTCGCTTTAAAACTCCATCTCTCTCTTACATCACCATCTCTCTCTCTCAAAACTCCATCTCGTTTTAAAACCCAAACTCTATCCCTCTAAAACTCCATCTCTCTCATACATCACCATCTCCCTTTCCCTCCCTCTCTCAAAACTTCATCTCTCTCTAAAACTCAAACTGCATCTCTCTCTCTAAAATCAAGTCTCTCCCTGCATCTCTCTGGTTTTCCATTGTTGCAGACACAAGTGTCCCCAATTGGGGTAGTTGGATACACAGCATTCAAATTTTGTCTCTGACTTTCACAATTCTCATGAATAAACTGCTGAAGAATTTAGCAAATTGTCTCTCTAACAACTCGAATATAAGCATATAATATTTCTTCCCTCATAATCACCTGATATTTACACATTCTTGAAAGTATTTGGAATGTCGTGGCAAAATTAAAGTCGTTAAACTAGGAAATATTCTAATAAATTTTGGTCCATTAAATATTCAAAAATATGGCGTATTGCTCAGTGTGTTCTTGTTTTCTCTATATTACATTCAAATTTGCTGCAAATTATATTGTAGATCAGATGGCTGATACATGTTTACCAAACCTATTCCACAAAAGCCAATGAACAAACCCAAAAGAATTGAAATTTTGGAAAATTACAAAATTTTGGAACTGAAATTTTGGAAACCCCTTCTGGTTTGGTTCCTGGCTCGACGAAAAAGAACTGAAATTTTGGAAAGTTGGTTCCCATAACCATTCTCATGGATCTTGAGCCCGAAACCATGGATAGTGTGCTCGTTGGTCCTTACGACCAAATCTTCAGGTCTGATAACTTTGTGTTTGGTCAATTCGATGCTGAAAACAACTGGGCCAAAGGCCACTACACAGAGGGGGCATAGTTCATTGATTCAGTGCTTGATGCGGTGAGGAAAGATGCAGAGAACTGTGATTGCCTTCAAGGATTTCAAGTATGTCATTCTCTTGGTCGATGGACTGGATCCGGAATGGTCAACATATTGTACCGGCAAAAGGTGAGGGGGCTTGACAAGCAAAATGTAGAGAGAGAGTGGGAGCTTGGCTGCCTGTTGGCCTGTGGCCAAGAGTGGCATGTTGTGTGGGCTTGTAGTGCTTGTGAGGCATGGATGTTTCTTAAAAAAATGAAGGCTCCTGATTTTGTTACATGTGATACCATTATCAATGGATAAGAAAATTGAATTGTGAGTTCAGGGTAGAGAAAGCGTTGAAAACCAGAGCAGTAATGTTCTTTTGGATGGTAAGTTCAAGGCCAAGAAAACGTAAAAAACTAGAGAGATGCAGAGACTTGATTTTAGAAAGAGAGATATAGTTTGGGTTTTAGAGAGAGATATAGAGTTTTGAGAGAGAGAGAGACAGTGATGTGAGAGAGATAGAATTTGGGTTTTAGAGAGAGAGACGGTGATGTGAGAGAGAGATGGAGTTTGGGTTTTAAAGAATAAAATGGAGTTTTGAGAGAGAGAGAGACGGTGATATGAGAGAGAGATGGAATTTGGGTTTTAAAGAAAAAAAATGGAGTTTTGAGAGAAAGAGAGAGAGCCGGTGATGTGAGAGAGGGATGGAGTTTTAGAGAAAAAGATAGAGTTTAGATAGGATGCCATTTTAGTGTTTGTTTGAATAAAAAATTTATGGTAAAAACGGTCAAAGGGGTTATAAGATAGAAATGATGATAAGATAGAAATGATGGAGACTTTTTACTCACAAATAATATTTTCAATTATTAAAACTCATGATATATAAAAGTTAAAAATAAATAATATTAAAAAAAAAAAATTTATTTTCAAAATAAAATATTCTTCATTGAGAAACACTACATTCTAAAAAATGACGTGTTCGATATGTTACTTTGAAAATGGTATTTGAAAAATGACATTTATATTCGGTAGAGGTGTCGTATCCTTTTCAATTAGTGTCAATGTCACCCAAGTATCGATACATTGTCAGACTGTCGGTTGTACGTATTCATGTTTTATAACAATATGGACAAAACCTAAAAACTATTAGGCTGATTGTTATTTCAAAATAAAAATATTTTTATTTTTTACTTATTTTTTATTTAAAAAGGAAAAACATAGACATTGTCAAATTTGACTTATGTAAACACCGATTGTTTTCATATGTAAACACCGACAAGTTTTTATAAATTAGGCATTTCAAAATTTCCTCATGTAAACACAAACAATTGTCCCTGTTTAAGAAACAAAGATGGGCTTATTTTTATAGTTTAAAAATAAAAAATTAAAATATATCTTATGAAGAATGGGCCTTTAATTGACTGGTGCAGATGGCATACGGATGCATCCGTAGCTGTAGGGGTAAGGTGCACCTTCAAATTTTATCATGGTATATAATTTTCATGTAAAATGTTATTAGGATTATCTCAAAATCTAATTTTATATCTAATTATAAAATTTTAAATTTCAAGAATGGTTAAAATCAAGTAAATTTTGAAAATTTTGAAAATGGACAGTGTAGATAATATGTTGTAAAATGCACTATTTATGAGACTTAAAAATTTTTTATTTTTCATGGTCATACATCTCGATGTCGAGATGATCATTCAAAGGGTTTTTCAACATTAAAACTACCTTTTCCGATTGATTGCATCCTTATATAAGATTGTATAAGATTGCATCCTTATATAAATTTTTTCCTTAATTGATATAGGCAAAGATGGATAATTTTTTATTATTTTATTCTAAAGTATTTCTTTACTTTCAAAATAAAATACTCTTCATTGAAGAATGGTATTCCTAACCACATTCTAAAAATGATACGTGTGTGATATGTTATTTTGAAAATGGTGTCCGAAGGCACCCAAGCGATGTGTCATATTTTTTTTATAAATGTCAACTATAATCAATATCACCCAAGTATCATCAGACCTTCGTTTTCACATGTACATGTTTTATAGTGGTAGAGAGAGTGGGCTCACTATTGGAATCATAATCATAATGTGGTATTCCTTGATAGGGACCTAAGTGTAAAGGTTTTTGAAGGAGAATTCCAATTTCCACATCATTTTTAAGTCCTAAAGTGCTTTTACTAAGTAATGAAGCTCATCATTTTCACGAACACGTCAAAACACTTCATCTGTTGCATCACTTTCAACAGTAATCCAAAATAGCGGATCCAATGTTTTAAATCATGGATCTGCCTTCGACTGAGCTGGTCTGCATTGGCTCAATCAATCGCCCATATTAGCAATTCAACTGAAAAAGAAAAATAATGCAACAAAAAAAAAAAAGTGTTGCGTAAATCCATCTTCTCTATCCATATTATGTTTGATGATTGTAATCATCAAACAAACCTGAGGACGATTTTTTATTCCAGGAGGGATTGGCCAAATAAATTGATGCAAAAAAAAGGGGGGGGGGGAATACATTTTTTTTAATTTTATTGGGTACAATTTTTTTCTTATGGGCTAGTTGATGGTGGGGTGTGAATTTTTCTTTTTGTTTTCTGTTTTTTCTTTTTCTTTTGGCGTGAGGGTTCTAGCTTAATGGGACAATTTTCTTCCCATCTCGGATATCTCCAAGAGGAGATTTCTTTCAGTCTTGTAAGTAGCGTGATTAGAGAGAGACATAAGGGAGACTTGAAAAGGTATTACAAGATATCTAATTATAGAGAGATAAGATAGAGTTGAAAGGTAGTTATGTGGGAACAGTTTTATTCTTTTATTTATTTTTTATTTTTTTAATTGCCTTGTATTGAAAGAGATGGGGTCCCTCTTTGGAATCCGGTTTTGGAGAATGAAGTATGTGTTATGATCTTGTGAGCGTGGACTCTTTGCAAACTCAAAAAGAGGGTATAAACTATCATCCCTTATTTTTATTGTTATTTTCTTATTTATTTTTTTCTCCATGTATCAAATGGTGTCAAAACAAGTAAGATCCATTAATCACAATGCTATTGAAATATAATCTTGTTATCGATGATCGCCTGCCACAAATTATAGTAGGTTTAACTAAAGCTATGTAAGATGAGATGTGTGAACTACGAGGATAGATCAGCTAAGTAAATCAATGGTAGCAACAATTGGAAAATACCGTTTACCGAGAAGAATGTGCTTGCAACCACGTAGATCTGGCTCCAATAGTCTCACGTCCAACTCAGGGTGCTAAATCCAACCATAATGAGAAAATTTGCAGGCAAGAAATACATCCTATAGAGTGTCCTAGAGATTTCAATATTATAGTTGATCTCCATGAATTTTTTGATAAGCTCCACATAGAGGCTTCTATTGAGTTGTTGAGTGCGATTAAAAAAAAATTTCGAATGGAGCGAATTGCTCAATGAGTAAAAGTTAAACTTATTGCAATCAAGCTCCGCGGGTGTGCTGCAGCCTGGTAGGAGTAAGTTCAGCAAACCTGACTTCCTAGTGGAAAAGCAAAAATTTTTGACTAGCAAAAGATGAAAAAGATATTGAAATAAAATTTTCTTCATGTGAATCATGAGCAAATTTTATTTCAAGATCTCCAAAATTTGTAGCAGAATGTAAAGAAAGTTGAGGCCAATACCATGGAATTTTATAGATTAATGGCTCCAAACAAACTCCAAGAGGTTGAAGGACAAAAGGTTGCTTAGTATGTTACCGGGCTCCAATCGATAATTAAACACGAGGTATTTCTACATCGGTCATAGACCTTAAGTGAAGCTTTTTAAATTGCTTTACAAGTAGAAAACAAATATCAATGGAGCACCAATAAGCGATTATACACCCAGAAAGAAATTTCACACGCACTAAAATTTAATGAAGAAGAAAAGAATTCCTCAAAGGTTACGTGTTATCGTGTAATGAAAACGGATGTCATACAACTGAATGCAAAAAAACGAAGACGGATATACACCTGACTAAAGAAGTAGACAAAGTTCAAGAAGAAAATTAAGGTCCAGAAATGTTCCTACGTGGTCATGAAGGGGACGCGCTTTGATTCAAGTTCGACTTTTCAAGCCCAAGGTGGAGCTTCTCGCAACCCCGAGACAATTATACAATAAAATAATAGAAAAATTCAACATTTTTTATTTTTATTTTGTATTTTTATTGGTTATAATCTTTCTTATAGGCTAGGTGATGGTGGGACCACGAATTTTTCTTTCTTTTCTTTTTTTTGTGGGATAATATTCTGCCCATCTTGGTTATCTCCATGAGGAGAGTTCGTTGAGTCTTGTAAGGGAGAGAGATAAGGAGAATTGGAAATGCATTACAAGATATATGATTTGAGAGAGATTAGGAAGAGTTGAAAGGTAGTTATGTGGGTGATAGATTTTTATTTTTATTTTTTAGTTTCTATTTTTTTTTGTATTAAAAGATGTGGGGCTCCTTGTACATACTCGACATCCGAAGATATGTGTTAAGGATATGAACTTCACCTAGATCTACATAACTTCAAACTTCAATCGACACATATCTGTACCTTATAGAGATAAGATGCTATGGTGCCTTCGAGACAGTGCCTTTTTTTTATAGTTTTTCTATCTTTCAAAAATTAGGCCGCTACATGGAATAATGCTCCAAGACGCGGTTTGAAATCGCACCCCAAGGCACGATTTGAAGTCGCACCCTATTTCTTATGGCGTTCAAAAGCATCATGTTTCAGGGCTCTACTTGGAATAGCGCCCTAGGGCGCGATTTGAAGTCACGCCTTGTTTGCCTCCTACACGATTGTTGATGCACATGGCATTACTCGAATAACTTTGCGACACATGTCATACATGTAGGGCCTACATTCTGCATGCAGGTCAACATGTCCAAAATAGGGCGCCACTTGAAATAGCGCCCCAAGGCGCGACTTCAAATCTCACCCTATTTTGGGCCAAATGATGGCACGATTTGGAATAGTGCTACGATCAGTCAACTAGTCGTTGGGACATGTGTCTTCATTTCCACCACTCACATCACACATGGCGCCACTCTAGGACCCACATTCTGTATGCAGGCCAACACATCCATAATAGAGCGCCACTTGAAATAGCATCCCAAGGGCGTGACTTCAAATCACGCCCTATTTTGGGCCAAACAATGGAGCGATTTAGAATAGTGCCACGATCAATCAATTAGCCATTGGGACGCGTGTCTTCATTTCTATTTTTATTGGACACATGTCGAAGCCACGGGGCCCACGTTTTGCATGGTATATCTTTAGGGCGTGACTTAGAATCACGCCCCAGGGCACCATTTGAAGTCCCGCTCTTTTTCCTTGGATTTCATTTTCACTCGAATTTTCATAGGGTACCCCTCCAAAGTCTATAAATAGCCCTGCCATGAAATTTAAAGTTACCTTTTGGAGGCTATGTTATTATTATGCTGAATTCTTGTGAGAAAAGAGAAAATCTACAAAGATTGCTTAATTCATGATCAATTTATGCATCTTCAAAAGCTTCAAAGAGTTGCTGATTTGATATATTGCTTTGAGTGATGTATCCTCATCTCTCTTTTTCCTCCAAATGTCAATTCTCTGTTGTTATGTTGCATTTCTTTAGTGCTTTTGCAATCCCTTTTTGTGTACCAAAGATCAAATTTTCTATAAGGGATTCTTGGAGTTTTTTGTAGTGAGTATAGAATCATTGTATAGGTACTATAAGTATTAGGGCCCTTAAGAATCTATCTTAAGGTTGGTCTAATATTTTTTGTTTTGAGCGAATTCCACAATCCCCACTTAATTTTAGTCTGTATTTATTAATATGCAAGTTTATTGACTTGCATAAGCATAATTATAGGTCCCTTGCCCTCCTCAAAGCATTGTTTGAAATCGCACCCCAACGCGCGATTTGAAGTCGCACCCTATTTCTTACGGCAGTCAAAAGAACCATGTTTCAGGGTGCTACTTGGAATAGCTCCCCAGGGCGTGATTTGAAGTCGCGCCTTGTTTGCCTCCTACACGATCGTTGATGCACGTGGCATTACTCGAATAACTTTTGCGACACATATCATACATGTAGGGCCTACGTTCTGCATGCAGGTGAACTTGTCCAAAATAAGGCGCCACTTGAAATAGTGCTCCATGGCGCGACTTCAAATCGCACCTTATTTTGGGCCAAACGATGCTACAATTTAGAATAGTGCTACAGCCAGTCAACTAGTCTCTAGGACATGTGTCTTTATTTCCACCGCTCACATCACACGTGGAGCCACTCTAGGGCTCACATTCTACATACAGGCCAACACGTCCATAATAGAGCGCCACTTGAAATAGTATCCCAAGGGCGTAACTTCAAATCACGCCCTATTTTGGGCCAAACGATGGCACGATTTAGAATAATGCCATAGCCAGTCAACTAATCGTTGGGACACGTGTCTTTATTTCCATGCCTATTGGACACATGTTAAAGCCACGGGGCCCACGTTTTGCATGGCATATCTTTAGGGTGCGACTTAGAATCATGCCCCAGAGCGCCATTTGAAGTCACGCTCTTTTTCTTTGGATTTCATTTTCACTCAAATTTTCATAGGCCTCCAAAAGGCTATAAATAGCCCTACCATGAAATTTCAAGTTACTTTTTGGCGGCTATGTTATTATTATGTTAATTCTTGTGAGAAAAGAAGAAATCTACAAAGCTTGCTTGATTCATGATCAATTTATGCATCTTCAAAAGCTTCAAAGAGTTGATGATTTAGGGCTTGTAGAAGGTAATTCATTCTTTATTTAACATTTTATATTGCTTTGAGTGATTTATCTTCATCTCTCTATTTTTCCTCCAAATGTCAATTCTCTATTGTTATATTGCATTTCTTTAGTACTTTTGCAATCCCTTTCTAATACCAAAGATCAAATTTTCTATAAAGGATACTTAGAGTTTTTTGTAGTGAGTGTAGAATCACTGTATAGGTGCTACAAGTGTTATGCCCTTTAAGAATCTATCTTAAGATCGGTCTAAGATTTGTTGTTTTGAGTGAATTCCCAAATCCTTGCTTAATTTTAATGTGTATTATGAATATGCAAGTTTATTGACTTGCATAAGCATAATTATAGGTCCCTTGGCCTCCTCTAAGGGTGGCGATCGCATTTCCAATACTATTTTTATCTATACCAGTTTGTAGAATGTCTTATAGGTGTTGAGGTGGTCACGAACCTCTCGGCTCTCTTTCGGGGCACTACACCCCTCTTTGGAAACAGTTTTGGAGAATGAAGTAGGTGTTTTTGATCTTGTGAAAAGATATTTAAGGATGAACTCCCTGGTAAACTAGAGAGAGGTATAATATCTCGTCCCCTATTATTATTATGATCATTATCATTAGTATTATTATTATTTTTAGTTTTATTTTTTTTTCTCCCTGTATCATGAATCACTGAATACAGTCTGGATCAAGTCGAGCAATGATTCTTGATCCAAATTTGTGATTTTATAAAACTTGAGTTGATCCATTAAAGCTTTTATATTGGTATACTTTGCTCCTCCTTTGATTTAAAACATTGTTGGTCAACTATGGACCATTCCTCGTTTTTCACGGTACACTTTGATGGATGTCCATTTTTATCTAGCTCTAGACAAAATTTCTAGGATAAACATTTTTTACCGTTAAAAGTTTGTATGCTGTCATAGGAGCATTTTCTCCATTTACTCTTCCAGGTAACACCTAATCTATGACCATTTTTAGGACCTTTAAGAATTCTCCCAAAGACAGGGTCTACTTGATATGGATTAGGCATCAACGAAACTTTTTAGAAAAATCTCTCACAAAATTCTCAACTAATACTAATATCAACTATGAACTAATTAAAATAGAGTGTGGTTTGTATAAGGCGTCAACCTTAACTAATCCAAGTAAGGCCCAAATTATGTTAAAAGATGTAGTTTTTGTGCCAGCAAACTTTGTGATGGCCTAAACACATTCTTGTTCCTAATTATGAATTGTAAAGCTCTAAAAATAATGATTAAATAGATTTTATAAACACTTGAAAATCTTGAAAATAGATGGCCTGAATAATGCCTTACATTATGCACCATTTTCGAGACTCAAAATCAAATTTGTTTCATATCCATATATCTCTAGATCAAGATGATCAATTGGATTATTTTGCAACGTAAAAGCAATCTATTTTGATGGGTTTTTGAGGTGCGCCTTACTTTTATAATATAAAGTAAACTTTTCATTAAAATATAGTCCGTTATTGGATTACATCGATTCGTCAAATACATCATTATTTGTATACTATTTTATTTGTATGGCACAACCCAATCCTCATTTCTCAACTTCTTAATTGACCACCGGACCGGCTTTTGTTTTTCCCTTTTTTTATTTTATTTCAAATAGAGTTTGGGGACGTAACCGCTTCAACCTCGTGGCTAACCTTAGTATAGGAAATAAACGCAATCTGTGATGCTTGAAAAACATCACATCCTACAATTGAAGATATAGGATCCAACTTTTGGATGACCAGGTTTATATGTTGAACAAAGTCAAAATCCAAAAGATAATTTTCTGTTTTTGAGTAAGAAAAAGTTTATATAAAGTTGCAACCTTAACATATAGAATTAAGGTGCATCTCAAAAACTCATCATATTGCTGATGATCTTGCAGAGCAGGGACTTGAATTACATTCCACTATAGTATATTATGTATTGTTTTCTTGAGACAATTGTACTTAATCATTGATGAATAAAAGTCCATAATATTGTCAAAAGATAAATACAAAGAATACAAAATATAAAATTGCAGGAGCGTCTTAGTTTTTGATAGTTTAAGGTTGCAACATCATACAAACCACATCATTTTGAAGATTCTTATGGTAGACCACAAAATTTCAATTAGAAAAACTCACTTTCCACCATCAGTTAATGGACAATATGCAATATGCTACCCATGGGCATGCTACATGCACTGAGCATTCTTCCATCTTGACCAAATTTTAATTGCAATATTATAAAAGCAATATACTACCCAGGGGCATGCTACATGCGCTGAGCACCATTCCATCTTGACCAAATTTTCATTGCAATATTATTCATGCCACTGCTTGAATCCATTAATAAATGCATCGTTTCTTAATTCTTAGTTTGATTCTTATGTGTCAACTGACATTAAAAAAAAAAAGAAGAGATTTGTGGAATGAATCATGGTTTTCCACAAGTGTACAATAAACCTAAAACCAAAATTGTTGCCATCGATATACCAATACCCCATGAAATGACAGACCACCATGCGATACGTAACAGTGTGTTCTGCTAGGAACTACCAAAACCATCAGTTTCCATCTCAATCGATGATAATTGCCCCATGGTTTCTTACAGGCATCGTGTCCTTCAGGCCAAACTTTGCTTAATTATTAATTTTGAAGGTCTTTTATAAAAAAAAATTCTCAAAAAAAAAAAGAGAGAAAAAAAAGAGGGATTTTATCAATAATAATTTAGCGCATATAGAAACATGAGGACTTCCCAGCCTCTTTCAATAGGCATTTGATCCAAAGGAAAGTTCCATTCGAATAAAGCAGGAGATACATATTCTTTAGGGCCTTAATTTTCCCATTTCACCTTAATCCTGCAATCAGTCT
This sequence comes from Amborella trichopoda, assembly GCF_000471905.2. Next base: position 1,012,565 of record NW_006497952.1, read on the forward strand.
GCAATATCTTCTGTGGGAGCCTCTGATGCAATGAAGTTCTCTACTCTAGTTAGAAAACTAAACATGGTCTCCGCACCTTTTTCGTCTGCAGCAAATGAACAAAATTATAAAGAAAGTAGAGGTTTTATATAAACAATTAAAAAAAAAAATCCACAAGAGCTATAATGATTTTCACGTACCAAGCCTAGGCACAGTGTGGCCCTTTGGATGCTTGATAACCACAGGATCAACAAACGACTTCAGAAGCACCTCTCCATGCGGCCGCAAAAAGTCATGCTCACCTGTCAAACATCAAATAAGAAGCTCATCTTAGAACTCATGGCTTGAAATTGTGTCAACCCACAATGAAAAATCAAACAAAACTTTCATAGAATAATTCCCTCAACATTTGGGTTGAAAAACTGAAATACCGTTGATTCCCCACAAAGCTATGCCATTTTTTGTCAAAATTCCTTAAGATGATTGAGGATACATCGATCATTCAAAGGCCATAGATTGTTAAAAAATCTATATCTGTAAAAGCAACTTTTAAATCTCTTACCGCTCTTATTTTCCCTTTCAAATTTCTTAACATTTGTTCCACTCTTTCTCTCTGTATATTCCGTCCAAGCAATAAATCTCTTACCGCTCTTATTTTCCCTTTCAAATTTCTTAACATTTGTTCCACACTTTCTCTCTTTATATTCCGTCCCAAAAATTACATGTTCGTTTCAATTTAAATCTCTCTTTCATGTTTTATCCAATTCTTGATTAAAAAAGGTAAATAAAATAAAAAAATAGAAGCAAACAAAAGATTGAAAGAAAAGTTAGAAAGGGTATTTGTATGCTAATTAAACAAACCAAAAGGAGAATTATATAAAATAGAATTTCTATAATAGCATTGGAAACACAAAATCCAAAAACTTAGAAGAAGGTACAGTAGAAATCAAACAGCCATAAATATAACACTGAATGAATCTAAAAATGAAAAAAATAAGAGTGGATTATTTTTTATTAGATATTTCAGAATTTATTTTCATCTAATATCTCAACAAGAGCATCTTGCAATGCATGTGCTATTCACTGGTATGTATATATGCCTAATCATGAAATTTTGCTTCTTGGGAATCAATTATAGCACATAATTAGTTTCAAAAGATTAAGGACAGAATTTTGATTACCAAAGATGACTGAATTACCCACAAAAAAAAATGGATTGAAGCATTAATTTTACACCTAAAATACGCCATGCTAACCTGACCCAGTTTTTTGTTGATTCCAACAGAGTTCCCTTTCAAACGATTACCTAACATTAGACAAACTAAAGAAAAGAAAGAAAAAAAATCACATCAAGAATCATGAAAATAACATTTATTAACTATGAAAACAACCCTTATAAATTTGTCATTTGGTAGGACTAGAATCTCATATGAGTGAATGCTTTGCCCACCAGGTTAACAGTAGAAGTCAACATAAATAATTTTACCCTTGCTTGTTATTATTACAAATTTCATACAAGTGGTCTTTGTTACACAATTTGAAGTAGTGGAGCTAGCAATCGAAAACAAATCGATATAAAAGATTGAGAGCGAATAATATTGGGTTTTCTGAGACTTGTGACGGGACTTTATTGGTGTTGATTTCCCTGTAAAGTGTAAAAAGATCATAATCTCTCAATCTTTTATTATTTCTTTTCCTTTATGTGTATTTGCTCTCTTCCTACTCTGATTCACTTTGCCAAATAAGATGCAATACATATATCCTTTTAAGGTAACTGAAAACCCTGACTGAAAATGCTAAAATAAACTCTTCTTTTTTTAAAGTCTCTTAAAAAAACAGGACTTTCAAAAAAAAAATACATATATCTACTAAGATTTCTTCCTATGTAAAGTTTTATCTATATCATCCCATTATTATTTAAATATATAAAAATTTTATTTCTAAACTTTTCCATAGCCAAGGAAAAGAACAAAGAGCTCTCGGGCACCAAAAAAAAAATGGAGAAAGAAATACCTAAAAAGTGAAGAGATGGACACGTAATTGGGGAAGAGTAGGCCTTCTCAGCCACATTTGGACATCTAAATTTGGCACCTCCAATTATGATCACAAACTTGATCTTTGGAACTTCCGTAAGGGCCAAACCCTACAAATCCAAAAATGGAAAACATATAAAAAACTAATCTTAGGTTATGCCAAGGACATTAAATAAATTCAATCCCTTACCTTTGCTTGCAGGCCTGGCAATGCAGCGGAAAGTATAGCACCCTACACCACCACAAACAACAAATAATCAAATAAATATACCTACAAGGAAAAAACAATAGAAGTCAATAACTAAGGTTCGCAATGGGCTGAATGGCCCAGTCCGGCTCGGTTAGCGCTGCCCTTAAAAAACTACGGTCTGGACCACAAAATTTAGTAGGAGGGAGCTGGGCCGCCCAGCAGGCCCTTATTTTTTCCTTTCCTTTTTTTTTGCTTTCGTTTTCCTAATTGTGCCCGGCCTAATAATCATAGTTCTGTAAAATAACGAGGCATCAAAAGAGAAAAAGGATAAAAACCTGAGAAAACCCTAAAAGCCCATCAAAGGGACCAAGCTTGATCATGGAATCCTCGATGCAAGCCAAACATTCCTCAAAATTCCGGTATTCCAAAAATTCCTGAATAAAAAGGCAATCAACACCAATCCACAATATAAAGAGAGATAACTACGTCGAAGAGGATTGACATAGAAAGAGAAATCTACGTCGAAAACTAGAAGAGATGAAATCACGGAGGATATCTCAACGACAGAGAACCAAGTCATGAGAGAAACCATCTCCAAAACAAGAGAGAGAAAGAGTGTATATTTTACCTTGTCGAATTGAAACCACTCGTAATAAGGAGGAGGGAAGATGCCCTCCACATCAGAAGCCCCTTCTGCAGGAAAAGGGGCGTCGACGAAAACCAAATCCAGTTTATCAGTCACTGAATCTCCCCACTTTCCTACCTGCTGTCTAAGAATCTGAGCACTCGTTCTAAATCCATGAAGGCACAGGATTCTCAGCCTCTTCTTCGCCTCTGCCTTTTCCCCCTTACACATTTTTTTTTTCTTTTCAAGAAGTGGAAGCCTATTCTTGAGCTCTCAACACAAAATCGCTGAAATTTTCTGGTTTCTGCCTCCTGTTCGATGATTTTTTTGTCTTTTGAACCGACGAATCGACTTTTCAATGGAAAACGGACGGAGTTGAAGAGGGCCTATTTTTGGGAGGCTGTCCTTTTCTCTTTATGTTACGTGTCAATTACGTGTCCGTCGCTTTATGACTCAGGGTTTGTGTTTCTGTATGTGTGGAGGGAAAAGTTTACATAAGGCTGCAACCTTCAAATGTAAAATTAAAGATTCGTCTCAAAAATAAGTAGAAAAATGTTGTTTTGATGTTTGAAAGCCTTCTAATTGACCCTCTCAACAACTAAATATATGAATATGAAGCAAAAATATGTATTTTTTGAGCTTTATAAATAATACAAATTGAAACGTATCATTTCGACTGTCTATTTTTTAGATTTTTAAAAATTTATAAATTTATATTATTTTAATCATTTTTAAAATTTAAATTTTTATAATTAGATATAAAAATAAATTTTTAATTAATTCTAATAATGTTTTACAGTAAAATTATACTGTGATAAAATTAAAAGGTAAGTACACCTTAATTAGATCTTTTAAGATTGCAACCTCATTGTAACCGCACCCTTTCCTAGAATATGCCTTTGACGGAACTTTGTCTTCTTCTGCCCATTGCCACCGGGTAAAAGGCCCAACGGTGGTACAAGTAAGGGTTGCATGGTCTGGCCAGCGTTTGGTCTCGGCGTCCTAATAAGACCGGACCGAAAAGGAGCGGAACGGACAAAAAAATAAATTTAAAATAAAAAATAAAAATAAAAATAAAAAAAAGGCTAGGCCGAGCCAAACCTAACCCTTGGGCCACAAATTATGGCATAGGCTTTAATTTTTTATGGCCAATTTAGGCTGCTAGGCCGATTTCTAACCCTATCTATAGGCTGTTTGTATAGAGTCGAGACAGTGTCGAGAAATGTGGTTTTACTATTGGAAATCTTTGTGATAGCCTTGAAATATATTTTCACCTCTGATTACAAAATTTAAAGTTTCAAAAAAAAGAGTAAATCGAGCTGATATGTGAAAATCTTGAAAATTGACAGTCCAAAACTGCTTTACAAGATGCATTATTTTTAAAACTTGAAATCTTTTTTTTTCTCATATCCATTAATCTTGAAATCGAGATGATCAATTTGATGATATTTGGGTATCGAAACAACCTCTTCTAGTGAAATTTTTGAGATGCAGCATAATTTGATTATTTAGAGTCTGGCACTTTATGAACTTTTTCCTTCTATCTATTTCTCTACAGTCTATTTCATTTTTTTTGTCAAAAGTTGGGGAAATTGGTTCATATCAAGGTAAAGTGGAAAGCTGCAAAATGAAATGGTCGGTCGGTCGGCCCGTCCTTCTCTGACTCAAAGACCACAGTCATGGCCAGTTTCGACATGGCCGGGCTGGTTTTTCAGATGCCGAGTTCCAGTGAAACCGAGGACTCAGGCAGCCAGATCCCCGCGGCAACCGAGCCGAGCTGCTCCTCCTCAATTGAAGATGCAGAAGATTCATCGTGGTGGTTGGGGATGAAGAGCTTAAGGAATTTCTCTTTGATGACTTATTTGCCTCAAAAGATAAATCAGGAACTTCCTTTCTGCGCCTCTTCCTTTTTCTTGTAAGCCCATTGTCCTTTCATTACCTGTACCTGTTTTTCACACTATCTGTAGGAGATGGCTTTGTCCAGTTCCACTCTATATATCTTTTGCCAATGTATCTCTCTCTAAAGCTGCAAATGAGGTTTCTCTACTAGCAAAGAAAAACACAATGCCGCTGCAAATGGGAGAGAAAAAGCGGTGGAGGGTTTTTAGGGTTTGTTTTTGGGGCGGGGCGGGGCGGGGCGGGGCGGCGGGAGAGAAGGCGGAGGGTTTTTAGGGGAAAGAGGGAATAAGACTGAAGGTGGTTCCCAGAAAGTAGGGGCAAAAAAGGTAAAAAATAATTCGATATTAAAATTCATGACAGGTTGTCCAAGTCGATGCTTGCGATTTTCGGATTTTTAAAATGGATGGTCCAAAAAATTTAGATACACTCTAATTGTTTACTTACTCTATATCCAACATTATTTATTTTTTTATATTTAAATCTAAATTTTCGGTTACTTTATATCCAACATTATTTACTTACTCTATATCCAACATTATTTATTTTTTTATATTTAAATCTAAATTTTCGGTTACTTTATATCCAACATTATTTTTTCCATCTTGTATTTAAATCTCAATAAGACAAAATTACTCTTTTTTTCTCTTTCTTCCCCTTTTATCTCTTCTTCTACCTCTACCCGTCCTCCCTCTTTCTCTTTTTATGTGTATCTACCCTATCTCACTCTTTCTCTCTCTATGTCTATCTACCCTATCTCACTCTTCTCTCTCTATGTCTATCTACCCTATCTCACTCTTTCTCTCTCTCTATATCTATCTACCCCATCTCACTCTTTTTCTCTCTCTATGTCTATCTACCCTATCTCACTCTTTCTCTCTCTCTATGTCTATCTACCCTATCTCACTCTTTCTCTCTCTACACTCTCTCACGAGACAAAATAGCTCTTTTTCTCTCTACTTGTTTCTCTCTCTATCTCTATCTACCCTATCTCACTCTTTCTCTCTCTACACTCTCTCGCGAGACAAAGGAGCGAGCGCAAGTGCAGCGGTGGCTTCCGCTTTCTATTCACGA
>NW_006497952.1:1019839-1031851 GCF_000471905.2 Amborella trichopoda
ATATAGAAATTATTAGAATGCGTACCAATTTTCTTTAATTTTTTAGGTTTCTAAAATAAATTAGTAGAAAAGATTGTTAGCAGAAAGAGAGATTTCAATATTACTAAATTTATGTTAAAGACTATCATGTTATAAAAATAAAAAAAATAATTAGACCATTTATTCCTAGGTTTTATTAAGAAATACCTTTTATTTCTTTGACAAGAAATACTTATTGTGTTATCTTCTTTTTTTTTTTACAAGAAAAATATGATACTTGTTGATTATCTTCTTCTTCTTTTTTGACAAAAGAAGAAGACGTTGTACTACATTTTTTTTTGCTTGTTGCATTACTTTCTTTTTTTTTTTACAAGGAAAAAAAAGAAAATGATGCTGCTAAAGTACATTTTATTTTTTTATGCCTTTTGTTTTATTTTTTTGCAAGAAATGCTTATTATATTACCTTGTATTTTTTTTACAAGAAAAATAAAAAAATGTTGTATTATATTTTTTATCTTTATCTTGAAAAGCCTTTTATTTTTTATTTTTTCTAATTTTTTATAACAGTATTTTCTGCCTTTGTTTATTTTTTATTTTTTAAGATTTTTTTACAACAAGAAAAAAGCTTTTTATTTTTTATCTTTATCTCTATTTTTTATCTTTATCGTTTTCTATTTTATTTCAAGTTTTTTATTCATTACCTTGAAAAGCTTTTTAGTTTTTATCTTTATCACTATTTTTTATCTTTATCTTAAAAAAAATGTTGTATTATAAACGACGACCCTCGCCCGAAAATTCAAGGTTGTACCACCACATCACTTGATGTGTTTCATTAGCAACAATGCTATAATACATATTAAATCATCTTGCTTGAATGGCTTTTTGTGGGAATTATCCCATAGCGAAGGAGGAGAGATCCTTTGTTATCTATAAAGTGTTGTGTACTAATCATTCAGTCACGTGTGTAGAAAAGCGAAGGGGGCATACGAACTAGATGAATTGCCACGCGTTGAGGGTTTGTAGGAGCCACGTGTCACTCTCGTGAGGCGGCCACGTGTGAACCCAAAACTTTTCGTGAGACTCGTGATTTTACTATTGGGAATCACCAGGAATCGCGATTTTACTATTGGGAATCGCTAAGAATCGTGATTTTACTAGTGGGAATCGCCAGGAATCGCCCGGTTCTCTCTCGTCACGGGCGATTCCCGATTTTTTCGTGGAACCGGCTCGATAGCCGATGATTCCTGAATCGAACAGGGCGATTCCGCTTGACTCGACGAGTTTTCAAACACTAGATACAACCATCACCATCAAAACAACAGTCATTTTTCTATATTTTTTGAGAAACTATCTAATTCTCAACCAATATTTGTTCAAACTCCAAAGTGGCATATTTATTATCAACTTGCTTTTTCCAAAGATACACTTTTTGTTTTCGGCCATAAATCTACCCGTAAGTCTGTTTTATTGTAGAAGTGTTCCTCACCAAAATTACCGGTGAAAGCAAAATCAAAGCCTAACAAAACCGGAGAAAGAAAAAGAAACAAAAAAAATCAATAAATAAATATAAAATATAAATAAATAAAATAACCACCTCCAATTACAAAACTTTAGATTCCAGCAAGAAAGAGAGAGAAAAGGAAGAAAAGGAGAGGAATAAAAAAAAACTAATATTCATTGAAAAGCCAACACATCTAAAAAACAAAAAGAATAAAGAAAAAAACAAGTATTCATAAAGAAAGCTGTTAGACGATTTCATTTTTCAAATTGTCAATCCCTACAATTCAGGGATTTACAATTAGGAATGACATATAACCTGAAAACTCCCAATAGTCAAATGATCATATTTGTTATATATAATTATCTTTTTTGGGTCAATGAAATATACAGATCAATTCTCCAAAATTAAGATAGTAACAGAACTTACAGCCATCAACTCTCTTTCTGCAATTTCTCTCTCCTAAGCTTGAATCCTTTTCAAAAGCTTTTCCTTCTTGGCAGCTTTGTCCTCGGGCCTATACTAAGCATCTTGAAAAGTTCCACTTTTTAGAAAGAAGCCTGTAAATTCCCTGCTACTTGTATTTTATTAACGCAGTTCCGTCAAATTTCCCTATTTGTTTCTATTGCCGTGGAGAATTTATTTATTTATTTATTTAATTTTTTTTTTTAAACGATTTGGATTTTTCTCTTTTTCTTATATCCCAGGAACATTTGCAACCTACTCCCATAAAAGCACAAAAAATATTTTGTCCCTTTTTTTATTTTTTTTATTTGACCTCCTCAATCTTGATGTGGTCCCGGACTCATATTGACGTATCCTGTCGCCCACTACATCGCCTCCTCAGCCCGGTTTAATGCACGTGCAAACGTTGCATATCCAACGAAGGAAAACAAATATTCGCCCTTTCATTTTATATTATAGTTTAGCCGAAAACTTTTATAGTCCCAAGGAGTACAATGTTCACTTTCTCCCTCGAGTAAAACCAGGAATGATTTTAGGACCTTCAAATTTTGGAGATGTAACTTCTATGATTCAAGATTAACCCCATTAAATTAAATAAAATCCATTCCTATCCATGTATTAGAAACAAAAATTGTAATACATGTATTAGAAAAAAAATTATATCACAAGATTAAAGTGATACCTTTCAATATTTTTAAGAGCAATATCTATGTGTCAGAAGCTCAAAATTCAAAATTTTCTTTTGAAAATAATCATCTTGTTAAGATGATTATCTTGAAAATAATCATCTCTAAAATTTAAGAATGAAAGGTCCTCCTAAATATGTCTTGTAACTGAGGGAGTAGATACACAGCAGGCTCCCTGGGGATCATATTTTACGTACTATTTACTCTTTACTCTTGAGATAGAACTCTGCCAAGCCGAGGATCCACCCCCGTTCATTGAAGTTCACGTTTTCCATGGAATTTCAACACATGAATCGAAATTATTGAAGATGCCAATTTGGAAGGACAACTATTTACCAGTCCGCCGCTATGTCTGATGTAGGGAAAGAGGTGTCTTTTATTGACGAAAAAAGTCTATATAAAGTGCCAATATTATATTATTAAAGTAGGTGCACCAAAAAAATTTATCTAGAAGTGATCGTTTTTAAAAAGCTTCAAAGATCCCAATTTTGAATATGAAAAAATAAACACCTTTAACTTCTAAGAATAATAGATCTCGAAACAAGTTATCTAGATGGTTTATTTTTAAAAAATTTAAATATTTATAGATCTCATCGATCTCTATCATTTTTAAAATTTAAATTTCATAACTAGGGATGAAAATAGAGTTTTAAGACATTACATGATTTCCAACACCAAAATTATATATCGGAGCAAAATTTCAATGCCTTACTTCTATAAGAAAGGCTCCTTATATAAACCTCACCCTTTATTTTAAGGACAAAGTTTATATAAGGCTAACACCTTAAAATGTAGAATTAAGGTGCACCTCTAAAATCCAGATCTAAAATCCATAATTAAGGTGCATCTCTAAAATCCTTCCAAAAAAGTTGTTTTGATATTGAAAAAAAATATGATTAATCATCTTGGCATCGAGATGTATGGATTTAGAGAAGAAAAGAGATTTCAAGTTCTAAGAATAGTACATCTTATAACAAATTATTTGGACCGTCAATTTTTAATAATTTCATGGGTTTGTGGATCTGCTTGATGTGAACTATTTTGGAGTTTAAAATTTTATAATTAGGGGTAAATATAGATTCGCGCATTGAACTCAAAATAAACAACTCCTTTTATTCAATAAATAAAAATCACATAATAATCTTGTGATGCAAACAAAAAATCGAGATTTTTTTTTTTTTATTATTTTCTTGAATTTTAGATTTGGTATTATTCATATTTTTTCGTTTATTTAGAGTTATTTTGTTTTTTTTTGTTGTAGATATTTGAGGGATAGAAGATATTTATTTTTAGAATTTTACAAGTTATTTTTTAGATAAAGAGAAATGGTAAGGACTATCTTAGAGGATATGTTCTAATCTTAAGAAAGTTAATCTTTTAGTTAGAAAGTCAAAGTTTGATAAATATGTAGTTAAAAAAGTTATCCTTTTTAGGAACGAAATAAGTTTTAGAAGGATAGAGATAAATGGGTTTTATTTATTTATTTTACTATTTCTAAATCTACTTAAATGGAAGATTCCATCATTGTAACATAAATTGGAATTGAGTAAAGTTGATCTTGTGAAAATATATTTTTGGAGGTAGATTCCTTGACAGGTCTTGAGAGGGGGAGTATTCTCTCAAACTTTTATTTTATTTTTATTTTTTGATTTATTTTTATTTCTCCATACATCATCTTGGGACCAAGAAAAACACAAGACCTCAAAGCATAAAGTGAATTGAAGACTATTCGACTGGACTTTGCACAGGCACATGAGATCAATGGTCTATCTAAATCTTCAAAGTATATAAAACCTTAGGCTACAACCCTTTTCAAATCATAGAACAAATGGTGGAATAAGTAACAAGAACTAGGCCTCGATGTAATAGTGTGTAGGGCGTGCCCCTCTCTCTACCCCACTCCGAATCTCCTCCTCTAATAGTACACGAGATCAATAGTCTATCTAGATTTTCAAAGTGTGGGAAACCTCAAGCTATAACCTTTTACAAATAAAAAAACAATCTAGGCTACAGCCTTTTTTAAATCAGAGAGCAATGGTGGAACAGCTAACAACAACTAGGCCCGAATGTGTAGGTTGTGCCCCTCTCTTAGAACTAGGTGGAGAGTGGCGCCTATGTTTATACTCCCTAAAAATTTCTAACTTAGAAAGCGATGAGATATCAAGATAAAGAAGAGAGAGGGTGGTGTGTCACCTTTGAGAGGAAGAGATAGATGAGAGGTATAGTGATTGAGACCACATAAGTACCTATTTATAGGCCTTTTATAGAGTTAGGGTTTCTTTGAGTTAGTCATTCTTATGAATAATAGATTCGGGCCATTGATCATAGGAGATATGTAGGGTAAGAGATCTTAGTCATACGATCTTTAAATCGGCCATCACTTTCCTCCTTCACCTAATCCCATTAAATAAAAATAATATAAAAAATATATTTTACCTTTCCATAATCTTCTTACACTTGTTTTAACTTGAAAATCAAATCCCTTAATTTTCAAAACTTTCCATTTTTTTTCTCATCTCGATCGAGTGCCTCGATGGCCTCATTACAAATTAGAAAGCAATTCCATAATGTGGGGTGTGCCTCTCACGGGCCCCTAGTGGGCCCCACGCACTACCCACGTGATCTCAATAGTGGGGCCCATGGCGTATAATGGGCCCCATGTGTAACATTAATTTTGAAATAAAGAAATTGACTTTTAGAAAAATATTATTAATTTAGTTTTCTCTATGAATATTAAAATACTGAAAGTTCAGTTTCTCCCTATTTATAAATCTATTTTATAAAAATAAATTATTTAAAGACTTCAAAAAATTAATATATCAATCTAAAAATTACTTAAGATCAAAATAAATAATTCTAAAATATTTTGATGGGATTTGGATTTAATTATGTTAAAATATTAGTTTTGATGAAGCACTCTATTTTCTATCGATGGCTATAATATGCACTCACTTTCTCAAACTGATCCAATAATTATTGGGGTTCATGATTGGGCTACTAAAGTGAGCCAGTGGATTACAGGTTCCCCTCTAGGGACAAATCTAAAGTCACACAATCTAGTGAAACCACAACTTTATGGTGCATACATGTATCACCTTCAATGGTGATTTGCTTTTTCAATATGTCTATCATACGTACATATCATTATGCCTAGTTTAAGTCTCGAGAAATATCATTTGCCAAACTCAATCGCACTAGACTATATTCTAACTAGAGTTCATTGTTCTACTCAGTGATTAAAAAAATGGCAAGTCGACCCGGAATAGCCTGAGTTGACACAGGATTGCCCAGGACGCACCGTTTTGGCGTAAAAGACGGGAATCGTCCAATTCGCAACCGTGACTGGTCCGAGTCAGTGGAAAAAACGCGATGAACAGTGAATGCCAAAATAAAATCACGAGTTTGTTGTAGATTTGCAGCTTTTTTTCTCAATTATTGATCAATTTCAGCTTTTACAATGCATTATTGTGAGAAAATACTCGGTTTTTCATTATAAAACAATGAATTCATACGATTGAATCACAAACTTTGTTACGTTTTTCACATAAAACCCCTAAATCCGTCATTCTTTCAATTTCGTCACAAATATTGACTATTTTTTGTTCAAATCAGAGGGGTTTTGAATAAAATTGTTTTCTACATATGATTGTAGTTATTGTTTTTGTGATTCACAAATATTGGACGTTGATTTTTTAAGAAAGCAGAGGTTTCGTGAAAAACAGTTGACAGAAAAAGAAAATCCGTCAATCTTGAGATCTCAATCAATATGTGTTGAATTTTTTCTTGAAAATAGAGGGCTTTTGTTAAAAATCATGATCTTCATATACTATTGTAGCCTTTTTGCTTAATTTGGTCAATTTTGCAAGAACTCAGAGGAATTTTGTGAAAAACAGTTAACGGATAAATAAAATCCGCCAATCTTCAGATCTGAAACGATATGAGCTGAATTTTTTGTTGAAAACAAAGGGTTTTGCACGTAATCCTAATCTTCATAAGCTATTGCAAGATTTTTGTGAGATTAAGCAATATTAATACCTCGATTTTGCAAGAAATCGAAGGTTGCTCGAATTTTTAGGTATATCTATTTTTTTAATTTTATTTTCAATTTTATTGATGCACTAAAATCATTTTGATTGATACATAATTAAGTATGCCATGAATGTATAATTATCATGCATTTTGAATGAGGCAAAATTAAAAACTTGTATTTTTAAAATTTTGATTGAGATAAAATTAAAAATTTGTATTTTTTAATTTTATCATCAAGATGTAGTGGCATTATGAATGACTATATTACTGTAAATAAATTTTTTTATTGATACTATATCATTATAAATATTTTTTTTGTTGATTCTAGGTTTGACTGATACATACTATTTTTATCTATAATGTTGCATAAATCAAATAGCTTCAAATTTTTAGGTATGCATATGTATTTTTTACGTTTATTGTCAATTTTATTAATGCAATAGAATGTATGTTCTTGAATCTAGATATATAATTCAATTTTGATTGATATATAATTTATTATATCATGAATGTATAATTATCATGCAATAAAACTTATATTTTTTAATTTTATTGTAAATAATAAGACATGTGGCGTGTCTACATGTAGTAGCATTATGAATGACTATATCATTGTAAACAAATTTTTTTATTGATACTATATCATTGTAAATATTTTTTTTCTTGATTCTAAGTTTGGCTAATATAAATTATTTTTATCTATAATGTTTCATAAATAAAATAGCTTCGAATTTTTAGGCATGCATATGTATTTTTTAATTTTATTGTCAATTTTATTAATGCACTAACATGTATGTTCTTGAATCTAGATATATAATTCAATTTTGATTAATACATAATTAAGTATGTCATTAATATATAATTATCATGCAATAAAACTTGTATTTTTTAAAAATTTATCGTCAAGAAGAAGATATGTGGCGAGTTGGTAGTATTATGAATGACTATATCATTGTAAACATTTTTTTTATTGATAATATATCATTGTAAATATTTTTTTTCTTAATTCTAGGTTTGGCTGATATAGACTATTTTTATTTATCTATAATGTTGCTTAAATAAAATATTTTTGCCAATAAAAGCTAATATATAATCAAGCACCCACTAATTTGGATGATTTGTTCATAGATCAAATCAATGAATTGTCACGTGATTTCAATCAATGGCACCAACGTGACCAAGATGAAGAACGACATCATCTTTCATTTTATTATTAAGTCGTATTTTACGAATTGTATGTTTTATTGTAGTTCATGTATGATGATATACTTCATCCATGATAATTCTATGCTTCTTCTTTTGTGTGATGTAAATTTAATGGTTAACAGTAGTTCGTATAGGGAAAGAACATCTCACTATTCGCATATTGATGCAAAAAAATGAAATTTCTTCATAGAGTACCCACATTTCTTATTGGAATCCTAAAAAACAACATTTATAATAAATTTTAATAATTTTTTTTGGATTTTTTTAAGACATAATCCGACTGATTCGGCTAATTCTTGATCCGAATCGCCGATTCACCAATCAAGATGGGTTTTTGGGGTGCCCGATCCAGAGCACCAATCTATTTTTTAAACTACTGATTCTACTATATCAAAATATTGATTACAGCCTCATGTAGAAGTTCGAAAAAGCAAATAAACCTATAAATTCTACCTTCATAGCCTCGATCCTTAAGAAAAAATCCACTGGAATAGTGGACATGTGAGAACTCTTAATTTACTCATAAGTATCTAAAACAGATTAATTAAGGCTCTAGAATCAGCCTTTGCAAAAGGTCGTCAAATACTAGACAATGTATTGATTTTCAATAAGTGCATCCAGTGCTATCATACAAAAATGGCCCACGTTAATTTTGCAATTGGACTTGGAAAAAATGTGCGACAAAGTAGATTGGATATTTCTACTGAAAATCACAGCCCTAATGGGTTTTCCCAATGGCTCATCTGGATTGAGGGGTGCTTTTCATATGCTTATTTAAGTGATTTAAAAAACACCGGACCAGCACGGAATCTCTCGGTCCAACTTGAGAATCGGTCACCCCGTATCAATTCTATTAATATATATTAAATCGTTGGTATCTATAAGAGAACAGGCGATTTGTTACAATTAAAATGTCAATTCATCGATTCGGGCTGGTTTTTGGCCGGTCACTATTTTTGCACCTGTTTTATCATCGGTTCATTATTTTTTTCGCATGGTGAAACAGCGATCCAAACTGCCTATTCACCAATCCGAATCGGTTTATACAATGCCTTATCGGGGCCACCGATCCGTTTTTTAAATTATTGCTTATTTTCCAATCCTTATTGATGGCAGCTCAAAAGGATATTTTGATGCAATAAAAAGTATCAAGGAGGACTCCCTCTCTCAAAATCTATCTGCAACAGTAATAGAACCATGTCAGAAGATGATTGAATCAATGACTAACAGATGTCTCCTCTCAGCGTTCGAATCAACCACCTACACCAGGTACGTCTTTTTCAATGCACAGAACATACAAATGCAAAATCTGTTGCTGTTCCTATGATGTTTCAAAGTTAATTTTGTGTATAAAGTAAACATGGATATACAGAACTTGGAGGGACCATAATTGATGCAGAAAAAAGAGATTTTTTATTTTTATATTTTCTTGATGTTAGATATGATATTATTTAGGTTTTTAGTTTATTTTTGTATTTTTTTTTTTTGGGGGGAGGGGTATTAAGTATATTTATTTTAAATTTTTAGGAGTTATTTTTTAAGAGAGAAACATGAAGGACTGTATTAGATGATATGTTCTAATCTATAGAAAGTCAAACTTTTGATAAGTTAGAAAGGTTACTTTTTTTAAGAAAGAAATGAGGTTTTGAATGAGAAATAAATGTATATTTATTTATTTATTTTATTATTTCAGTTGTATTTGAAGGGGAAATGTCTATCTTTATAAATAGAATAGATTAAAATTGAGTAAAGTTGATATTGTAAAAAGATCTAAGATTGAAATTGAGTAAGGTTGATGTTGTAAAAATATCTTTTTGCGGTGGATTCATATGCAGGCCTTGAGGGATGATATATTCTCTCAACCTTTTTGTTTTATATTTTTATTTTCAAGTTTATTATTTCTCTATACATTAGTTGATATCAGAGTTATGAGATTTGTGATATCTAGTTATGGAGCCATTAATTCAAATATTTGAGAGACTCAAAGAAGAATTGGTAGAGCGTATTAGCAAATTTATAGCACAAAATCTACTAAATCACCTTCATAGCTTGCAATTAGAGGAAGAAGAATATCAAGAGGTAGATCTAATACAAAAGACAATGTTGATAGTCCAAACATGCAAGAAATTTTGAAAATCAATTGTGGAAAAAAAGATGTATATGTTGTAGTTTATGAAATGCCACCTTATGACCCTAAAGGAGAAATCAAGATTCAGTTTAATATTCCAGAGTTCAATGTCTCAAACTTTCACTAGAAATTATGTTGGATATGTTTTTATTTATTAAAGAAAAAGTACCAAGACACATGGTGGGACTGCATCACCAACTTTTGAGAATGCCTCTAAAATATTGGAGTTCTATAAGCTCGAGGTCAAGCTTCTCCCAACCTAAGGAGAATGATTGTAAATAAAAAAATGGGTCTTTTTTTTTTATTTCTTTTTATTTTTTTGATGTCAAATATGATATTATTTAGGTTTTAAATTTATTTAGGGTTATTTTTGTATTTTATTGGTGTAGAGATTTGATAGTATAAAACATGTTTATTTTAGAATTTTAGGAGCTATCTGGTAAGTTTTGACAAAATTTTACGTTGGTTGCCTACCTAACACAACCCAACAACATTTATCAGGAGGTGTCAATTAGTTCAAGTAGAAGGACTTAAAAGGGCAAGGGGTAGGGCCAAAAGAGCGCAGTTGGAAGTAGTTCAGAAAAATGGTAATTAAAAAAGATAGTAGTTTAGAAAGATATGGGTAATTATGACCTCACTAGGGCTAGGCCCAAAATGGCGTAGTTGGAAACAATCGAAAATATATGTGAACTTATGGCTTCACTGATGGTATGGCCTGTAATAAAGCAGAATAGCAGACCCAGATTCGTGTAGTCGATCCCAATTAATTGAGAAACGGCTATGATAATGATGATGAGTTATCTTTTAAATAAAGAGAACTAGGAAAGATCATCTTATATGATATGTTCAAATGTTTAGAAAGTCAGATAGTAATGTTTTTTTTTCCAGAAAATAAATGAGTTTTAGTATGAGAGATAAATGTGTTTTTATTCATTTATTTTATTATTTCAGTTGCATTTAAAGGAAAAATATCACTTTTTGTAAACAAAAGAGATTGGAATATAGTAAATTGATCTTATGAAAACATCTTTTTAGATTGGATTCTCTTGCAGACATTGAGAGATGGTAAATTCTCTCAAGCATTTTATTTAATTTATTTATTATTATCTAAGTTTCAGTTCCTGGTTTCCCAACCTATAAATATAAGGGCAAGCTTTCTGTGCTTCCCATACAATATAAAACTTATATGCTTCCCCTTATCGAACCGTCCATTCTGAATGGAGGGCTAAGATTGCCCCAATCACAAGTCTCTACACTATTTTCTTTTTAATTTTTTTATATAAAATATTTTGACATCAAAATTTGGTCATCCAATCCTCTATTAAACTCACTCTTGTAAAATAAAATAAAATAACCAAAATATCTCTAAAAGTTTCAAGTAGTATTTTGGTCATTATATTTTATCAAAAAATCATTTTTAATATTTTTTATAAATGCCTCCCAATGGCACATACCAAAATTTATATTCATACAATTTGTATTAAAAAATTAAAAATAAAATACTTTGGGGCATCGGATCGAAGATCAAATGGTGAGCGGCTCAGTCGATCAAAATTGGACCGGATAGAAAAGGAAGAATACATCTCCTATGTTGAATAAAAAATTAAAAATAAAATACTCTCAGGATATACTTCCGACATCGAACTTCTTTACGAATAATCATCTTGATTTATACAAACTTTGGTGAACATCGCTATTGAATATGGTTTAGACATGCCTATTCAATATGGTTTCAACTTTGACAGGGGGAAACTGATGGGTCAAGTTTCCACGATTGAAGGCAACAAGCATGATAAGACACGTGTAACGATAGTACGGCCGTGAAGAAAACGCATGTTGTATTCATGAGCTTTAGAGAGAGAAAAGGATAGGTGGACAGATTGGGCACGGCTTATCTGTCCACGATTTATGATAAGAGAGAGATCCAAAGCTTTGATATTTCTTAGTTGTAAACTAGAGAGAGAGAGAGAGAGAGAGAGAGAAGTAAAGTACTTCTGTCGTACGTTAAAAGTTAAAACGGT
>NW_006497952.1:1050308-1061924 GCF_000471905.2 Amborella trichopoda
TCTCTAGGTAAGTACGTACCTTACTTACTTATAGTGTACGTTAAACTAAGGTACGTAACTAATTACTTTCTTACTTACTTTATATATATATATATATATATATATATATATATATATATATATATATATAAAGATAGGAGTTTACACTAAATAGAAAACTTCCAATAGGTGTTACATATATCTCAAGAACCAAGATATATATACCAGAGTCTTAATCTTGTTGGATTTTTATTTCCTTTAGGACATTTATCAATATCAATCTCAATCTTATATAATATGATATTTCCTTATGTGCATGATTTTGGATAATCACAATATCCAACAATCTCCACCTTGATATCAAAATCACCTACTCATCATGACAACTTCTATTGTATAGCTTTATGAATTCTTCACCTTTTTTCAAATAAAGCCCTTCATCATTATTGCTGAAAAATAATATTTGCTATCATATTTTTCCATCTCAATTAAAACGCTCACATACTTTTATCATGTGCTTTTCTTCAACCGAATACACAAACGTTAGCCTTGTATTGAACCAGGCGCTCTGATACTACTTGTTAGAATTTAAAAACATCCTTAAATGCCGAAACAATAATCCTAAAAATTGGATCCTACCAAGATCGTGTACTTATCCAGCTAAAAAGATAATTGGTGAGAGAATGAGCCATAATATGAGAAATAAAACATAAAACACGCACGCCACAAAAACACAAAGATTGATGTGGTTCATCCCAATATGCTACATCCATGAGTACGACAAACTGGAATCTGCTGTAGCAATGAAATTAACATTACAGATTTTGGGACAGAGAGTTGCCTCTCTAACTCCTGACAAAACCCAGTTGAGCAAACCCTTTTAGACCCATTTTCCTGATCGGCACAACCCGCCGATCTCTCATCTCTATTCCACAATTAAACTACTATCTCTATTTCACAGCTAAACCATTGTCCAGGAAGAGACCATCTCCATTCCACAACTAAACCACTGTCCAGGAAAAAACCATCTCCAATTCACAGCTAAACCACTATCTAAGAAGAGATAATCTTCATTCTACAACTAAACCACTGTCCAAGAAAAGAACCTTGAGATCAACCGATGCTCTCTTTCTCTAAAAAGGAAAACCACCAAAATATTTATAAGAATCGCTTTACTATAAGAAACCAGCCTCTCAATCTATAGGAGGCACATCAGCCTTTCAATCTATAGGAGGCACATCGAGGTGTTTCTCTCCATAAGAAGCTCTCTTTTCTCTGAAGGGGAGGCCTTGCCTCTTATGCATAGGAGACCCCTGCCTCTCTCTCTAGAGAAAGTCACATTTATCATATGGTGACCCAAATAGGGCATACAAACTCTCTGCACTTTCATCCCATATATATAAGTTTAACAGTCCACACCAAATTGAAAAATTCATATAGATGTTACAGATATCTCAATAACAAAGAGATATATCACAGAGTCCAAATTTTATTGGATTTCTATTTCCTTTAGAAAACTTATCAATATCAATGTCAAGCCTACATAATATGGGATTTTCTAGTGTGGGTGACTTATAATTACAATATCCAACAAGGTTGTCCAAGTAGCAGGACATTGACATTTTAAATCTCATTCATACTTTGAGCGGGTGGACATTCCTCTCTGAATTATAGTTAGCAAGTCTCCACTTAAAACACGCTTCTTTTTTTTGTTCAAAAAAAAATGAGAAATTATTGAAAATATACCTAAATTTTCGGTCAATTAGAAAAAAAAAAAAAAATTATACTTTTCTAAACCTCAACCGCACTTTTTTTTTTTTCTTCTCCTTATTTATTTATTTATTTAATTAAAATAGCCTTGACCTTTATGGTACTTAAAATGCCATAATGAACTTAAGTAGTAAACTTAAGAGGTGTCATGGTACTAAAAGTGCGTGGTGGCCGAGAGAGGTTTCATGGTATTTAAAAACCCTAACAGTCTATGTGGGATGCAGCCATGAGTTGAGGAGGAGAGGGATAGAGAGAGAAATCCAACAAAGATAGAGAGAGAAAGTGACTGGCGGACGACTCGGATCCCAGCCTCCTTGTCGATATAGAGGCACATACCAAAAATTAAGCTCTGTAAAGTAATCGTAATATCCCAAAGAGTAATTTCATACAACATAAAATCCCTTGATCTAATTTTAGAAACAACTCCGAAAATAGAGAGAGGGATTCGTAGATGCGATGGTAGAGAGAGAAAGAGAGCCGTAAATGGCGTGGGGTTAATGGCAGAGAGAGAGAGAGAGAGAGGGCGCAGATGGGTTGGAAGAGAGAGAGTTAAATGGGGGCGACAAATGCGAGAGATGATCCAGTGGACCCATCTACCGGGCAACAAATGGGTGCGCACGTTGAACTGCAATACTTCTCAAAGATCCATCCACTCGACTCGGTCGATTGTAACCTTTCCATTCGATTTCACTCTCTCTCTCTCTCTCTATGTTTGTTGGATTTCTAGCTCTTCTTCAACTTATGGGATACAAGGATTATTATACTTCTTTTTTTAAGTACCGTGAAACCTCTTTTATTCATCACGGCAGTTCAGTACCGTGCTACATCTAAAAGTTCACTATCGTACTTTTTCAAGTATGGTAAAGGTAAAAGCTATTTTAGAATGAACAATATGAAAAGTGAAGAAAAGAATGAGGTATTTTTTTAATTAACTCAAACTTAAAGTATATTTTTTATAATTTTTTAAATTTTTTAACTTTTTTAAATCTATTAAAGACCCTAAGTTTTTCAAAAAATGTTTAAAAAATCGTGTTTTTTTAATGTAACAGATAAAAACCTGTATTTATCTTTTTAAAAAAACAAACTTCTTTCCTAACTTTATATTGAGGCAGCAAAAAATTCAGTGAGATTTGAATTTGCTTAAAATTTTTGGTGCTTTTTAAATAAATAAGAGAAGCTAGATTAGTTTCATATTTTTTATTTTTTATATTGGTGTATACAACGAAGCATTTGGAGGAACCACTATTTTGCATATTTGGGTCTTTGGTATTTAGACCCTGTTTCTATGCGGCCAAGTTTGCATATGTAGAAATGCGGGCCCTTTAATAAATCTACTTTTGAGATATATTTTAAGACTTAATTTTTCAGGACATTTAATATCTAATATGGAGATCATGACTATAAAAAAAAAAAAAAATTAAAAACTAGAAATAATAATTCTAGTAAGAAAACATTTGGACCGTTAGTTTCTATTGGTTTTAGATAGAACACCTACTTGCCTCCATCTTTAAGATGGATGCTTACACTTTATGGAATGTATATGTAGAAATGTGGTCCAGCCCGCATGAAACAATTTTCCTTGGTATCTTGTTTTAGTTAACTGCAATCATATATTGAGGGTCACTTTTATTTATTTTCATTGAAAAATATTCCTATACATTGATTTACAATTATCATAATCCTATATTACGTCATCTTTACATACTCAATTTTTTTGCTATGTTTTTTTTAGCAAAATCCGAAATATTTACATTTCTATAACGTATCTTATTTTTTAGCAATCTATATTTTTTACCCCCATTTTTGTTTGAATTTTTAAAATATAACTAATTTTTTTGGGAATGTTTCGATTTGCCCATATATTTTTATTCCCCAACTTTCTAACTATGCACTGAACCAATGTTAGAAAGTGCTACTCGAGCCGAGTAATCGGTCCTACCCTGAGCCGATTACTCGGTCCGAGTCCGAGTAACTAGGCCGATTAGTTTTGAGAACTGTAGCAATAAAAAAAAGATTACTAATTTATAAAATATAAAAAATTTAAAAAAATTAGAAAATATATATTTAAAGTAAAAAAAAAGTTTCTATAAGGTTGCATCTTGCAACACCTTATCTAGACCGTCCATTTCTAAGATTTTCATATATGTATAGATATACTTGATCTTAACTATTTTTAGAATTAAATTTTTTATAATTAGATATAAAAATAGATTTTCAGATAATCCCAATAGTTTTCTACACCAAAATTACATGCTATAATAAATTTTGGAGGTTTTAAGGTTGCAGAAACCACACCCTTAAAGTAATTTTAGGCAAATAACTTCAAAATGATATTAAAAAAGTAGTAACAAAATAGATTTTAAAAAAAAAATCAAATTATGACTAGCGTATTTTTGATACAATCCAAAAAAAATGAGAAAATGTAAAAATAAGTATATATGATCAAAACACTATCCAATCATTGTCAAAATGATAAAAAAAAACATAAAAAATATTCCCAATAAAAAAATTTTTAACAAAAATTATAATATCACACCAACTCAAGCGTGACAAAGACCCAAGCCGGAGTATCTGGGCGAACAAGTTTGTACTCGGCCAAGTAGAAAGAAAGTAGATTTTTCAATCCCTCAGCGAAACTAACAAATAAATGCATAAAAATGAGGTGAGTTGGTGAGTAAGGCTTGAAAGTTCAAAGTGGATCAGGCGGACTGCCACTGGCTAAAAGCCCCGTCTTTTGCGTTTCTCCTTCACTCTTTTTTTTTTTCCCTGATTTTTCCGAGTTTTTTTGTGCAAGTCTTTTTCTCTCATTTGAGTTGTTTATTGAAGTCAACCTTTTCGTGGAACTGTGGCTTTCCATTTCCCCTTCTTACATTAACGTAACACGGCACATGTGAGTGTAAGATCGCAGTACGTTTGAGTGCAGCAGAAAAGAGAAAGAAAGATAGCATTCACATTTTACAAGAGCAATGGAACCGTCCTCTCTCTCCTCCCCTAATCCACACCCTCTTCTCTCTCGTCCTCCTCTTCAAAACCCATCTCCTATTTCTCAACTCGACCGCTTCCTTACGCAGGACTCGCCTCGATGACCTCTTCTCGGTCACCTTCCTTCCCTTAAAAGACCTGAGATTCCAATACACAGCGATGGATGGCCACACCTGGTTCATGAGCTCCCTGAACGATACACATGTGGGGCACCGTTCCGAGTCTCTCCACTTCCCATCGAGGGATCCAACGGTCGGGTTCTCTGCATCAGGGGCCGCCACAGATCCGACGGTGGACAGAACTCCTACGCCCTCGCATGGCCCGGCTAACTTCCACGTGTCTCGGCTCTATTGCCCAGGTTCACGCACGTGTGCGACACGTACTACGACTGCGACAACCCGTGGCACGCACCGACGGAGCGTTCGTCGAATGGCACGTGCGAGGGGTATTTGTACGGCCGGTGAGATGGGTGGTGTAGCATCAGGGGGGTGGTTCGGGGCGTGGGTGGAGAAGGTTCTAGAGTCTTCTATGGGGGAGAGTGGATGGGATGGAGTATGGAGAGGGTGGTGCATGCGGTTGTGTATAGAAATGGGGTGGGGGCGATGGGGGGAGGAGGAGCGAGAGAGTATTGTTGGGTGAAGAGAGAGAAAGAGGAGAGGCTCCAAGAGCTTTTAGGGAGGGAGGAGAGAGAGGTGTTAGGGAAGGGTCGAAAGGGCGTAGCCCTTTAGGGTGGCCTCGTCCCACAGTCTCACCTTCTGTGAACAACAGGTATAGTAGTGAGAGAGAGAGAGAGATGTTTTTCCAAGTCGAAATTGTAGCTCTCATGTTTTTTCAAGTCCAAATTGTAGCTTTTATA
Source organism: Amborella trichopoda (assembly GCF_000471905.2). Next base: position 1,055,896 of record NW_006497952.1, read on the forward strand.
ATCGGCTTCTCCAAACTGCCAAAATCTAATTAAAATTTAATCAAAATTATTCTCCAAATCCAATTAAAACTTAGTCAAGATTAATCAAAATAAATTTACAAGTATTTCAGTTATTTTTTTATTTAAGTTATCTTTTAGTGTTTTTATTTAGTTATATTTAACAAAAAAAAAACCCACCCTCAAATTTCAGTGAAATATATTTAAAAAATATATATATATATATATTGAAATTGATTTTTGGCCATCGGATGTGGCATTGTGAAATCTCAACCTTTCCTCTGTATCCGTCCACGCACATAATGTGGATGGGATACTGTTCATTTTTCTCATTTGGAAACACATTCGAGGAGCATTCAAAGCATTGTAAATGGACGGTGGCGATTGGTCTAGATCATATATGCGTGAATCCATGTGAAATTGGGGGACTAGGCTAGAGGATGTTTCATGAGTATCTAATGCTTATGGTCTAAAGTTTGTATACCTTGACAAGTCTAGATAAGTCCCAATAAATATATATATATATATATATATATATATATATAAAGAAAAAACCATTTGTACATGCCTGCAGTTGCACAATGTTGTTCAAATACAAATGCACGATGAGACCATTTACTATTGATATAAGGTGGCCACAAGTAATCTTGACCATTGGATGTGGATTGGGTGGCTGTATTTATTGCATTGATCAAACTCAAACTCAAAGTTCAAAAGGAATTTGCTCAAATTTTACGACTCATCCAAGCTATCAGATTTCACATCGGGTATTTATAAGTAATTGTGATCTCTTTGTACTAAAGGTAAATGATCGTCTTATTGTATACTATACCATACTTTAAAAGGTGTGGTTTCTATAAGGTTGCAACATTAAACAATCCAATTAAGGCGCACCCCAAACTTTGTCATAAGATGTAATTTTGGTGTAAACAATTCTTAGGATTATCTAAAAATCTATTTGTACATATCAAATTTTAAACTAAAAAAATGGTTAAATCAAATAGATCTATTAAACATATAAGAATCTTGAAAATGGATGATACAGATAATGTGTTGCAAGATGCACTATTTTTTAGATTCAAAATCTTTTTTTTTTCTTTTTTCGTATTCATACATCTCGATGATCAATTAGATTGTTTTTCAACATTAAAACAACCTTTACTAATGGATTTTTGAGGTATATCTGTACTACTACATTTTAAGGTGCTGGGCCATTCAAAAAATTATTTCCACATGTACATATATACACGCACAGAGCCTTGCTCATGCAGGAGTAATTGCGGAGCGAAGGTGCCATGGTGAAAGCCGAGCACAGCTAAGGGCGGTCATGGTAGTAGCACCATCATGGCTGAACAGTTCTTGGGGCAACAAGGGTCGATGAGACGGGCACCCGTGCACCGGGGTGGGGTGCGGGAAGAGGCCACGCAATGCACGGGGTCGGTGCGGCCGGATGCATCTTGCGTTGTGAACATGGGTGAGAAAGCACTGATCAAGAGCGAAACTCACCATGGAAGCACGTCGTGATTGGGCACATCCCACCCACCCGTGCAGCATGATGGGGCTACAAGTCGGGCGGTCCAACTACGTATACATGCTCAAAACACTACAAATTCCCACACGGTGAAAGTGGCACAAAATGCACGAGCCATGTCACCACGGTACCTGCGTGCCACTTCCAGACGGTGAAAGTGGCTTAGGTACACATAATGCACGAAGCATGCCACCACGATATATGATGTTGCCGGCGTAGGTGCATCGCCACACCCGCCATTACCAGTGCATGTGGTGTCCAGAACATCCCTTATGCATCAAATTTTAGGTTTAGAAAGAGAAACTATATCGAAATTTAGAGAGAGAACTATCTCAAAATTTTTAGAGAAAAAAACTATATCAAATTTCAAATTTAAAAAAAAAAAGTATTTTATAATTTTAGACGGTGAAACTATATCAAATTTTAGAAAGAAAAACTACCTAAAAAATTTTAGAGAAAAAACTATTTCAAAATTTTTAGAGAGATAAACTATATCAAATTTCAAGTTTTAAAAAGAGAAAGTATCTTAAAATTTTAGAGAGTGATACTATATCAAATTTTAGAAAGAGAAATTACCTAAAAAAAAATTAAGAGAGAGAAACTATCTCAAAAGTTTTAAAGAAACTATCTCTAAAAAATTTGAGTTTTAGAGAGGTAAAGTATTGTAATTTTAGTGAGAGAAACTATATCAAACTTTAGAGAGAGAAACTACTTGCATATTTTTAGCGATAGAAACTATTTCAAAAGTTTTGGAGTGAAATTGTCAACTATCTGAAATTTCAATTTTTTAGAGAGAAAAACTATCTCAATTTTTTTAAAGAGAAAAATTATTTTAAAATCTCAAGTTTGATATGTTCTCTCTCAATGTGCAATAGCAAACCAAGTTATACAAAAAAGTATCTAAACATGAGATTTGCGTAACCAGCGTGCCATTCAAAGCTATCCAAATAGTTTTAACATAATCCAGGTTTGAGATAACAAGGTTTTGATCCAAAACCTAAGTTTGTTAACCCATGGAGGCAAACGAGCCCTTAGTATACATCTGTTTGAGCCATTTTCCAATCAACATGTAGACTCTAAAGGCTATCAAGGAACACCGCAAGCCAATCCTTTAGTTTTGAATAATAACATCAGCACTTGCATGCAGGGCTGCCAATGGCCTGGGCCAGGATTCGGGCCTAAATCCTGGCCGGGCCACAAAAATTATCCTTCATCGAGCTTAGCAAAAATGGCCCAAAAACTTAAGCCAGGAGTTTTTGGCCTGGCCCTTTGAGATGCCTTTTCTTTAAATCTTCACTCTTCATACTTTTTTTGTTTGTAGTAAACCAAAAACAAAAGATTATATACAATGAGATCATTTACCTTTGATACAAGGTAGTGACAATTACTTACAACCATCTAATGTGAAATTTGATAGCTTGGATGTGTCACAGAGTTTGGGAAAATTTCTTTTGAAGTTTGACCTTTGTCATTGGAATAAATGTGAAGCCACCCACTTTTATATCTAATGGTCAAGATTAATTATGACCATCTTGTACGAAAGGTAAATAATCTCATTCAATACTTTTTTTAAAAATAAATAGATGCTAAAATATTTTTTAAACAATTTAAAACCAATTCTCGTTCTCTAAAGGGTGAGATTTGTATAAGGTTGTCTCCTTATGCTGTACAAGTAAGGTGCACCTATAAAATTTAGGTGGAGATGTTATTTAGGGGTCGAAAACTTTATAATGGCTTCAAAATATCTTGTTATCCTCGATTATAAAATTTAAAAATTTAAAATTTTTAAAATGGTATAAATCGAACTAAAAACATTTGAAAATCTTGAAAATAGATGGTCCAGATAACTTGTTACAAAATGCACTATTTTTTGGACTTGAAATTTTTTTTGTTTTACTTCATGTCCATTCATTTCAAAATCGTGATTTTGAAAATAGAGGGTCCAAACAACTTGTTACAAAATACATTATTTTTTTTACTTGAAATTTTTTTTTTACTTCATGTCCATTCATCTCAAGGTCGTGATGATTACTAAGAGGATTCTCCTAAGCCATAACACTCTCCAGTATAGGATTTTTTAGATGCACCTTACTTCAATAGTATAAAGATGCAACCTCTTATATACTTTTTCCTTATCTAAAAACCCATCTCTAACCCCATCTTTTTTTTTCTCTCAAAACCTATTCTCTCTAAAACTCAATCTCTTTCTCTTTCTAATAACCACTCTCTCTCTAAAACTCATTCTATCCTAAAACTCAATCTCTCTCTAAAAATCCATTTTCTCTAAAAATCCAATCTCTCTCTAAAAATCCATTTTCTCTATAAATCCAATCTCTCTAAAACCCATTCTTTCTCCCGATCTCTCTTTCATTATCTAAAAACCCATTCTTTCTAAAAACCCAATTTCTCATTCTCTCTAAACCAATATCTCTCTCTCTAACAGCCCATTCTCTCTCTAAACCAATCTCGCTCTCTAAAAACCTATTCTATCAAAAAACCCAATCTCTCTCTCTAAAACCCACTTTCTCTATACCCAATCTCTCTCTCTCTCTAAAAACTCATTCTCTCTACAAACTCAATCTTTCTTTCTCACTCTAAAAACCCAATATCTTTTTCAAACTCAATCTCTCTTTCTCACTCTAAAAACCCAATCTCTTTCTCTCTCTAAAAACCCAATCTTTTTCTCTCTCAAAAAGCCCAATCTGTCTCTAAAAAACCAATCTCTTTTTCTTCTCTCTAAAAACCCATTCTCTCTTTCTCTATCTAAAAAAAACCCATTCTCTTACTAAAAACCCAATTTCCCTCGCACTAAAAACCCAATCTCTTTTTCTCTCTAAAACCCTAAAAACCCAATCTCTCTTTCTCTCTAAACTCTCTAAGAACCCAAAAAAGGTTTCTAAAAAATATTTTCGCATATTTTTTTTGGATTACTACAAACAAGAAAAGCTTGATCGGCGAGATTAAAATAAATAAGAGGCTTCCTAATGCGTTTTGAGCCGTATTTTTTGGTCCAGGCCGAAACATTTTCAGACTTGCGCTGGCCCGGTGGCAGCCCTACTTGCGTGTTACTCTTGAATTCAAGATATATGAGTGCGAAAACATAAATCAGAACGGGGGATAATTACAAGTCATTGAGCAAAAGTGGTTACACAAAATAAAAAATTATAATCGGTATACATCCGGCTATACAAAATAAACAATTATAATCGGTATATATCCTTACAAGTCTCGCAATGTCTCATAGTGTCTCGCCATGTGTCATCATCCTGGAAAATTTGGACAAGAGATAGAACACAAAGAAACATATAAATGCAAATAGAACAACATGGAAAACATGCTTTGAGCCTTGCTGAATAATACTCTTGTTCAATCTTCTCATGTTGTTCTTTACCCCCGCTTGAGCTTTCATCAATGTTGTTTGCTATGTTAAAAAATCACAGAACAGAAAATAAATGTAACTTTTATGCAGCATAAGCGGGAATGATAATTCAATAAAATATACATAGACAAACGTCCAAAAGATACGTTGATAAATATCACATTTTATTTGGGAGCTATGCATGAGTTACTACGATTTCCAAATTGCTTAAGCAAAAAGATGGAAGTCTTCTCCTTCATCAGTTGAAACAATATCCTTTTGAAAGGTAAAAAAAAATATCATAGACTGGAACTCTCCCGCTTTGTGAGATGGTCCAATTCGATAAACAAGTTTCATAATATGGCTGGGACAAGTGTGTTCCCATTTATACAGCCAACAAATCAATTGGCTACCTTGGTCACTCCCACACAGTTCAATATCAAGTAAGAAATCACCAGAAAAGGAAATAAAGTCGATCACATTCCTAATCCAGGCTGTACAGCCTAGGCGGTCAAAAGATCAAGGGCTAGTGAAGGGTGTAATCTGCACACACTTGCATGATTTGGCTGAGGAAAAAGGTTTAGTGTGATTCCCCCAATTCATTAATAAGGTCATTGGCAAATTTTCAAGAACCAAGAACATGGACATTACAATCCAGGTTGCTTAAAGCCAAACAGAATAGCAATTGTTGATGTCTAAACTACCCAACTTATAGTATATAGCAACTGTCAGCATTAAGTAAGAGCTATTAATAATACTACTTTGAAAAACTTAGCAAAGTAACAACTCCAAAAATAATTCTTAAATTAACTCAATGGATTCATTGCCATTGAGACAACTCGTTTTACTTGATAAGTATGCCAGGTCTGGTCATGCTCACATTTCAAGGAATACACCCCTAGGCAGGCTCATTTTCCATTTTTACCATCCATCTTTTTGGTTAAAAATGCTTTTCCCTCTAATTTCTAAAAAAGAAAACAAATCTAAACCAGATGGGGCAGGGAGTAAAAACAAAAAAAAAATTGGGACAAGGTACATAGGAATGGAACTTGAGGCGTAGTGCTATGAAAACCCAGCTGCTACCGCTTGATTGGCAACTCTTGTTTCTCAAACAAACCCCAATTGCAGACTCCACTCAGTTAA
>NW_006497952.1:1063168-1073249 GCF_000471905.2 Amborella trichopoda
CTTACAGTAATTCATGCAAAAAATAAAAATATTAGCAGACTCCATTCTTGTTGTAATGCATTATATTCCATGTACGCGGAAAGTCTACTCATGTGTCAGAGAAATTTGGGTAGTGGCACACCATGTCTCAGGTGTAAATGCTGCACACAAAAACTAAAGGCATATGGTTGCTTCCATCATCTTGGTAGTGCTAGTCCGGTTTCTCGGATTACCGCATCCAAGATTCTTTATAGAATTTGATCTATCGTTCCTTGGGACATCCTACTCTTGATCGTCTTTGGTACTCATACTTCTAGCTATAGTGTTTGTTTGGTTGACTCTCTTCATCATAACTCTTATAAAGAAAAAATATCAGAAATTCGACCCTCTAGGATTCGTTTCAAACTTCAACGATGAGGTTGCAAATTAAGCTCAGCTAGCTCCAAGAGTCTCTTTTGCTCAAGGTACCACTCATGTTCTTGATCAAGGTAATATAACGTGTTGCCCATAGTTGTTATTGCGAACAGAAAAGACCCCTAAGATTTTAAGGTTACAATTTTCCTCAGCCTACCAAGCAAACCCCTTTGCCAAAGCTGAACTTAACGGCTACTTATGGTTCACTTTTCCTATTGGTATCAGCAGACATGGTTCCTAATTTCATTTAGAACACCAACCACCTTACCTAAAGGCCAGTCACAATGAACAAAAAACACCTGGACTTGAGGGCATCTAAAAGTCCTGCCTTGCACTAGTTCCTAGTTTTAGTTATGAACATAACTAAAGGGTGTTCTCAAAAGGGCACCACAGAATATTTAGCAATGCAAATAATACGCTTTAGGAGGACTCCTACAGTCGCAATAGCAATCTGCCAACAGTATCTCCCAAACTTAAAATAAGAGTTCCATATGATGCAGGTACAAGAAACCATGAAAGCTCATCCAGTACAGCATGAACAAGAAAATGACATACCCATTCCACAAAATTATGACAACAGAAACTGTAAAAATGAAAACCTGAAATATAGTATTTATTTTTCGCGACTAGAAATATTGCATTTGAGAGCTTGATCATACATTTCCCAAGCTAAATTTGACGTTTTTGTCAAGCTTCATTCTTTGCTTTGGATGGAAAAACGAGTCTATGAAGCAGTATCGAATTGCACTAAAAATTTAGAATTGATGGGCCAATTTCTTTTTCTTGATAAAATTGCATTTTAACAATAAATACAAATTTCCTTTATAGCCACAAGTTCAAGCTTGTTTTAACTAAGGAATTTTTTTTTTTATTTTCTAATATGAAATATCCGAGTACCTATTAGGAGGTGCGAGTTAGTTCAAGTGGCAGAACTTAAAATGGCAAAAGGTAGGCCCAAAAGGACATGGTTGGAAGTAGTTCAGAAAGATATGAGGGTTTATGGCCTCACTTAGGGTATGGCATTTAATAGAACAGAAAGGCGGATCAGGATTTGTGTAGCAGACCCCAATTAATTGAGTAAAGGCTATGATGGTGATAATGATGATGATGATGAGTACCTTAAAGAAAATATTTGACAATTAGCGCATGGGTTCTCTCAAGATTTTACCCTTAATCGTATAATCCATCAATACAAATACCTTCACACCTTATGTGTTTTTAAATGCATGTCAAGTCAAGTAGCAATCCTTTGATATTTATAGAAAATGAAACTAGTTGAAAGCCCAAAATTAGTCTCAACATTACACTAGCAGAGAGCTCATACGCGCTCTTTTCCTTTTGATGGTCAGCCAAAGCCCCTAAAGACTCTACCCAAATAAAGTTACAACTCCACTTCATAAAGTTTTTTCTAATAGGAAAGAGACAATGAATATATAGTGGCCTCCTGGCAGGATTAACATATATTGAAAATAAGGATTAACATATAATGAAATACCTCTTAGTTTACTGCAACCAGAAGAAAATAAGGAAACAACAGACCTAACTCCACATAGCGCAACTGCGTTATAAATATAAGACAAATTACGTGGATGAAACTTTAAATAAACTTTACCAATTGGCTTATGAAATCATTCTGAAACTTTGCCTCCGTCTCTATTTCTTGAGCTACCTGCAAGAATTGAACAAAAAGGAGGAAGAACATTAAAAGAAAAATAAAACAGAAATTATAAAAGGAATAGAGATATAAAAAATAATGACTATTCCTAACACTGTAACTGACAATAAGGACATCCGGTGCTCAAAGAGCAGGAGCAAAACACAATCCAGAAAACAAAGGGGAGTGATGCAACAACTTAAGTCATACAACCAACAGCTTACAGTTCAGCTACCGAAGAAAGCGTCCTAATGTGGACAAATCAACTCAAGCCCATCCCTTCCATCTATCTCTCAAGAGCGTGCCCACACAAGAATGAGGTGAACAAATGTTTCAATAAGAAAATGTAAGATTATAGGATTTCATGCCATAACTCTGCCTTAGCCAGCCCCAAGCTGGACCCAAGCCCAAGAAAAGGAGGAGGGTAGGGTTAGGCAGGGCAGCCAGCGCAAAACTCTACCAAATATTGTCATGAATCCTGAACCGATGAGCAGAATGGCAGATCAAGATTCATGTAGCCCGACCCCAAATAGTTGGAATAAGGTTTAGATGATGATGATGATGATGATAGGATTGCATGCCATAACTATTCCCGAGTAAATACTTCGAAAACACACTAACTGAACTCTTGGCATTTGCTTAACTGATCCCTGGTACAACATAGTTTATGGTAAATTTTGTACACCAAATGAAGAATAACAAGCATATAATAGTTTATTAATGGAAACTATTATATGCTAATAACTTATCCAATGATGAGAATAATAAGCATGAAATGATAGATTTCATTTGTTTTTTTTTTTTTCACACCTTTTAATAATGGAAAGACTAAAGATATTCTCGTTTTTTTTTTTTTAAGAAAGTTGACTTAAGACATTCTAGTAGTTTTATCAGAAGTGTCTGCTATCACTGGTTCCTCACGGAATCGCAAAAAATATCAGCCATAAATGATAATAAGAACCCATTGATAAGAACCAGTCAAGAGTGAAATTAAAAAAGAAATTAAAATGTGCAAAAAGAAAACAACAGCCCACTTTGGGGGGAAAGTCCTCTTGTGTGCTTTTAAACACTACAATTTTCTTCTCTAGAATCTCTACCTGCTCCTCCCCCACAAAACACATTTTTATTCTCCCCGCTACAAATCAAATCTGAAATTTGAATTCCTGAAAACTATCAAACTATCTATCCTAAATTTAAAGTTTAAATCCTTGCTTATTTCACCTCTTTATCTCAACATTACACCCTCCTTGCAAACCAACATTGCCCTCAAGGTTGGAAATCTGGAAACATTCTTGAAGCTTGTATAAAACAGCTCTATTGTTGCGTCATACCATGCGTTGATCAAGGATCGCTTGTGGCTGAAGTTGTACTATAGCCACCTTTGAGACTACTGGAAATTCCTAATGCTTCTCAATATGCAGCCCCAGCTTCTTCTTGCGGCAAGATGCATGGAAAACAAGATAAGTTTTGGAGTCTGCAAGGTCTAACTTGTATGCTACCTGCCCCAAGGTTTCAAAAAACGCTAGGCGGCCGGCTTGGCGCCCAGGCGGGCACCTAGGCAGTTGTCCAGAACCTTAGGCAACCTGTTGTCCAAGTTATATAGATATGCAGTATATATACATATATTTATGTCAATTTTAGAATTTATTTCATTTGAAAATATTGTAACATTTTTTTATGTACAAAAATATGACATATCGCATGTTGGGAATAAATTTGTTCAAATTTTAAATGTCAAACCATACAAAATTGTAAAGTCTAATAGGATATGTATTAGTAATAGTCTCCAACTCAGTGTTTTAAAATGCGGCCGCATCGCCGCATATGCGGCCGCATCATGCGGGATGCACTCGCATCCACATCACAAACTGGCACATATGCGCTTTTGACAGATGCGGCAGCATATGCGCCGCATCATGGCCACATCTGTTTTCTGCGAAAAAATTTATCGATTTTGCCCCTCATAGAGGGGCAAAATGGTATTTTTGAACTTCCAAAGTTTAGGGAAACTATTTGGGGGGTTATTATACCCCCTAAACGAAGATTTCCAGCCACTTTTGTGGCATTTTTTGCATCAAATCCAGGGAAAAAAAAATTTGGCGAAAATTTTTTTTTCATCCAAATCTTCGATTTGGCGGTTGTTTGATACTTGGATGTTCATTTGATGCCTTTGATTGTTGATTTGGGGATGTTAAGGTGAATTTGTGATAAGAAATTGGGGGTTTTAGAGGCCGTGAAGAAATCGAGCACTACTTCACAGAGTCTGTAACTTTTTATTCCTTCTTGTACAATAATACTGTTATACTTATTTTTGGGGCAATGTCTTCTTCCCAATCTTCTAGTAACAAGGATCCGGCTTGGAAATATGCTAAACTAAAAAATCCGAAAGATAAAAATTGTGTGATATACTTGCTCTATGGAAATACTTATATAGGTGGTATTTTTCGACAAAAAGAGCATTTAGCTGAAATTTCTGAAAATGTAAGAGCATGCCCACAAGCTAAAGATGATAACAAAAAAAGATATTAGAGAGTATTTGGATAAATTGAAAAAAGATAAAGAGAAAAAAAAAAAGAATTACTTGATGATATGCAATTATTTGATGATGATGATGATGATGATGATATGTCTGAAGTTGCTATGAGGCAAAGGGATACTCATACTCCAACCTCAAGAGAGAGGGTTATAATATTGGTGGTAGTGCTGAGAGCAGAACACCTCTCTCTAAGGGGCTAATGAATTCTTTTTTCACCCCTAGCCCCAAAATTGTGGTTCAGGAGAGAAAAAAAAAACAAAACAAACCACATTTGAAAATAAATATAAGAAAGAACAAAGGAAGTCGGTATGTAAGTGGATTGCACAGTGGATTTACATGGCTGACGTTCCTTTTAATACTATAACTCTGGATAGTTTTGCATATATGGTCCAGGTAATTGGGCAATATGGCCCAAGACTTATTCTTCCTTCACTACATGAGGTTAGGGAACCCTTGTTGAAGGATGTTGTATTTGATGTGAATAAAATTTTGATTTCTCAAAGAGAAGGGTGGAAGAAATATGGGGCCACTATTATGTGAGATGGTTGGTCCGAAGGAAAATCAAGGGCATTCATTAATTTTTTGGTTAACTGCCCAACAGGTACTTTTTTTGTTAAGTCTATTGATGCATCAGACAAGTCACATGATCGTATATACTTATGTGGCTTGATGGATGAGATTGTCGATTTTGCTGGGGAGCAAAATGTGGTACAAATTATCACTGACAATGGTGCCCACTATGCTGCAGCTGGGCATTTCTTGACTTTGAAAAGGAAGCATATGTTTTGGACTCATTGCATAGCTCACTGTGTTAATCTTATGCTTAAGGAAATGGGTACAACATCTTTATTTAGTGAAGTGATTTCAAGAGCTATGTTTGTTGTTGAATTTATTTACAATCAAACCATAATCTTAGGCATGATGAGGTCTTTTACAAAGAAGAGAGAATTAGTGAGACCGGATATCACTAGATTTGCCACGTCATTTCTCACTCTTCGAAGCCTAGCCAATTAAAAAAGTGCCTTGAGGTCCATGTTTGCTTTAGAGCAATGGATTCAAAGCAAATGGTCAAAGCATAAGGATGGGAGAAAGGCTGAAAAAAATATTCTGAATACATCTTTTTGGAATCAAATAATTTTTGCATTGGAGGTGGCTCGCCGTTTAGTAAGAGAGCTTCGACTGGTTGATGGTGATGCGAAGCCCACCATGGGCTACATACATGAGGCAATGACTAGGGAAAGAATTGAAATAAAAGATGTTTTAAAGGATGATGAAAATAGAAAATATGCGCAAGGCTATACTTAAAATTATTGATAGGAGATGGAATACCCAGCTTCATAGGCACCTCCATTCAGCTAGTTATTTTCTAAACCCATCTCTTCACTACAAGCACCCATCCATTGAGTCAGATCGTGTAATAAATGGTGGGTTCTTAGATGTGCTGAAGAGGTTAGTGCCAGACAAAGATATCCAAGATGAGATCCAGAGCCATGAATTGATTAAGTTCAAGTTAGCCTTGAGGAACTTTGGGAGAGATATTGTCACTCGAAATAGGGACACTACAGATCCAGGTAAAGGCCAAAAGCCCAAAAATAATCTTACTTATCTCTTACTTTATGTATAGTTCTATTGTTTATTTTATACTCTTAATTTTTAACTATATTCTAAATTATAAAATATTATACAGCTGCATGGTGAGCATTATATGGAAGCGAGACACCAAATCTACAATGTCTCGCTATTCGAGTGTTGAATCTCACATCTAGTTCAGCTGGTTGTGAGCGCAATTGGAATGCATTTGAGCATATAAGTCCTTTACTCTTTATTCCTTAATCCTTATTTCTTGAATTTCAATTTTCTAATCTAAAATCTAATTTATCTGATTTCACATTTCTACCATAGCTCCATACAAAAAAAAGAAATAGGTTGGAGCAGAAAAAGTTGAATGATTTGGCTTATATACGGTATAACGAGAGGCTTAAGGAGAGAGGTATGAAAATCGCACGAAGCTCAACCCTATTCAATTATATGAAGCTGATGGCGATTCCATAAGTGAGTGGACCATGGATCCAAGACAAGAGCGTGTGTTTAAGGGTGAGGATCTTACATGGCTTGATGTCGTGCTAGCAACAGGGGCTTATGAAGAAGATCGACCTAACACTAGAGCACAAAGGAGTAGAGGAGCTGATGGGTCTAGTCGCACTCGCACATTAGCTTCAGAGGTTGAGGAGGAGGAAGCTGACTCAGAGGAGACCGATGAAGAAGAATACATGGAGGCCGTCGATGATGATATTGATGATGCGCATGACGACTCTCAAGATGACTTGTCTGATTGATATTTGAAAAAAATGAAGTTCAGATTTCAAAATTGACTTCTAAAATGGATGATTGTATTAAGTTATTAACTATTAACTCTTCTTGAGCTTGACTTTTGGTTTGTATTTATAATATCACTATTTCGGCTTATGGTTGTTGATGGTTGTGCTTATAGTTGTGCTTATGTTGCAAATTTGTGCTTATGGCTGTTGATTGTTGAATGCTTTATGAAGCTGGTTTCACGTTTCTAGTTTCTATCAGGGGATAGTGTATACTTGGATACAAAATCTCCGACAACTAATAGTTTTGAAGTTAATCATTAAACTAAAATACCTACTATCGCATATATCACCTTCATATTTTTTCTTATGCAATAACTTATTTTTTAGATTTTTTAGAACTTTTTTACATTTATTGACCGCATCATCGCGATGCACCCGCATCCGGGCCACATCGAGCCGCATCGGCCCCCCACTGCATCAGGGCCGCATCATGCATTTTAAAACACTGCTCCAACTCTCACATATTTCATACTAAGTGAATAGGTTTGGGAAGGTTTTTCAAACCACAAAAAATACTTTTGATTCTCAAAAAGCGATTGAGGGTTTATGGAAATTTTCTTTTAAGGGGGTGAAAATAACCCCCATAACCTATTTAAACCTCAAAATTACCCCATTTTCCTTTTCGGTATTTAATTAAATAAATAAAAGCCACATCCCTGGGCACCAGCCTAGGCACCAGCCTAGGCTCCCGCCTGGCCCACCTGGGCACCCACCCAGGTACATCCGCCCGTGTAGGGTATTTCTAGGCAAGCGCCTAGGTGCCGGGCAGACTTCATAAATCCTCGTAGAGGTGCTGTTAAACATTCATAAGGTTGTAACTTCAAAAACACCAAATCTCCTTCTTTGAATTCACGTTCAGTCCTGTTCTTATCACTGTTTTGCCTCATACAAAACTAAGCTACTTGTAAGAATGTTTTTAAATAGTTCATAGCCCAAAAAATATACGAAGTCACCTAGCCCAAATTTAAAATTCAAATCCATGAAAATTAAGAAAAGAGGAAGAAACCAGAAAAATAAAAGTTTGAAACGGACCAAATTTATAGCACAATGCGAACAAAAATGATCTTAGACAAGCAAGACATGATAACCCCATTGCTCAATAATCCCAAAATGGAAATGAAAAACAGAGAATAAAAAAATTATGAAAAAAATCCAATAACCAATATCAAGGTCTTTAGCTCCCTCAGTTATGCAAAACACATCAGAATTTCTTTTTTTCTTTGTTCAATGGATGAAATCATTTCAGGTTTTTTTTTGTTTTTAATGAACAAAACTATACAAGAATTCTCCTCAGTTACCTTCAAAAAAGAGTTTCGGAAACAGGGAACTCACATTTTTCAATTGCCTGATCTTCCAATGCAAGCCAGTTATCTTTTCATCTAAATCTGCATGCAAAGGATCGATTCTCACTTGAATCTCTTCTTGCGAAGAAGAACCCACTCTTGTTGAAACCCCTTCTCTGCATCAAATCATTGAAATCCAAATAAACTATCCAAAAAGCAAAAAGAAAAAGGGAACGTGATCCTTATGAAGAAGAGGAGACCCTAAATCTCCCAAATCAAAGTGAAAATTTACCTTGATCTGATGGATCCACCACCATAGAAACCACGACGTTGTGGGCTATCCATGGAGCCTGAGAAAGAAAGAAAGGAGCGGAAAACCCTAACCCAACACGAAAGAAGACGAGGAAACCTCAAACGTGTAAATTACTAGCCATAAACACGCAGTGAGAAGCCAAAATAAGAAGGCGAAGCATCTCTCTCTTTCGTGTATCTTGCGCCTGCACAAGGGTTTTTTTTTTCAAATATAAAATTTGCCTTTTCTGGGTAAAACTTGAGGAAAGATCGCACTTTCAGATTTACAAAAGGCAATAATAATGAATGTGTCTTGTGTCCCGAAGGTAACGGCATCACGAAGAGCGGAAATCAATCAATATAATTTTTTTTTGTCAATTATTTAAAATGTAGAATTACAGATACACCTCAAAAATTCATTAAAAAAAGTTGTTCTAATGTCGAAAAACCTTCTAATGGATCATCTCGACATCAAGATCTACAAATATAAAAAATAAAAAAAAAGGATTTTTGAGTCCTAAAAATAGTACATCTTGTAACGCATTTTCTAGACGGTCTATTTTCAAGATTTTCATATATTTATAGATCTACTTGATTTTAACTATTTTTGACGTTTAAAATTTTATAATTAGATATAAGAATAGATTTTCAGATAATCCTAAGAAATTTTTACACCAAAATTACCTGTTATGATAAATTTTGAAAGTGCTACTTAATTGATTGTTTAAGGTGCAACCTTATAAAAACCACACCCTTCTTTAATTTAATACTTTTTCATTTTTCTCAAAAAGGACTACGCTTGGAGGGTTTATGATGCAGGTTTCCGGCCAATGACCCGCTCCAAAGATATCGACTTTCTCTCTCTTGATTGTTGCCTTTGTTTTGTTTCTGTTCTTGTTTCATAGAACACACTATCTCTAAAAAAAAGAGATAATTGCCTCATCTGTGTGGCGGATATTGCAACCTCCCCCGAAGCAACAACAAAAAACCCAAATAATGAGGCTTCTTTAATTTGCTAAATTATTTTGCTTTTCAGTCTTAACTCAAAACAACCAAATAGTTTTTTTGATGCCCAAAATATCTTTGAGTCGAGGCTCTAAATAATCAAATTAGCGCCCACCTCAAAAAATTCATTAGAAGAGGTTGTTTTGATGCCCAAATATCCTCAAATTGATCATCTCGATATCAAGATGCATGGACGTAAAAAAAAATGGATTTCAAGTTTTGGAAATAGTGCATCTTGTAACGTATTTTTGTAGTATCAATTTTCAAGATTTTTAAGTTTATAATTACTTTTATTATTAGAGCATCGGCTCTATACAAACTACACCTTTTATATATTAAACCTACTATTTAAAGAAAACTCTTCCCAGTGCCTATAGGCGAAATGAATAGTGATTTCACCTACCTTCATTATCATACAAACTTCATCGCACGGTCATAATTTTTTGGTAGGATTTTAATTTTTATTTTTTTTTACAAATCTAAATTATTTGAAATTTTGAGCGTGTGTACATCTTAGTGAGACTCACTTAATAAAAATATG
>NW_006497952.1:1073762-1106457 GCF_000471905.2 Amborella trichopoda
GGATTATTTTTTTCATATTTTTATTAAGTACACCTCACTAAGATGTACACACATTCCAAATTTCAGATCATTTCGATTATTAAAAAAAATAAAAATTGAAACACAACCGGTTAACTGTGACCGTACGATGAAGTTTGGATGGTAATGAAAGTAGGCGAAATCACTGTTCATTTTCACCTATAGGCATTAGGAAGAGTTTTCCTATATATATGTGTGTGTGTTGAAATGACTTATACCCCTGTCTCACTAAGATGTACACACATTCCAAATTTCAGATCATTTCGATTATTAAAAAAAAATTGAAAAATGAAACATCACCCGAACAACTGTGACCGTGCGATGAAGTTCGAATGGCAATGAGGGTAGACGAAATCACTGGTCATTTTCGCCTATAGGCGTTGGGAAGAGTTTTCCTATATATATATATATGGAAAATGACTTATACCCCAGCTCCAGCACCCGAATTTTCCATCTCTATTAGCTCATTGGGTTCATCAAAATCCATTGTACCCCCATAAGTTTAAAATTTTGGGACGGTTGACCCCCTAAATATGTTTTATTTGTTCTTTTTACAAATTTTATATTTTTATTACAAAATGCCAAACCTTTCCATTAATCGACTTCCTTTCCTTTCTCCTCCATTGCTTAAAACCAATCTTACCTCCATATACCCCACTCTATAAATTTAGACATGAAAATAAAATGATTTTTTTTAATATTATGACCTATTTTACAATTGCATCAATATCTTTTGAACTTGGAAAATGTTTAATCTATATCTCTATTACTATTGTTAAATAAAATTAAATAAATAAAATTTTCATTTAATTAAATAAAAATTTAAAAATACCTATAAGAGATGAATTATTTAACAATTAATATATTGTTGTTGTTCTTATTGCTATTATTATAATAATAATTATTTATAATACTAATTATAATTATCATCATCAATAAAATTTGTATATCAAGTCATAAAAAAATTATGGATGACTAATGTATGGTTTTGGCGTGATCAAGTTTGTAAAAAAACCAAAGAAAAACATAATTAGGGGGCTAATTAGTCCCAAAGTTTTAAACTTGAAGAGGTACATGAGTTTTTGGTGATCCCAAGGGGCTACTAGGGATGGGAAATTTCGAAGAGGGGGGTAAATGTTATTTTCCTATATATATATATATATATATATATATATACATATATCATTATTATCATCATCAAACATTTTCCAATTAATTGGGGTCGGCTACACAAATCTTGATCCACCATTCTATTATATTAAAGGTCATATCATCAGTGAGGCTATATGTCCCTATATCTTTTCGGACTACTTCCCACCATGTCTTTTTGGGTATACTCCTTGTCCTTTTCAGTCATCCAACTTGAATTAACTCGCATTTCCTAATAGGTGTTTTACTTGTTCAAAGCCACACATGGTCAGCCCATCTAAGTCTACTGTCTCTCATCTTATTGCTTATTAGTGCCACACATAATTTCTCCCCAATAGATTCATTAATAGATTCATTTGAAAATTTATCCCTTCTTGTCTTGCCACTTATCCATCTCTTATTAGTGCCACACCTAAATTCTCTTCAATAGATTCATTTCGAATTTTATCATTTATTGTCTTGCCACTCATCCATATTAACATCCTCATATCTTTTCTACTTATTCTATAGGTATGTTGTCTTTTGGTCCATCCAACCTTCCACCCCATAGAGCAAAGCTAGTGTCACAACTATCTCATAGAACTTGCCCTTCAGTTTCATTGGTATGTGGCGATTAGATAATATTCCAATTGTACATCTCTACGTCATCAACTTAGCGTTAATTATATATGCAATATCTTCCTCAATCTCTCAAAATTCTTGGATTATCGACCCAAGTGTGGTTTTTTTTGTATTTCATGGCCGTTAATCTTAATTACATCCTCATCTCTACTCTTATTATCACTAAACTTGCATTCCATATACTTTGTCTTACTCCGACTAATTTTAAAACCTTTGGATTCTAGAGCATCCCATCAAAGCTCTAACTTTGTGTTTACGTTGTTTTGGGTCTCATCAATCAAACTATGTCATTTGTGAACAACATGCACAACGATACCTCATCCTGTAGTTGTTTTGATGGGCCTGTTGTCCTATCAAACTATTTTCCCAATGATTAAATGCAATGACACTTTGTTTTCATCTAGAATTTGAAATTTTCTCCATTTTTTAAATTATAAAACACAGTAATATTTCGTTTTTGTCTAGAATTTGCAATTTTACTGATATTTTGAAATTAAAAATATATTTTTTAAAAAAATTGGAGTATATTGAAAAACCAAATTTAGCAAAATTTTGTAAACAAAATCAAAGTCCTTTCTCTTCTTTTTCTTAGCCAAGTAACATCGCATGGTACACAATCCATTAATGGCAGTTCATGTAATCGCTCGTTTCATAGAATGGACGGCCCAGATTTCCAGAGAAAGCACTCATTTCAAATCTCAACAACCCGGAGCGTGAACGGTCAAGATTAAGATCCCCAGGACAACACTTACGATATCCTGATACCTGAAAATTGAACACGGTACGTTTAAGGGCACTCATGAAATTACAGATAATTGAACGGATGGTTTAGTAATTTTGAACTACGCGAAAAATCCCTAGAAAAATGCCTACATAGGAGCGCAGCCCGCCTGGTATTTTGAGAGAGAGGGAGCTTCGCTACATAGGATCGGCAGCCCGCCTGGTATTTTGAGAGTGAGAGAGAGGGAGAGCAATGTCTCATAGGAAATTCGAGCACCCTCGACATGGTTCCCTAGGGTTTCTTCCAAGGAAGAGAGCCAGTCGACACAGAGGAAAAGGTACAAACCCGAAATGCCCTAGCTCTTTCTCTAGATCGGTTGGTCCTCAAGCGTCATGGTTCACTATTCCAGATGGTGACTGTACTTTCATGGAGGAATCGTATTGTATTATTCTGTTTAATAATGGATTGTACTCGAGTTTTTTCTCTGATTATGGTTTTGTACTTTTTTTGTTGCCTATGCTTTTTTTACTGATATTTATTCTGTTTTCTTGAATTATTCGTAAGATAGTATTGTTTATTTACCCTCCGCATGTGGAAATGGATTGTCCTGGCATCTGTTTTTTTTTTCCTTTTTATGTTAAAATGTTGTATTGGTTTCATGAAATAAGGACCTTATATTAATGTTAGCTACACGTTGATATATTTTGTTATTTTTGCTGGATTAATGGGGTTGTTATGCTCTATTTGGAATTGATTTCTTCAATACTCTTCCCTCTTATCTATAAGGATATTAGGATTTTTCTCGGTGGCTCAGTTCCTGCTTATTTCTCACAACTATCAGTGCTTTCATTGAACACAACGAATATTTCCTAAAATCCTAGTATCACTCTTTCCCTAACAAACTTTTCGAAACACTAGCCTACTCATTGTTTTTCAGCCCGTTTATCTAACTGGTTACGTAGTTTCTTATTATTCAGTTCATATGGATTAAAGGCACGAGTGTTTTGTCATCACAATAGTTCAGCTTTTACCCAGTTATTTTTTTTTCTTCTATGATTAGAAGTGTTGTCATTGAACACAATGCAACTTTAGTAAAATCACAGTATCATTTTATTAAGGGTGCGGTTTGTATAGAGCTGAGGCTCTAAACAATCAAAGTAAATCGCACCTTCAAATAGTGTCGAGAAACATGGCTTCAATACTGGAAATATTTGTGATAGCCTTAGAATATATTTTCATTTTTAATTATAAAATTTAAAGCTTCAAAGACATTGTACATCGAGCAGATCTATGAAAACTTGAAAATTTTGAAAATTGGCGGTACAAAAATGCATTACAAGATGCACTATTTCCAAAACTTGAAATCCATTTTTTTCTCATGTCCATGCATCTTGATGTCGAGATGATCAATTTGAGGATATTTGGGCATCAAAACAACATCTTCTGGTGAAAATTTTGATGTGGGCTCTAATTTAATTGTTTAGAGCCTCGGCTCTATATAAACTTTTTCCTTTTATTAATGATTAACTTTAGAATACTGTTGTACTCTTTTTTTAACTATTTGTAGTGGCGCATATAGTTTCTGATTGTGGGGTTCACGTGAATATGGTTCCTCTTCTCCTCTCTGAAATGTTGTTAACTGGTTTAATTGAATGGGTTTGATACAGTGAAAGCTTTTCCAAAGGATGATCCCACCAAGCCTTGCAAGCTTACGGCTTTCCTTGGATACAAGTCTGGTATGACCCACATTGTCAGAGAGGTTGACAAACCAGGATCGAGTATGTTGCCTTTTGCTCTTTCTTTATTATTTGATTTTTTTTTTTTAAATTATTGGAATATCTTTTGTAGTGACTACATGTTGGATTGATTATGTTAACTTTTCATTTTCTTCTAGTTTGATTTTTTATGTGGCAGTTATTTCGTTTACGATTATACACCATCAGGCCCCTTTCTCACTGTTCTCATTAATTGAGATGTATCAGCCTTGAAATGTATGTGATGTTGCAACTTATCGAATGATCTAGGAAATTGAGTTTGTCATCTTTCCTTACTGAAGCAACAAGATTTTCTGAAAAATAAGTAGGTAAACTGCGAGAATGGGGATAAGGAAAGGTTTATTTCTTATTTCCCTTGTTGAATCTTATGATAAATAATTTTGCTACCTCTTTATACATGTTACACCTTTTCCATGTTCTTCTGCCATGTTTTTGCTGAGGACTGCCATATCCCTTGTTCATGTCCAATGTTACGTTCAGTGTTTAACAAGTAGGTTTGGTGTTGTACCCAGCCAAATTATTCAGACCAAGCAGGGTGCTGGGTCTGTGATTTCAGAACCCTAAGACTTGCCTGCTTCGGAACAAGTTACCCATCCTACTGTGTAAATTTTACAGAAAGTCGGCCCAGTCAGACTGCTGACTCAGCCAAACCAGACTGCTGACTTGGGCTTGGGCCCATGGCGAGTCTGGACCTGAGTCTGAGCCTTAAATCACTGATTATGTTCTAATCCTTCGCAACCTTCTTTTGTTTACTTTATCTGTTCAATTTTTTACTTCCAAAAAAAAAGGTTAAGTAATTTTTTACTTCCAAAGTGTATTTTGTTTACTTTATCTGTTTAATGTTTTATTTCCAAGTCTCTGAGAGAGAGGAATTCGAAAGACACCCACCTTAATTGGTGTATTTCACCCAAAAAACGGCTGAGGTTGGGTTCTGTTTTTTCGCAAACTATGTACTGTGTTTCTTTCATGTATGCTACTCAATAAAATTCTGTTTTAGTTTTGTACATTCTGGTTTGCTTAGCGTAATGTTTGGATGTTCTTGCTTATTGATTGTTTTGCATTTTATAGAACTTCATAAGAAGGAGACATGTGAGGCAGTGACAATCATAGAAGCTCCTCCACTGGTTGTTGTTGGAGCTGTGGGTTATGTGAAGACACCTCGCGGGCTTCGCACTTTGAATACTGTTTGGGCCCAGCATTTGAGTGAGGAATTGAGGAGGAGATTCTATAAGAATTGGTACAAGTCAAAGAAGAAAGCTTTTACCAAGTATTCCAAGAAATATGAATCTGAAGATGGGAAAAAAGAGATAACTGCTGAGCTAGAGAAGATGAAGAAGTATGCTACTGTTGTGCGTGTTTTGGCTCACACACAGGTGCTAATTCAGAAAGCTTTTACATATGCCTCTCCTTGCTTTTTGATCGCTGGGTTTGTGCAAGTTGTTACATTTTTTACCAGTCAATTCTCTTGGTTTCCATCGTGAGGTGTGGCAAATTTACGTTCTACCCCACTATACATGGGTTCTTACACAAACGCGATATTTTTTGTTAAAACCATATAAAACCTTTCCGAACCCCCCTTCCCCCCCTTCCTCTCTCCACCTCTCAAAAAACCCCTCACATGTGTGTCTTATTGAAGTACCTTTGACAAGAATGGTCCTACTCTCTGGTTTTCTCTCTAACCCCTCTCTCCCTTATACCTGCTTGGTTTCTCTCTCTAGCCTCTCTGAACCTCTTGTACTTTTTTTGTCTTCCTCTCTACTTATAGAACTCTGATTCCGGCACTGAACTCCCCTGAAAATCACCAGTAAATGTGTCTTGTCTCTCTACATCCATCTCCTTTAGGTCAAATGAAGGGATTGGGGGTTGGAAATGTTTCACCTTCTTTTTTCTCACTTCCCATCTCCAATCCCCTTCTTCTCTCTCTCACTCACTCACTTTCCTAGCCTAAATTGGCTCAGTTTTTTTGCTTGCTCGTGTCTTTCTTTAGCCTACCTGAGTTGCTGCTTTGCTCAATTACTTGGCTATTTGAAAGGTAGGGCTTTTAGTTTTGTGAGAGAATTTTGTGGGTATTACTGAGATATCTTTCTTCTTTTCGGTATAGTGTTATCTTGATCTCTATGATTGTAACTGTCTTTTGATCTTCTCTTGAGATGCATAAAATATATTAGAGAGTGTAGGCTTAATGCTAGTGGCTTTTTCCAAAGGTTTAATTTAAATTTTTCCTGAGAATACTGGGTGTATTTGTGTAGTTGCCAATAATAAGGGGGTAGGACGTAAATTTCTCTTTGAAATATCTAGTTCTATAACTGTGAAACATCCTTCCTTGGTTCTTGGATAATTTGGTGGTGGATCTTAAACCTAGGCTTCATCTGTGTTGCAAAGCTCTGCTCTGGCCAAACCCTACGGCAAAACTATGGCTATTGAAAAATCTTTTGAGAATACTAGGTGTTTATCTTTCTTTCTATAGAGTGGTGTTTGTGGTATTTCCCTGAAAATTGGATAGTTCTTGAATAACTTAAATAGAAACAATATTTGTGTAGTTGCCAATAATAAGGGGGTAGGACGTAAATTTCTCTTTGAAATATCTAGTTCTATAACTGTGAAACATCCTTCCTTGGTTCTTGGATAATTTGGTGGTGGATCTTAAACCTAGGCTTCATCTGTGTTACAAAGCTCTGCTCTGGCCACACCCGGTGGCAAAACTTTGGCTATTGAAAAATCTTTTGAGAATACTAGGTTTTTATCTTTTTTTCTATAGAGTGGTGTTTGTGGTATTTCCCTTGAAAACTGGATAGTTACTTGAATAACTTAAATAGAAACATTATTTCTTTTAGTATTTCTCCTCCCTTTTCCTAAATAATTATCTATCAGATGCACTTTCTTTGATAAGATGAGACAAGCACTGAATTGAATTTTGTAAATAAAGTGATAGTGAATCCGTGTAATTTAAATATGTCAATTTTTTGACCCCAATTAGTTGGGAAAAGGCTTGGGTGATGATGATGGATTTGCTAATGGTTTTTTGATTGTTAGCAACTTAGCGTCACTAACATTATCCTTCATCTGAAATCTTTCTAGATCACTTATTTTCTGAGTTTGTCATAAGCATTCTGTTTTCTATATCGATGAAGTGACTAGAGATCGAGACAATAACCTATTTGCCTACTGAGCATGTAAAAAAGCTCATGTCTTGAATGCTTATGTAAAACGTGCTTTTGTCAAATGTTGTAAATTACCCTGCTGCTACAAGTACTTCTTTATTAGTTCATTCTTTACTTAAATCTATTGTATTTCCACCTTTTATTGTAAGAGAGAAACATTTGTATTGTGATCTGGTTTTGCAGATAAGGAAAATGAAGGGCTTGAAACAGAAGAAAGCCCATTTGATGGAGATCCAAGTGAACGGTGGCACTGTTGCTGATAAAGTAGACTTTGCCTACAAATACTTTGAGAAGACCGTGCCCATTGATGCAGTTTTCCAAAAGGATGAAATGATAGACATTATTGGCGTGACCAAGGGTAAAGGTTATGAGGGTGTGGTGACTCGTTGGGGGGTTACCCGACTTCCTCGCAAGACTCACCGAGGTCTCCGAAAGGTGGCATGTATTGGTGCATGGCACCCTGCTAGGGTTTCCTTCACTGTAGCCAGGGCTGGACAAAATGGGTACCATCACAGGACGGAGATGAACAAGAAGATTTACAAGTTGGGAAAGGCAGGGCAGGAGTCTCACTCTGCAATTACTGAGTTTGACAGGTATTATTGTTGTTCTTTTTTTACCTTAATCAACAAGTATTTTATTATTGGTGTCATTATTATTAAATTACTATTTGATGTACCTAAGATATATACAAAAGCTACTGGGCCTTGCACTGCAGCACATTATTCAAAGATAATCAGGTGCAGGTGTTATGGAAGCATGGACACCTTTATGTGAACCTACATGGTGCAGGGATATTTTTTTTTATTATTAACAACACTGCAAAACAGCCTCTTATATAATGTTGTAAATCTGTTTGTGTATATTATTTTTAGTTTTCCAAATGAAAAGATATGCTAATTCTCTTTGTTCAAAAGATAAAGGTAGCTTGATTATGTTGAAGGTTGGTAGGAGACTTCAGCTTCTACCATTCTGGTTGTCATTTTTACCCCCTCTTTTCAAAACTCACTTCACATGCTTTCTTGATAATAATATGGTTTTCTCAGCTTAAGGATGGTTTAGATTGGAAGGATCGATGCACATCAAGAACATCTGAACCATCTGTTCAACGATCTATCTGCTTCGCAATGAATTTAACATATAGCAGCTGCCGTTGTGCCATTTTGTAATTTCAGATGAACGAAACTGTCCGTGTTTCCTTACATTGCTGAGCTGAAGTGTTACCATTTTAATTAGTAGTAAATCTGCCAGTCTCGTTGTGATGCTAATGGTCTTTCTGTATTGACCTTGACAAAAGACGTGCTTTCCTGAAATTACTAGAAACATGTTTTTGGATTTCTTCTGTTAACTTGTCTCGCAAAAATAATTTTTCTGTCAACTTTTTTGAACATTGACAATTTCTTTAATGATTTCTTTGCATCAAATTATAGCTTTGAAATTTCATTTATCGATTATGTGCTGATTATCGTGACTATATTTAGGACTGAGAAGGACATAACACCTATGGGAGGGTTCCCTCACTATGGTTTGGTGAAGGATGACTATATTATGATCAAGGGGTGCTGTGTTGGTCCCAAGAAGAGGGTCGTGACTTTGAGGCAATCCCTGTTGAAGCAGACTTCAAGGGTTGCTTTGGAGGAGATCAAGCTCAAGTTTATCGATACTGCCTCTAAATTTGGTCATGGTCGCTTCCAAACAGTTGAGGAGAAGGCGAAGTTTTATGGCCGGATGAAAGCATAGGTTTAAAATCTTATCCCCAACATTTTGCTCCCTAGTTTTGAGATCTTAGTGTACCTCATATTTGAGGTTTATCTTGAACTTTTATTTTGCTATGAATTTGTTTATCTTGAGGATTTTAGTGAAATTTAGTGGAAAAACAGATGTTTTCCTTTTGGAAAATGTCATCTGGTGGCTGTTGATTTTGAAACTGTTGTAATCCATCTAAACTTCAGTAGTGAACTTATTCTTTTTTTTTTTTATGGAGTGTCTTTGAAATTGAGGGCTTGTATCATTAAGTCTACTCTTTTGACTTTGAAACCAAATTAGTAGTGGATATAGAAAGGGGTAGTCAGGCCTAGTTTTGCACTCCTTTATACAAGAGATTGAAAAATGTTCCATTTACCGTTTAAGATGCGTTTTGATCCTTTTGTGTGTGTAATATACATTTGTGACTCTGTATATATGGAAAAAGTTAAATAAGGTTGCACCCTTACACTATAGAAGTAAGGTGCACCTCACAAATCAGTGTTCTGAAGTTGGGAAACATTCCAATTGATTATCATCACTAGCGACGTAGATATAAAGAAATAAAATAATTCCAATTTCTGGAAGTAGTGTATTTTTATTTTTTTTGACAATTAAAAATAGTGTATCTTGTAATAAGTTATCCGTTTAAAAATAGTTATATATATATGTATATATATATATATATATATATATAGAGAGAGAGAGAGAGAGTTTTTTTATTTTCTTATTATAACCATGAAGAGAACAAGTCATCTCGAATGATATTTTTATGGATCTTGCGTTTGGGTTGCTGGCCTAGAGGTGGAAGTTAGTGGGAGAAAGGCCCCCAATCTAAAACAAAACATTGTAGGAAAGGCATCTTTTCAAGGAGGACATGGTGCGGGCCATGTAAGAAAAATTGTGCCATCCATAAGTAGCCGTTTACCAACAAATGACTCTTTAATAAAAGCAAGAGTTGTAAGACTAAAGGGGTAAGCTTACGAAAAGGATAAAGCGTCGTATTAACAGAAATGTATATCTGAAATCAGATGGCAAATCTCAATTTTCAAATTTTTTTTAAAAAAGAATAGCATATCTTGATTTTAATAATTATGAATTTAAAACTTTAGATTTTAAGCATTAAAATGATGTACCCTGTAACACACTATGAGGATTTATTTTCTATCATTCATAGATCCACATTTTTAGAACTTCAAATTTCATAACTAGAAACAAAAAATCGATTTTCAGGCAGCTATATATTTGTCGTAAAGATTTCCAAGAAATGTATTTTTCGGAGGGTTTTTGTGGTACTTTTCTATTTTTAAAGCGTAAGCGTTTTGCCAGGGCTGCCACTCTACTTCTGCTGCAATTTCATATGTTCTTTAACAGAAAGGGAGAGAGCGACTACCATCCACGTGAGAGAGCATTCATCCACCAATCGTCAATGTTTTTATTTTTTACTTTTTAATTTTTGGGAGTGCTTCAGTCTTCTTATATAATATCAGCAAATTTTCTTGTTAAAATCCTAAAATTGAAAATTAGCCAAAGTTTTTGGTTCTTATATGATTTTTTCTGTTCTTTGAGAAAATAGGCTCGGGTTTTTTACGGCCAAATGGTAAATACTGTGATATTCCAAAATCTAAATACTGTGATATTCCAAAATCTAAACTGTCCTCAATTTTGAAGATTACCCGGTATTGTAGTTTCGAATGCTTTTACTTAATGAAATTCATCACTCATCATCGATGAATAAGAAAAAGATATTTTGTTGTTCAGAGAGTTTCTTGTTTCAATAGTTCACTGAAATTTTTTATTGCATCATTTTTGTATCCTTTTACTTTTGGTCAATAGAAATTATATACTTTGATGTCGCATTTCAGCTGTTAGGCTGGATCGTTTCATGCAACTTCTGTTGGAGCCTGGGTTCAGTTTTGTCAATGTAGATCCTATCGTACACTGGGATCATTCCTTACCATAGAGTTGTCAGTGTGTGTCCTTGAGTAGGATGACAGCATTGGTTGTTTTACATTTCCTTTTTGGAGTTAAGTTTGGTCGGTTCCCTCTTGCAAAGTATATAGATATGTTGGGTCTTAGAGACATATGAAGTCTGCTACTTGATATAAAAGGGGGACATAACCTGGTGCTGGTCCCGCCTAAGCAGGGTCCTGGGCGGGTCTGCTATCTGATATATTGATCCTTTTTTCTTTTTTTTTCATATTGATTTAAATAGATATATGACTTCCTACCTGAAGTATAAATAAAGTACTGTATGCTCTTTGGAGTTTATTTTTGCACAAAATTCATTTAGTACGAAAATTAACATATGTTGACTGAAGATGGGTATAGTGATGCTCTTTGCCGATGGAGATAAACTCTTTTAGGTTTAGGTATGGATGTAAGTGATTCTATTTTGACATTCCAGTGTCTCACTTATAGATCTAAGTCACCAGCCTCCTAATCTTATTTATGTTAGCATTCCAGAACATATGTACATTCCCCAATTTTACGATTTGAAGCTTTGTAGTTGATGCTTCATGAAATTTGGTTAGGAGATCCATAAATCCCACTGATTTACACCTTTCCCCCCAACAAATTGCCTAGACATCCTTCTGTATGTCCTCCTTTTCTCATCTACTTTGTAGTAATTTCTATGCCTCATGAAATTTGGATGTTAGATGCACTAATACCACTGATTTATGGTCAGGAAATTACTGCTACTTCTGTTATATTTCCTTCCATTTCTTGTTGCTGTTACACTTCTCTCTAAACAGTAGAAAAATATGTTTATTTTTTTCTTCATTGCATCTCAGGGGATAAAATGTTGGAATCCATGATCTTCAATCGTGTTGGAGTTGTAAGTTGTTACTTCTTCACTTGAAACTACTCTCAGTTCTAATGGCTGATATTAGGTCCTGTTCAGGGCCATGATCGCCAAGGGCATGAGCCGGACATGGCACACACACATACAACCATAGAAACAGACACATTCAAACACAAATCCACGTGGTTCTTTTTAGTTGTGTTCTGAATGTGGTGAAAACATGAAATAGAGGGATTTAAGTTGCCCTTGTCCTACAGAATAATTTCTTGTCTTGCGCTGTTTAGTACCTTTTGTTTTGAAAAAAATCCAATAAATTTTGAGATTTTCATGCGATCTAGACTCTAAGAAATGCGATTCCCAAGGGAAGGAGTAAAAGTGAAAAACAGTTACTGTTGATGCAAGCATCGACTTGACAAGGTCGAATTCCATGCTTTAGGGTTACTATCCCTGGTCTTGCCCGAACCTTGCCATGCCAGTTGTTGTTTGGTGGGATCCAACTAGTTCAAGTCTATTGTTGACTGCTTAGTGATGATTCGGTTGAGTAAGATAAATCAAAAGTGCCTCTTTTGCATATTTTTTACCAACTCTGTTCTCTTTACTCTCACTTCAAGATTACCATCGTTCTAGCAAATACAAAGGGCTTTGAGAGGACTCAGCAAATGTAATTTTTACATAAAAAAAACTAGTAACTCTAGAATTTGTACACCTAAAAAATCTCAACTACGACCTAGTGTTTGATTTGGTTTGCATTGAGTCTAGAATTTACTTAGGAGGGAAGTAATAAAAATGAGGGGCTTTAATTGTCAATGCCATTGGTTATTTGGTTGATTTTGTGGGAAATCAGAGCTTATTATTAGATAAAAAACCATACTTTCCTAAACCTTATCCACACCTTTTTTTTTTTTTTTCTACTTTTCGTTTTTTTTTTTTTTGATACCAAAATAGCCTTCACCTTCACAATGAACTTAAGATGTGTAGGTGAATTGAATAAGTCAAGTTTAGCTGTTGGAGTTTAAGGTTAATGTTAAAGTCAATTGCTATTTAGTAGGAGTTGTTGTGGTTAAAGTCAATTGCTATTTAGTAGGAGTTAGTTGTTGTTAGAGTCAATTGCTACTTAGTAGGAGTTAGTTGTTGTTAAACATGGCTACTAAATAGGAGATATTGTAGCCAAGTGGGTATCTTTTATTTTATTTATTATAGTTAAGTATGTGAAAAAGCTAATGAAGATTATGTCAGAGTTATCAAATATCAAATTGATTTGGTGCAATCTCCCTTTGAGATTATTCTCCTTAAATTACAATATTTTTTTATCTTGAGTCGCTTTCTCGACACTAAGACACCATAGCTCGAGGTGAAAAGAAGGTTGTCTTATACTTCCCTTTGGGGATCCAAAATTTAGACCATAACAATTTGGTATCAGACACGGACGAGGGGATGGAGGAAAGAATTTTTAGCTTGTAGAACTCCTAAGAAGTGCATAGAGAAACTTCTGAAAGACAAGGAGCATTACTTGCTGAAATTTTACATCGATTGGATGAATGGAGAGGAGTACCTAGGGACCTTGAAGGATCGACATGACGATCACACGTTCCTACTGGAGCCGGTCAAACATTTGGCAGCAATGGAGGCATCCAAACATGTACCATGGGGTTAGAATTTCCTCGTTTCGATGGAACTAACCCACCTGGTTGGCTTTTCAAAGCCAAATAGTATTTTAATTATCATCAGGTACCTCCATATCAATGGCTAACCATTACATCTTTTAATGTGGACGGAGAAGCCCTCGAATGGTTTCAATGGTACATTGAATACCAACCGAAGGCTTCATGCGAGCAGTTTGTTGAAGCTATGAATGCTAGATTCGGACCTACAAGAAGTGAAAATTATGCCGGTCGACTATCTAAACTTCAACAAACAAGTATAGTATTGGAGTAGTATTGGAGTATCAAAAGGAGTTCCAAAGGCTATCTAACAAAGTCAAGGGGCTTTCAGAAGGCTATCTGATCGATGTTGATGTATACCTCAGCAGATTGAAAGATCAAATAAGGGTTGGAGTTCAAAAGATGAATCCTACTATGTCAAACCCAACAATGTTTTGGGTAGAAGGACTACAAAAAGATGAAAAAGAGGACAACGATGAACCTGAGTTGACAGCTACTCATGAGGAAATAAAGAGGGAGAAGATCTGGATGAAGCACCCCAAATCTCCTTACTTGCAATAGCTGGCACTAGAGCTCCCCAAACCATGAGAATTTGGGAACATTAAGACCTTGTCCTCTCATCATCTTAATTGATAGTGGGTCTACCCATAATTTTATTGACCCCATTATCATCCGGAGAGCACAACTACCTACTCAATCCGAAGCTACATTTGAAGTGATGGTGGCAAATGGAGAAAGGTTGAAGGGGAATGGACGATGTAAAGAAGTACTCATTCATTCACAAGGGGTCCCAATCAAGGCTGATTTCTATTTCTTATCATTAGGAGGGTGTGATGCAGTTTTGGGAGCTCAATGGCTTAGCACTTTGGGACCGATCATGTGTTACTTTTCTTCCTTGTACATGTCATTCAAGGATGGAGAAAAAGAGTTCTTGATAAAGGGAATTGCAGCTGCAAATTCACAAATAGTTGGACTCAGCCAAATGACTAAGGAGATGAGGAGGTCAAGTAAAGCCTATATCCTACAGTTGCATAGCGTGGATATGGTAAGCAAGCCAAGAACCTCAGATGCTTACTGAAATCAGGCTCTTCAAATAAAAAAATGGACAAAGGCTACATCTGGAAGATTATAATGATTGGTGACTGCCATGGATACAGCCTGTAGTATTAAATGGCACTCAAAGCATAGAGGAACATCTCTTATCACTAATTTAGGTGAGTGCTAAAGTCTTGCAGTTATTGTCTCATCAAAATCCCCTGAAAAGGATCATACTTACAACACTTATGGGTACAAGAATAATTTACCCAGGCCTAGAACACAAATAAGACATTCTCAGCTCTGACCAAAAATAAAATGAATTTTTCTCAATTGAGAGTCGTTTCTGTAAAGAGTATTATTTTTTGTGTGAAAGTGCCCATCAATATAATGCCTCACCTTCTAATGCCAAACACCAAGGATGACTGCAATGACGAAAAGGAGCAGCAGAGGTCCATCTCCACCAGGCAATAACTCGACATTTCTAGATTCAGCATATCTGCACAAATAAAATTAATTGATGAGTCGTAGTATTGCACTACTCATATGTAAAAACACATATAATGGCAGATAAGAATACTCAACCTAAATGAGTTGAATATATAGAAAACCATTTTATTTCCTGTAGGAATATCATAAATATGGCCAACCTGCCTCAAATCAACCAATTTATCAACAAATTGGCAATTTGATAAGATCAAGTGAATCAAGTACCTCCTCAAGTATTTTGTTAAAAATGCTTTTATTTAGGGTTTGGAATCCTAAACAAGCTAAAGTATTGGTAATTTAGCCCGCAAAATATGTGGGCTAAACTACCAAACTACCAAAATGCATACACCTGTTTTGGATTCCTAACCTGGAACAAAAGTTTTTAATAAAAAACACATGCTCTGGGTTTGAAACTTAGAACAAGCGGTAGAAGTTCCATTATTTAGGTTGGCCACTTACTTGAGCTAGATAATATAAGTACCCCAGCTTGTTCTAGGTTACGAACCCAAAACAGGAAAATCTAATGAAAAAACATGTTTCAGGTTTGGAAGCTGGAAGAAACAAGGACATTTACATCATTTGGCTTGGGTCACTTAAGTGGGACAAAATTATCAAGTACCCTACTTGTTTAGGATTGCAAATCCGGATCAAGGGCCTTCTTAACAAATACTTGAAGAGGTACTTAAGGGAGGTGATCTTTTTAAAGAAACCACTCTGTTACTAAATTGGTTGAATTGACCACCTCAAAAGCTTTTTGAGGTGGTTATACCATTTTAATTATATTTTATTGTTTTCCAATTATGTAATGAAATACACAACTAAATAGGTAGCATTTGAATAGATAGAAAAGAAAGGGATGGGTCAGATTATTTGGGCTTTATGGGACAAGCTTCAACAGTGTGAACCATTGACCTCCCTTTCCCAAACCAATATATCATGACAAAGCCTATGGGAGGGCAAAAGGCGGCCTAAGGGAGGAAAAAAGGCCAGGTCAGCTTGTTTAGTTTTTTGGGACAAGCTTCAAGAATTCAAACCCTTCGACCACCCTCACCCAAACCAATGTGCCCCCCTCTAAGTCAAAGCTATGGGAGAGGAGCATTTGAATATAGGCAGATAGAAAACCCATTAATCTCGAGTGGTACATGGATCAGCTTGTTTGTTCATATCATAATTAATTTATTTTATTACGTTAGTTGCAAAAAGAATTTATTCTGACAGGATCTGATGTTGTTGGATTGTAAATCAGATATTTCAAGGTCCTGCACCTTTTCTTGGGGCATAGGTGATTATTTCAAGTACATTAATAGTACTCATATCTGGTATAATGGACCCATCCAAAGATTAAAGTAAAATTCACCATGTCTACATCAAGAATGGAGTGTTAGAGTGGACTCATTAGGTACTAAAACAGGGAGTCTTCATTAGAAGGAGAGTTTGCATTAAAGAGGAGCCCATACCAGCCAACCCAAATAAATAGGGTCCATGAACTAACAAAACAATTTCATGAAACAATAAAAAAAACTCCCAGGGCAGGTGGTGCGTCTTGATTGCGGCAACTAATGAGGAACCTGAGAATGTGATTGGAGTTGTGGTGGTAGCACCACTTGCGCCCCAACTAAGGTTTAGGCTTCCATTCTCACCTAACACATTTAAAAATCACTAACGATTTCAAAAAACAGGTGGGGATGACACTGAATTACCCAGAAAAAACTAATGAGAACCTAATCACAATCTCCAAGGCCACATGAGTTATCATGGTTCAACATCTGGTGTTTTCAATTTTATTTTATCTTATTGTTCTTTGATTCCTGTTATTGGTATAGGATGTGGGTTCCATGTTTACACATTATCAGGAGCATTCATCATAATGTTTTTAGATGGGGCATCGCTTTTTAATGCTAGAATTACTCACTGCCCACTCTCCATCTAGAAATCTAACTTTTGACAGAACAACAAGATCAACATGTATAAGACCCCTTACTTTTAGCTCCAAATAAAAATGTAAGTTTCAAATAGGTAGGTGCAAATATTTGGTTGAAAAGCTTTCTTCATGAAAATTGAACATTTTTTTATGCAATTTCAACATAAGCCAATATAAAACCATACCGCTCATTGTTCAAGAGCAGTCTCCTCTTATACAGAAACTTGCAGTGACTTGTGCAACTTCAGACCAAGCTTCAATAAAGCCATTTACTGAATTTGCTATTGTTTAAAGTAAGGTCACTCATAAGCTTGTAACTTTTATAATCAATCAAAACTGAAATCTCCCTCTGAACCATGAACTACCACTTATATTAGACAAATAATGTTGACTTAACCTGAAACATTTTCTGGCTTCAATGATTCTTAGGAAATTTGTATTCAATATCTAAAGATGGAAATACAGTTTAGCTGTCAACCAAATATTATCTCATAACATGATCTGAAATCAGCTAACATCAAAGGCCAATAATGGGTGAGGTTTGTATATCTTTTTCTTCTTCAAGCTTTTATTGCTTATGTGGAGTGAAGTTGATTCAAGGGCGAGAAATTATATGGTTGAGGCCATGAAAATAAGAAAGAAATCAAAACTTTTTCAAGTTTTCAGTATGGCTCTTGAATGAAAGAAGAGTGCTCAAGGCATATACGTGCATAAACTTGAGTATTTATCATGCCAAAATTGCTACCCAAATTTGAAAAGCTCAACTTCCAAGTTCATAAATCTGCACAAATAAAATAGTAAACTTGCAAATATTTAACTTCTCTAGCAGCAAATAAAACTATATATCGTGACAGCCATAAGTGAGATATTCTGTATTTCTATTTCATCATGCAATTGATCCTTTTAAGAATAAGATCTTTCTACACTATTGAAAAGAGCTCTTCAAGAAACTAAGTCACAGTTCAAAATGTGAGCCACTTTTTAGATCATCATACCTTGCTTTCTTCCTGGATCTCTGAATCCAAGCCATGAGTGGTGGTAAAACCCCAAAGAGAAAGCAATTTGCATATACTCCAGCAAAATCAAGTGCTGTTGCAAAAGCCGCACTAAAGAAAGAAGCAATGAGGATTGGAACTCCAAGGACCAGAGAGAACATAAGAATGTTACGAGAATGTTTAATATCAGGCTTTGATTCTTTATCCAGTTTAGAGAGAGAAATAATTTCTCTCTCTAAATTGCCTTCTAAATTCTCATCATCGCCTTTAACGGAAGCATCGAATTCTAATTCCTCAGTAGACAATGGCTTCTGGTAATTTCTTTCTCTTTCAGTAGAAGAATAACTGGGTTGATTTAAGCGACTAAATCTCCTAATTAAATCCAAGGTATCAGAGAGCTGCTGGGGGAAGCTGAGAGCATAGCCAATCAAACTAGTAGCAAGGGCTGAAAATGCAAAACCTTGAACAGCAGGAAGAGCTGAAGAATTCACAGAGACTAAGAGTTTAATGGGATCATTCGAAGATATTCCAGTTCCAGCTAGTCCCAACACTACCAAATTCCATGAAAGAACCATAACCAAAGGAACAGCACCACCAAAGAGAATCGCATTTCTTGCTTCATATGGGGAAGCCCCCACTGTTTTGCATACATATGGGGTGATTACATGAAAACCCAGAGTGAGAACAGTAACTGGAATTGCAGGCAAAATTGCAGAAGGATACCTTGAAGCTTTAGCTAAAGATCCAACTAAACTACTTCTCCCTACTGATAAACCAACTGCAACTAGGGAAGTGATTGAGAAAAGCATGATAAAACAGAGCAGTCTATTCGCTGCATCGATCACCTTGAAATGAAAAAACCCAATTATAATTCCAATTAATAAAGGAAACAGAGCATTTGCAGTGAGATAATGAATCCATGGAAACCGCTGAGAGACAAGTGAACCAATCCCAGATATGCAAGCAACCAATAGAGAGAAGTTAAGGGAAGCATAAACCACCGCAATCAACACACCCAAGTTTTTTCCTAACGCATTGATCGCTAAGCCTGTGAAGCTCACCTCAACCAGGCCCTCTTCCTCCATTAAAGCATAAGAGAGCTCAGCAACAAGAAGAATTGAAGAAATTACATAGACCCAAGAAAGAAAAATGGCAATGGTTGATGGTATGGGACCTGAGCGAATAGTTGCAGAGGGCAAACCCAACATTCCGGGCCCAACAGCCGTGCCAAGGATCAAGCTAACGGCACCCCAAAAGCTCTTTCCTTCTTCATTTCTCTCTCTAAAAACTTCTGGGCCTTCCATGTCATGACCATTGTGCGAAGAAATGGAAGTTTTTGTAGGGTTTTGGGGTGTGAAGCGAGAGAGAAGCAACGGGTAGATTGGGAAGGATTTGGAAGAGAGAGTAAAAGAGGAAGAATGGTGAACTGTGAGGTGGAAATGGTGATTGGGGTTGTGATGTAGAGAGACAAGGGGTGAGCGGAAGGAGGTAGAGTGAGACAGGAGCATGGTGGACGTTGACAATCTGTTGCACGTTGACAGGCTGAGAATCTGTTGGGGGAAGTCCACCATGGAATTTAGACCTAATAAACACATAAATTCATATAAAATAAGGCCATTTAAACTGAGACTCGGGAATGCATAGAATCATACCATTTACCTTTTGAAGAGGGAGGTCACACATTTACTTACCATCGTCCCATATGAATTTAAATGTGTCATAAAAGTCGAGGAAATTTAAATTTCTTTCGAACTCTGACTTTGGTCTATGCACTTAAATGTGTCTTAAAATTCGAAAAAATTTAAATTTTTTTTGAACTTTGAATTTGGTCAATGAAATAAATGTAACCACCCAATTTCACATCTAATAGTTAAGATTAATTGCAGTCATCTTGTACCAAAAATAATTAGTCTTATTATATAATTTTCTTTTACTTTTAATAAAAAAAAGTTACAATCATTCTTATCCCTTCAATTTTAAAATGAGTGGTGGTAAGAGTATCATTGAATAGAAACAAATTTTCAAAACCTTCAATTAAAAAAAGAAACTTTCAAGATGATCAATTTTAAAATATTTTGGCATAGTAAATGTTTTGAGGTGCGCTTTAATTTGATTTGTTTAGAGTTTCATATCTATATAAACTTTTTCCAAAAAAAAATAAAAAAAAATATTTCTTGAATTGGACTAAAGTCTTTGATTGAAGCGGCTAAGCTTCACCTCATTTCGGTCTAAGCTGAACATCCAATGACTTCGCCCTCTTTGACTGAAGCGAAGTGAATTTGACAGCATTAATAAAAACAATAGAAGCTAAACAATCTTTTTTCGCTCTCATACTAAGATTTAGAAATACAAAAATTGCCTGGAAATTATATTTTTTATGGTTTTTTTAGGTCCTTGAAATTTTAATTTTGACAATATTCTTCCCTAGCAATGAGGTTAGTGATTTTAAAAAAAGTAGCACTGAATTTGGAAAAAAAATCTCGAAAAATCCAAGTTTCAATAATCTCATCAATGTATTATTGTTGTATTGTATTTGTTTTTTATTGCAAGTTCTATGGTAGAAATAAATTGCGCTTAAAAAATATATTGGAAAATAACATTTTACATTGGAAAACCATCTAATTGATTATCTCAACATCGAGATGTATGGATATTGAAAAAATAAGATTTCAAATCCCAAAATTAATATATCTTGTAACACATTATATGAACAGTCTATTTTTTAAGATTTTAATGTTATTAGATATCTATTTAATTTGAACTATTTTTGAACTTTAAAATTTAGAAAAATCTCGAAAGGTGGTCACAATTAATCTCGACTTTTGGATTACATTTATTTTATTGAGTAAACACAAAGTTTATTCAACCTATCAAATTTCACATTGGTACAATAGGTAATGGTTCCATTGTACACACTTAAAATTTTATAACTAGAGATAAAAATAAAATTTTGAAAGGTGCTAAGGACTTTCAATGACAAAATTCCATGAAAGTGTACCTCACTTTGATCCCTGAGAGGGAAGCATGTGCCTCGAAGGAAAGAGCATGTTATTGGAAAGAGATCACAGGGGAGGGTAGGCGACTAGACGAGAGATTTACAGCAGAGCAGAATTAGAATGAAGGAAATTGTGATTAAGAGAAATAAAGATTAGCGTAACTCGCATTTTTCAACCCTTAAATAGGTTGATCGGACGGCTCTAGCTCTACTGGTGTATAAACTCTGTACTTATAATATACAGGATTCAGCAAACGCTGTGAGCTCCACCGAAATGGCTGCCTCTCACGCTGCCATTGATACCCAAAGGTTATTGAAATCCTCTGTTTTGCCATCTCCCTCTCTAAAATCTCATCCTCAAACTAGTAGAATTTGTACACCAAAACTACTGTCTTTCCCTTATGCAATTTCCAGTCGATCAGTTGATGTTAGAAGCAGCAATCGCAGAGATGATGTTCTTGACGCCATTAAACGCTCCTTATCAACATGCCTTTCAGAAACTCACCTCCAAAAGACAGTTCCTGGTCTCAAGACCAAGACCAGAGGCAAGGTAGCCTCCTTCCCTCTCTCTCTCTCTCTTCATTTCTCTCTTTACTTAGTTTTTCACTTTATTTTTTGTTTCTTTCTATTGGGTAAGTTGGGTTTTTTTTTTTGTTGAGTTTTGGGTTCGTTTGAATGGCAGGTGAGGGATGTTTATGATGGCGGGGACTATCTTGTTTTGGTCACAACTGATAGGCAAAGTGCTTTCGATAGAGTATTGGCCTCCATTCCTTTCAAAGGCCAGGTTCTATTTGAGCTCTTCTTTTCCTTTACCTGTTTGGGTTTGCTTGATGATGTGAAAATGTGATCAAAATCGTATCTTTTGTTTATATTCCATTTCCTTAGAGATAGCTGAAGTGGATTTCATTTATTTATTTATTTAATGTCAGCTCTTTTTTTTCCTTGTTTGCTGATGTAAATCTTTGGGGTTTTCGATGGTGGTAGGATATATTTTTATCTGATAGTTTAATTTTAATTATTGTTAATAGATCACCTTGTTATTTTGTGGGAATTCACTTCTGTTGAAAATCTCTAGTTCTCGTCTTTCATTTTTTCGGGGTTTTGGATTTATGTCTTCAGCTTCATAGCCTAATAGTCATTTCAGATTTTTCTTCCATGCGAGATATATATTTCTGCTCCTGGAGTTATCATCTTTCCTCTGATCATGATGTTTCCATTATATCCTGGCTCTTTATGTAGTCGAACATATCCTCATTCTTTATATTTGATTTCAGGTTCTTAATGAGACAAGTACATGGTGGTTTGATAGGACTCAGCACATCGTCCAAAATGCTGTTATATCTGTCCCAGATGAGAATGTTACCATTGCAAAAAAGTGTTCAGTTTTCCCAGTGGAGTTTGTTGGTGAGCTATCCTTGTACAGTTTATATTTATTGAGCTATCTGATGCTGTTGGACTTTGTGTGCCCTTGGTTATTATCCTTTAATTTCAGTCTATGGTGTATCAGGAAATGCTAGTACTATATCAGTGAACTTCTGTTCTTAACATTTTCCTTGTGATAAATGACAAAATGCTACCCACTTTCTAAAAAAAATGCTTCTCAAAAAAATGCTAAACACTTCTAAGCGTCTGGTCTTTATAAAATACAGCAATAGGCTCCATGCTGTTGAATACTTATGTCACTTGATAGGACAGGGGCTTTTTAAGGTGGGACTGACTGCAAGAAGAAGTTTTTCTTGAATTTAAAGATGTTCCAGTAACATTTATGCTTCCTGGTTCTTGCATTGCAATTGATATCAAAATAAAATGCACGTATGGATGAGAAGTTTGTACTTAGAAAGTCCATAAGGTACAATATGTAAATCTGCACATATAGGATGCTTTGACTCATATATTCATGCTTAGATTCATATATATGAGCAAGAATGCATCAGACTATTTGTATATTTAAATTTTCTCGATTGGTATAACATGCATTGTGCATGTGCTATTAGATATATGATGTGAATGGCATCGGTACATATACTCACACACAATCACATGAAAAAATTGAGTAGGAAGGTAGGAGCTATTTTGATGCTTAATGTTTGAGATGCTGCTGTATATAATTTGTAACACCTTTTTGCCTGACGATGTAAGAATGTAACTTAAAAAAGATGGTTGAGGCATTTTGTTACTCATTGAGAGCAATGTGAAGCTGTGTTAATTTAACTTTTTACCAATTGTTCACATGTTATGAAGTATAATTGTAGATGGGAAGTATACTTTTACATCATTTGGTTCAAAAGTAATAAAAAAAGTTAACATTCAAAAGAGATTGTTGACCTTTTATGAGTTAATCTGTTTGTCAGATTCAAATTTGTTTCTAGATTTTTTTTCATTTTTCATTTTTTTTTTTTTGCCAAGAATTTTTATCGTTTGAAGTCCATCGGGATTCTTCATTTGAAGATATAATGACTAAGGATGACGTCTGTTTACTTCCTGTTTTTACATATTTTTTTTTAATCCTTTTTAAGCATTTTGAAATATCGGATTTCGTAGAATATTTTCCAATTGTGAGAAGAGATCCCCATGCAATTGGTTCCTAACATGAATCATATTCCTGTATGGGATAAAGTACAATTTAGCCATGGGAATAGCTAATGAGTGTGTGCAAACAGACACACATGAGATGCTAGGGTGTATCTGATTAAGCAGTGTTTGTTCCTTGAGTAAAATCAGTCGAAAAGTGTATAATCATTATTCATTTCTTTTGACTGGTAAGATTCTTACCCTCAGGATGCCATGCACATAGATAATGTCATTTGATACAGGCACTGGGAAAATATCCTGGATTTTATTTTTGTGTTTTTTTCAGCAACATTTCTGTTGACTAAGACATTGTCAGGTCCTCTTTTTCAGTTAGTCTGTGAGGACTTAATTATGTAGACAGTGACTTTTTTTTACTGTTATTTGAAAAAAGAAATCTGTAGACTCAATAAAATACTTAAAAATCTGCTTCTCAGAATAATACCTAAAATCTGCTATTGTTTATGATGTTGTACTTTATTCTTTTGCTACTTCTGATATTCAAACTGTATTTCGTGTGTGGCCGTTCCATTTGCTCTTTCAAGCAATTAACATTATGTTGCCGGTAGTTACTTTTTTGAAATGGAAACAAACTTTAGATTGTGAATTTGTTCCGAATTTTCCCTGTGCGCCTGTGAAGTTTCACTTAAATATTATTCAAAATTTACAAGTTTCTATTGCAATTTTATTGTTTAAGTATTGTTAAAATTGTGATTGCTCCCATACATATTCGTGTTTGTTCCGCCTTCACAATAGGATTATAAAGAGCAGCACAGGCACCTTTTTATTATTTGAGTCAGAAAGTATTTCTTAGTAACTAAGACTTAATTCAAATAGCAACTTGATCATGATTTATATTTTATAATATCACATTTTCTTGTGATTCAAAAAATATCATATTTTCTGGTGATTCCCAGTTAGAGGTTTTGTGACTGGAAGCACTGACACCTCTCTGTGGATGGTCTACAGCAAAGGCATTAGACATTATTGTGGCAATGTTCTTCTAGATGGTGAGATGTAGTACTGTTCTGTAAGCTATATATGTATGTGTGTGTGTGTGCAATTTGACTTTGTTATTAGTGAATATCACATGTTGCAGGTTTGGTGAAGAATCAAAAGCTTGCTACAAATATACTCACTCCCACTACGAAGGGGATTGATCATGATATCCCAGTAACTCCCGACCAGGTCTTTTGCTTGTCTTCTTCATTGAAGTTAGACTATGGGCGATATCTCCATTACTTTTATATACTCAAATCTTATGAACTAGTATAGAAGCAAAATCACAATTCTATAAGTGTGATAGGGCAAAGACTTTGATCATAATCTCATGACATTGGAATATCGCAGTGGTTCACATTGAATCATTATTATTGCATTTAGTTGGCATGAATTCAATGCTTTTGTGATATTTCAGATAATTGGACAAGGGCTGATGACAAAAGATGAATTCGATGAAGCTAGTCACAAAGCCTTACAATTATTTGAATATGGACAGGTGACTCATGTCCCCTAATTTTTTACATATGACATATCAAGCTTTTCATGATTTTAACTTCACTGATTTACAATCAACCTCCACCAAATCCTATATTCCGGAATACTTACCCACTGACTCATCTTAGATATTCAACATCAATAATATAGATGGACATCATTTTCATAGCAATGATTTTAACTCTTCTATATTGTGATATATTATCATTTGTTGAAGATGCATTAATCCCTGACTTGCAGGTATTCCTGCTATAGTGAGTGATGCCCCTAGGATATGATCTTTTGTCATCTTTTCCCCTATTTTTCATATAATAAGTTATATTGTTTTTATTGAATATTTGAAAGTTTGCTCTCCTTCCATCTTTGTGCCTTACATTTTGAGGCTAAGCTGAAAATTCCTTATGCTAAGATGGTAATGTACATACTATCAATTGCTATCTGAATACAAATGTGATGCCCCTAGGTCATGATCTTTTGTCATCTTTTCCCTTATTTCTCATACAATAAGTTATATTATTTTTATTGAAAATTTGAAAGGTTGCTCTCCTTCCATCTTTGTGCCTTACATTTTGAAGCTAAGCTGAAAATTCCTTATTCTAAGATGGTAATGTACATACTATCAATTGCTACCTGAAAGAATAATATAATTTTCCTTGCATTGAAACACCTTTGCATTGCCCTGGTGAAGGTGATCATAATGCTGATGATTCAGTCAGCACTATATCAAGTTATGTGTGAGCAAAGCTTGATCGCAGGAAATTGTCCAAGAATGTGCAGAGATTTGTTTGAGAAATTTGGTTCCTCATGGCCCTATCAAATACACATATCTATGGCTTTTCTACTTTAAATATATGATTAAATCTAGTGTACAAATATATGAATATCTCTGGACATATTTACTTTTTGAATTGCTACTAGTGACAGACTAACTACTAGAGAATTTCTTATCAATTCAAAATGTGACTGTATCAAGATATTCATTATATGCTACACTGAGTCTAAATAAACAGTTAAATAAAATTACTATAGATTTAGGGATTTGAGTGGCCAAGCAAGCCTCTTACACGTTATTGGGCAGGATATCCTGGTAAAAAGGTTTTTGCAGCATATAATTAACAATGAATTCTCCTAAATGATGATGTCAACTTTCCACACGTAGAGGCTGAAGCAATGCACTATAAACATCCGAGTCTCCTGATTTTTCTTTTCATTTGGTGTATTGGTTGTCTTTCCTTGTAGAAGACCAGCAACAGCCTTCACATCTGCAAAGCTTTAGCTTAGGTTGGGCCTGATG
Organism: Amborella trichopoda; assembly: GCF_000471905.2. The sequence continues at coordinate 1,100,209 of NW_006497952.1, forward strand.
GCTCTGAACCTGTAAACTGATCATCACTTGGAGAAAGTCGATTTGCCTAGACATTTTTCATGGTCATTAAGTCGATGTGGATGGCAAACTATGTCTATTATTCTCAATGTGGATGGCGAATTATGTCTATTATTCAGCTTGTATTGGTTTTACGTAGGCCTGGCCACCCTACTTTTTAATCTGTTGGGAGCATTAACTTTAGTCTGGTCACAGCATCTGCTACATACTCAAGTACAAGTTGACTTCATCCCATGAATAGGTAATTGTCATTTACAAGACAGGAAAGTCTTTCCTTTAGATCAATTGTTTTTTCGTTTATTTAACAGAATCAGGTTCGATTTCCATCCGCTGCCACAAACCCCATCTGTAGAATCTCATCCCTTTGGGACTAATCTCAAGCCCTGCATGCACTTCAACCAGTTCCAATCAGTAGATATGCATGAATCACTCTCTTATGTGGTCTTCTAGTGCAGTTTTTGTCCACTACACCTTAGCTCGTTTTGATTCATGAATCGATTTAGATTATTCAATCCTTCACTCCCACACTCTATTTTGTTCACTTCTACCCATCTTGCCAAACAGTTCATCCTCATTGAGATGGCTGCTCCAGATTGTTATAGGGCTCTGGTGTTTTGAAAACAGGGTTTTGGTTAAACTTTGCTACTTATATCAATTGGATTTTCTTATTAACCATTTCATGGAATTCATTAATATTTCTGCATAAAAGATATGTGATTCGACCACCTAATCTTTGCTCGTCCAATATAAGTTAGGGTAGAAATTAATACAAAAATGCTTAATTACTTACAAGAGTAGTATTTGTCAAAATAATACAATAAATTCATTAGTTGCTAGAAATTACATGAATTCATATTTACTGAAAATATATCAATAATTTGTTTTGCAGCATGTGGCGTTGGAGCATGGTCTCATATTAGTAGATACAAAGTACGAATTTGGGAAGGATTCTGATGGATCACTATGTTTGATTGATGAGGTAGATCATATTTTTTGCTGGAATTGCCTGAAGTTTATTTTTTGTATCTTCTGTGAGCAATATTGACCATATAACTAATATGTCCATCAATTTTAGTTCTAAAACCTAGCCTATTTATTGAAACTGGCTTAGCTTCAACATCATCATCAAAGAGAGTTTGTTTTGATATCTTGTCTGAAATGCCATCTCTGTCCTTCTTTTGACTTCTAAATGCTTTGGCCTCTGATTATTTGGAATGCAGTCTCATTCAACCGAGTTCCTAGCTTCACTTGCTCTGTAATTCCTATTGACCCCAGTAGGAACATCATAAATACTCAACTGTATTGCCCTTACTATCAACTGCATTACCCATATTATAGGTTACTTTCCTATTTAATCTCTCTTGGGTGCTTCACGTCTAACCAAAGTGCTTCATACCCAAGCAAGATTTTCTACTTCTGCCCCTTTAAGCTCCATTTCCATACGGTTCCTGGAGAATCTTGATGCATTCCATGCACACTCTACTTACCAACCTTGTCTCTTTGAAAATTCTATTACTTGTATCCCTTGCAATGATTCGTAAAAGTTTACTAAATGACAATACCTCCATTCTATGTACCACAGTTATGTCTTTGGAAAATCTGTTATTCTTCTTTTTGCCATGGCCCCCAGAAAATAGCTAGTCTACAAAACATCCTCATGTCTTTTAAAAATCTGTTGTTCTTCTCTTTGCCATGGCCCTCACAAAATAGCTAATGGACAGTATCTCCATTATATACGTTCTCCCTTCATGAAAGGGCCAGCTGCCTGAGAGCTAATAATCTCTTCTGGTTTCTTAGAGAACAACTAAAGTATCCCCCATAGATCCAAGAAGTAACCAACACCACCTTGCAAAGTCAAAACACATGAAGGGATGCTTCATCTTCTCCACTTTCAGAAGCCCTGATATTGACGGTAGTTAATTGGTTACCACTGTGGATTTTGTCCCTAACTACCATAAGCCAAAACTGGCTATTTGTGCCAAAGAGAATATATCATACTTCCTACACAAGAATACTGCATTTGCACATGACTATGTTCATAAATGATCCGCTACCAAATCAACCATTATCATTCAACATGCACACTCTTTTTTTTCCTTCCATCAAGACTGCTGCTCTAGACCAGCCTGGCAGCCCCCTTTCCCTCAAGTTACATCATCCGTTAAATCTTGTTCACATCCCCATTCTCCATCAAAGCTATCAATAACATGATCTCCTTTGTTTTCTGCAAATTTAGAAACTTATGAAACCCATGTCAAAACTGTGTCCGACACTAGAACTTCCCCCATAACCTAACATACTTTCATACTTGACCCTATACATGACACCCTTGTTGAAGTACCTTCCCACCTCTCTACCTTATCTCCATGCACTAAAAAAGTACACTACCTCTTGTACTCCCTGGATCTCAAATATACATCACTCCTCATCTTCCCATCCCCAACTTGACCCATGTTTTCCCTTGATAATCCTTCTGCATTGACTTTTCATTCTTCCAAAACCTCCCACTTTAGCATCAAGGCCTGTTAACTTTGACCTTCTGATGACTAAACCTGCTCCATTCTATCTTTGGATTGCATAACTCCTTTCAGTGCTGCAGTTAGAGCTATGGTCTTCCCCACCATTGAAGGTTGACCACATGGGCCCATCCTGCTATCTCTGTGGGAAGTTGGGCATGCCATATAAGTAAAATCTGTAGGGCCCATATAATATGATTCTTATGATCATGAAAACTTTCATGTCAAAGTGGTTATCACTGTCCTTATCAATGAGTTAGATGGTGTTGAAGGGATTGGCTTTCCACTGTAAATTTCAATTAATAAATTATACAGACTTGCTTTCTCTCCATTACTGTCCAACCTACTGACCTGATGATGATAAGCCCATTGCCAGCCATTTTTGTCCCTATGGCCTTATAGATTATATTTTACTTCTCGAAATTTTTGTGTTGGAAGGTCAAATAACCCAAAGCAGTGGAAATTATGATTATATCTATTTTTCTAAGGGAGAGAAAGTAGAAGATTGACTTTTAAATTTAACTCCACTCTTTCTTTTCCCTCAATTTTTTAGGAAATGTGGCAATGTTCAAATATCTGTTGCTCATTAGTCATGTAAGTTTCAGGTTTCCAATTTTTTTCCTTCTCCTGCTATCATTCCTGTTTTCTTACCAACTACCAGTATGTTGATTTTCTTTTCCTAAACATATGATAAATGCTTATAGATATTCATGTGAATAGAGCTTGACTTTCAATTTTTGCATCTTTCCTCTGCCCTAAAACAAATCATTTTCCCTTTTATTGGAATACTCATCTGGTGATTCTAATGTGCTATCCAAACTTTCAAATTGAATAAATATTTCTATGTAGGCAATTTACCCAAGGCAATCAATGTATAGTATGCTTCTGTGGGAGCATGATATGGGCGCTCATTTCTCAATGGGTAGATCATCATGCAAAATATGATACTTATTAAAAAATTCTAAAATCAAGCCTATTGTTTGAAATTTATGAATGTTTTATTTCTTCAAATCTATTTTACTCGGTGTTCAAAAACTTTGTCTCATACACAGGGTGCCTGAACATGTATGGTACATGTGTGTGTGTGTGTGAGAGAGTGTGTGAAGCCGACCCCAAATAATTGGGAAAAGGGTATGATGATGATGATAATGTATATATGTGTGTGTGTATGTTCGTTTTTTTTTTTTTCGGTTTTTGTTTTTCAGATTATGCTTTTTTGTAAAGGCTTTTTCATGAAGTCCACTTGTACTTGCCCCAGTGTGGGGTCCGAGTCCCAAGCAGAGTGGAGTATATAAACCCTGATAGTATTAAGAGCGAATATATAAGAGTGCGACGAAGTTTTGAAAACTCAGCTTGGGCTTGGGACATGGGCCCTGCCCATGCCGAGTTACTTAGGCAAGTCTGAGCGGACGTGCCTGAGTTCTATTAGAAAATTAAAAATATTTCTCTAAATACAGAGAAATTTCAGGCAGATCTCCCAAAATCAAGGCTTTGATCCCACAAATTACTATGGGGATATTGTAGAGGATCAAGTCAACTTCATACACAATCAAATTTCAACACATTTGGTCGCACAATGAGGAAGAAATTAAGTACTTCACCAATCGGGTAGGGTTCGAAACAAAAGCTTGATTTATTTTTCAAAAAACTGACTATTTCACGCAGATCTTTCAAAAGCAAAGCTTTGATCTCACAAATTAGTATGATGATCTTGTAGAGGATCAAATAACCTTAAAAAAGAACCAAATCTCGACGAATTTGGTTACAATTGTTGAAGATATCAATGCCTCAGCAGATTGGGTAGGCTTTGAAACAAAAAGCAGATTTTTTCAAAATTCCGACATATTTTGGGGCAGATTTCTCAGAAACAAGGGTTTGATCCCGCAAATTGCTGTGGGGATCTTGAAAGGGATCGAATAAGCTTTAAATAGAACAAAAAATCAACAATTTTGGTTACAAACTGCTTTAAGATAAGAAGAGCTTGAGGAATATGTGTGTACACCCATACTTTCCTTGGCACGTCAGGCCAAGTGACTGTGCGGATTTCTTGACCACTGAGTGCGACATTTGAACTTAAAAATTTATAAAGAATTCAATAGGCGACTGAAATTTTTTGTTAATATTGAATGCATTAAATGGATTAAATTAAAACTAATAAGCATTATACAATTTCTGATATTAAATATGTGTTAGTAATCTATTTTCTCAGTTGGAGCATTGTGCAAGGCATGTGCCATTAGCTGGTGCATATACATTAAATAGGTTTGCACAGTCCAATTTGGTATATGAGATGGTATTGAATCGCATTCTACCCATTAAAACATAAAATAAAATTGGAATCACCTTGGGCTGTATGGTTACCTCAGGTGCACACACCAGATTCAAGCAGATACTGGATAGCCCATTCATATGAGGAGCGCATCAAGAATGGTCTTGAACCTGAGAATGTTGATAAGGTGAATCGCTGCATCAATTATACTATTTTCATTTATTCATGATATTGAGACCTCAAATTCATTGGCTTACATACTGACCATCATAATGGCTGTTTTGCTAATAGGAGTTTTTGAGGCTGTGGTTTAAGGATCATTGCAATCCATATGAAGATAAGGTGCACTACAATCACATGCTTAATATGGGAGTGATGAATTTAAATCTTTTCTGATGTCTAGCATATGAGTTTGATATTCAAGACTCTACAAGTCTTTATATTAATTTTGCAGGTCCTACCAGTTGCTCCAGAGGAACTTGTTTGTGAACTAGCCTGGCGGTATGTTACTCTGTTTCCATATCACAGGGAAAATGCCAATTCTATGCTAGGAAAAGCTGTATAAATCATACAAATGCTCAATTGCCAAGCCATTATTTGAACAGATGACTAGTTTACTCTGTCTATTGTTGTAGAAAAAAAGTTATAAATTATTTTAAAATAATTGACTGGGGGTGAGAATTTCTTTCCAAAGGAAACCTGTCAAGGCAGTGTTTCAAAATTTCAAATTTATCTGCAGCTTGCTCATGATTTATGTGGTTTTATTTATTTCCCCTGAGTGCTGTGATAAGGAATACATGGACATTTAAATGATGGTTTTGTTTTCTGTAGGTATATATTCTTATTCGAAACAATCACAAGGACACAGTTCAAGGTGCCACAGCTAGAGGTAAAATGTTTTCGTCGCCCCCACCTTCCGGATTTTTTCAAATGCATTTCATTAAGAGATTAAGCTACTGATTATGATTAATGATTCTGCTTCAGGAGCCCATACATGATCGGATATCACGAAATGTTTCACAAGAACTGTTGGAGTTGCGGCAGTAAAGGTTTTAACAGGAGCCAAGTATGTAATAGTTTTGGTTTCTACAAAAATAAGGGCAAGTGTTCACAATGATTAGGGGAAAAAAAAAAGTAAATCGGAAAATTTTTGGGATGACATTGTTTTTGGGATAACATGTCCGTAACTTTCATAATCTATTTATTTGTGTAAAACGTTTCACATTATATCTATTCATTTGGGAAAACTTGAAAAATCTATAGAAGCATATTTATATATGCTATGATTCATCTTATCATGCATCTATGTGCATTTTATCGTTATTAGTCATACATTCCACCTAGGGGCGGCAATGGATCGGGTCTGGTCGACTTGGACTCGACCCGGTTAAGGTCTGAGTCGGATCTGGGTCTAGAACTTAGCAAAAATAAATTTAAAAAAAAAAA
>NW_006497952.1:1107810-1129267 GCF_000471905.2 Amborella trichopoda
TTGACCTAGACTTGGATCCGACTCAAGTCTACGGTTTTGGACCTGGATGCGACCCATCGGGCCCAAAACTTGAAACCAGACCTAGATCCGAATTGAGTTCCAAATGAACTTCGGGATCAGGATTTTTTGGTTGGAGTGACAAAGGATTATAAATCAAGGGTTAGCTCGAGGCATGCTGACAGGCCTTATTTACCCCATGTGATCGACATTGAGTGGTCTTAAGGTGTGGATGCATCTATAGGCACTTACTAGTGAATATATATCGCAAAAGTATACAATGATGAGACCAAAGTGGTCACATTTAATATTGATCATTGGATGGGAAATAATTGGGTGGCTGCATTTATTCCATTGATCAAGCTTTAAGTTTTAAGAAAATTTTTTCGAATTTTATGACACATCCAAGCCATCAGATAATTATAAATAATTGTGACTTCTTTGTACTACAGGTAAACGGTCGTATATAATCCCATATATATATCTAAGATATCGCCGAAAAATGGTAATACATTACGAGAAATTCATGATAGAATTATGGTGGCGAGTATTAGTAAGAGATTTACAGACCTTGCCATAATACCTACGTATCTTTCAAAGATTGTTGTACTGAATCCTTGATTAAGATTAAGGATTTTTGCCAAAATTAGACCTTGCCATAAAGGACACTGTTTGACTAGAACCAGCAAAACCACACGCACACACTATCTCTAAAACTAGCCATTGATTGGACAGTCCGACAGGTAGAACTAGAGAGCAGACCCCTCTCCGGTAGGACATGAGCACAAAACTTGACTGGTGATCGCACGTATTGGTACTGCCTCGATTACCTCATCCATGGGTCATCTAAAAGTGTCACGTAATTTCTTGCTCCTGAATTTCACAAAATATGTCCTTCCTGTATCTTAATTCAATGATCCATTAAATTGTTCCTTCTTACATGCACCTACTTTGCTTTTGGTGAAGGATTTTCTGTCGGGGAAGTTCTTCACTAAACGAAAAAAAGAAGAAGAAAAGAAACATTATCAAAAACCTCAATTTTTTTGAAAGCAATGAAGTGCATACCTTGTTCACTATTGCCTTATCCCTTAGCAGGCGTTATAGTGCGTTTGCATAACTATGTCATAATCAATTAGCCCACACAGACTTTGCTATAATTAATCAATTGAATAAGCTCAAGGTCTTGTCTTCTTTATCTAATAAAGTACCAATTGACATTGTTTATAGAAGTTGTCAGCTTAAGAAATACCATCAAATACCTTTTTTCTAATGTAAATAAATGTACTTATCGCTTTCTGAAACTCATTCATACTAATTGTGAGGACCTTCTAAAGTTGCTTCTCTCTCCGGTTCATGCTATTATACTATTTTTGTCGATAAAGTTCTTTCACTTTCTATGTATATATTTTTGAAATCTAAAGCTGAAGGCCTCCAATTTTTTTAGTCTTTCAAAGAATTAACTGAAAAACATTGTCAATTGCGGACTGAATTTCTTCACAATGATAATGGTGGTGAATTTCTTCTATACTTTCTGATGCTTTCGTACTACTTATGGTATTAAACAACAGTTCTCTTTTCCATATACACTTGCCCAGAATGGTGTTGTAGAGTGAAAACACACACACTCACACATACATATATATATATATATATATTTGGAGTTTTCTTTAATATTTCATAGTGGGGAACTGATGCATTTATGAAGTGAAGCATTTCACACGATTAATCAGTTACCAACTTCTGCCAATTCAAACAACATATCCCGGTTTCAAATGCTCATTGGACTTTTGACTGCATTTATTCAATTTTTCGTACTTTTGACTGCATTTATTATGTGTATATAGACAAATCTTTAAGATGCAAAACCCCACCTAAGGGTGAAGAATGTGTGTTTATTGTGTATATTCTATTGCTATTGGGAAAATACATATTTCCCATCATGTGACTTTTGATAAAGGATTGTACAAGCGTTAGGAGAAAATTTGCAAGAGGGATTACTCATAGCCTCCATCATTTCTCATCATATCGCCGATAGAGAACAATTCCATCGTTTAGTTCTCAATCATTGTCACATGGTGACTCTTGACTTGTTGGGGGATGTGGCCATTGATCATGTGTCTAGTAGTGTGGAATACCTTAATCCCCTTAGGAAGAGAACTTCAACTACTTGAATCCGAATCCGAATCCTTGATGATTAGCCGCATCACTCCTCTCGAGGTATTCAACTAAGAAGGTTCTCCAATAGAGGATTGGGCATCATATGGTGATCCCTCCACCGAACCTTATTCATTTGTCACTGAACTCATCAAGCATACATAAACAAATATCTATAGAGAGGCCGTTAAAGATTTCAAGTGCATAGAGGCTATGTATGTGAAACTACTTGCTCTTCACAATAACCACACATTTAGGATTTCATACCCAGATCCAAAAATTAGAATGTTATTAGATGTAGATGTTAAAATCAAATGCAAGTCTGATAACACTATTGAATGATACAAAACAAACATAGTGACTAAAGGCTACAATCTAAAGTATATACTAGATTATGACGAGACCTATATTCTAGTTCTAAAGATAGGCATTGTTAGATGAGCGTTAGTAATGACTAATCACTATAGCTGGAGGTTACACTATTTATATGTGAAATTTGCATTTTTACCTCTAATCTTGTGTGTAGATTGAGAAAGGCGATATATGGTCTTAAATAAGCTCCATGAGCTTGGTTTGGAAATTCTTGGAAGGCTCTTCTTAAAAGAGGCTATTCTAGAAGTGTTAAAGACAACTCTCTTTTATTATAAAAAAAAAATTCAAGCTGGTACTGTTGCTTCTCTGTGTTGATGAATTTTTGTAACATAAAATAATAGTCATGAAATAATACAACCAAAGGTAATGTTTGCAATATAGTTTTCCATAAAGAATCTTGGATTCTAAAGTATTTCACAACAGTGGAAGTTGAGCATATGAGAGAAGGCATGAAATTCACCCAACCCCAATACGCATTAGATCCACTATTTTTTTTAAAGAATGAATGACAATAAACCATTACCAATACAAGAAAATAGTCTGCTAGAGATGATGTTTTTAATCGAGATCCAAAGAAGTATAGAAGTCTCGTTGGTAGTCTCCAAAACCTTATGTTTACTCTACTAGATATCATATAATCAATTAATAAAGTGTATCCATTTATACATGATCGTCCTAGGATGCAACTTCGAAATGTGAAAGGCATCCTGAGTGTTTGCTATAAATTTTCAATTACAACAATATTACATCATCCTTTGGTGATAGATTTTTGATCATTCGATTGATCTTGATCCATATAGTCAAAAGCTTCATCTCTATATATTTTGACATAGTTTTCCATGAGCTTCCTTTCTAGGATTTTGGCGTATTTTTGGTTGATATTGCTCTGAAATTTTTATCATCATATCAATCACTTGAACTGAAATTTTTATCATCATATCAATCACTTGAATCTTCTTATTGATATCTTGAATAGTTGATTTTATAATAAGAAACTATGTTGAATTTTTGTGAGCCGGATTGTAAACTCGATTGAACTGGTTTTGTGTCTTAAGAGCCCGGTTTTCTCCCACGATTTCTCCTTGATCATTAAATCTCTATAAGTCCTTTTATGTTTTAAGTGTATATCAGTAGATGCTTGGTTTCACATTTTATTGGATGAGGAATTGGCCCAATTTTGAGATATGTCATCGCATGTCACCTAATGATACATAGCTAAGACCCAATGTAGTTAACTACGCACCTGAGAGTTTGGATTGGCTACCCATGGTAATGATGCATTGCACACTTGAGTATACGTATGTTGATGTAATGGATATCATGTTATGATGCATTTTATGAAGTCCATTGATGTATAATTTAACTTTGTAAATTTGAGTGATGCTGAATTTTCAAAAACACGTTTGGTATTCATGTGTAGTTTGATAGTTTTCTTTTGTAACTTATTTTGTTTATGAGAAATGGATCTTAATAGAGTTGTATCTACTTATTTGAGTGTACTTGGATGTCAATAGCTATTGCGGTTACAGTGCTGTTGTTGTAATTTGAAATTTTGAGTTGTAATCACGAGTGTATTGTAATATATTTAAGTTGTATTGGTTTGGTTTTAACTACTCTATAGTCTAAGTCAAGAGCATTGGTTTCAATACACTCACATATAACATGTGGAAAAGAAAGTAGAAAAAGAAAAAAAAAGTCATGGAACTCAAGATAAAACTCTGTAAAATGCAATCTCAAAAAGCATAAAGCTTTCAAACTCTTTGGACACTTCAATGTACATCGAAACAAAAAAAAGAAGTTAAGAACATTCTAAATTGGAAAAAAAAAAAAATTGATTGCACAGTTAACATTAACTAAAATTATTTTCTCTCTATCCCTCAAGAAATATCTTCTTAATTATTTCTCTAAAAATTGAATGAGGTTTTAAAAAAAAAATGTAAAACTTTTTACTTTTTGTATTAGGATGTCACAATTATCATTGACCATTAGATTTGAAATCGGGTGGTTGAGGATGTGTCGTTGTCTGAGCACAAAGTTCAAACAAAATTTCTTGAACGTTGTGACATAATCTCATCTATTGGACTACACAGATTTTTGTTTTTTGGTGAATCAACGGGGATGACTGCATATCCGACGGCTAAAAATGATTGTGAGCTCATTGTATCAAAAGTAAATAATCTCATACTATATAATCTCTTAAAAAAAAATCCATCTCCTTAATTTTATCTCTCTCAAAATTTTAGGAGGTTTTAAAAAAGAAACTCCATCTATCCATGCAACACACGCTCTCTCTCTGGTTTAGGACTATCAAAATTTTATGAAGCTTTAGAAAAAATTCCTATCCACGTAACTCTCTCATTGTACTTCTATCCATAGTTTAGGAGTCTCTCTATAGAGACATTACATTTAGGAACTTCTCTATCTCTCTCTATGCATTAAAGTTAGGCAGGTTCTCTCTCTATCCCTACAGACTCTCTAGAAATAGGGATTTTTCTGTCCCATTTGAAAAATACCTACCCCATAATCTCTCTAGGGATTGGGGCTCTTCTTATTCTCACGATATACCCCTTAACTTTGGCTTAATAACAAACTATAGTCAAGAAAAGTCCAAATACTCAAACCCTGCATGTTGTGGATGGGGTAGAACTCACAATAAGGAGACTTTGTATGTAGACTTACATATTGAGTACAAGCTAGCTTTTCACCTACTAACAAGTTAGTGACGTGTATTGGTTAAACACAAGGTTTAGTAAACATGCATAAGAAAGGAGAATTCGCATTTGTTCTATGATGATAATGGCCATTTAATGAGGAAATTACTGTTTTCGGAGAAGCAATAAACACCAAAAAATAAAAATAAAAAGGGTAACACACAAAAGAAACAAAAATGAATATTCAAATCAACATTTTTAAGACTCAGCCAAGTCCACCGAGTTGCTTAGCCTTGTCGTTGAGGCACCTAATGCGCCAAGAACAATAGAAAATTATGCAAAAATATAAAAAAAATAGGAAAACATTTGGAAATATGTTGTTGAATGATCTGGGAATTTTTCTTATTATCCAATTTCCTTTTTTATTTTTCTCAACTATTCATGGTATAAATCATATTTTTTAATAGTTCACTTTTTAGATATTGTGCTTTTACTTCCTTTAGTTTTTGCTGATTTTTAATTATTTTTAACCATTTTTTATTCTTTTTATATTTTTCCATTGATGAGTAACTGACTTGGGGCCAATGGCAAGTTCCTAGCCTGAGGTATTTCTGAAAAAATTGAGAGAAATTGTAGAATTTCAAAAGACATAATATTTTTTGACCGAACAAAAGACATAATATTCTTGTAAATGATAAATTTACTTTCTCGTTGCGATAGCCATAATTTTCAAAATGTTGAAATGAAAGACCTTGTTTTCATGCGAGCAACCAACAGCTCTATTATTTTGATTTCCTTTCTCTATCTTTTTCTCTCTACATTTGTTCCCCTCTTTAGGTTTGTTCTCCTCCAACCCTCTCTCTACTCATGAGTAGCTTCCAATGTGCTAATTACCATAATTGCTTAAACAATGTGTGAGATTTATTGAAGGCGCCTTTTATTGTAGACATGAGGCCCACCTCTAAATTTTGTCTTGAGACATAATTTTGGTGTTAGAAACCATATGATAGTTTAAAAATATATTTTCATCCCTAGTTATAAAATTTTAAATTTAAAAAATAGTACAAGTTCAATCAGATCTATACATATTTTAAAATATATGTTTTAGAAAGAAAAACACTATTTTTTAGGACTAATTTGTTTTTTCTCCATATACATACATCTTGACGTCGAAATGATCAATTTGAAGGTTTTCCGAATCACTCTTCTATAGGATTTTTGAGGCGCACCTAACTTCATACAATGAGGTTGACACCTTGTATAAGCTTTTTCTATGAGATAATAGTTTCATTGTATAGGTTAACACTTTATATAAACTTTTTTCATAAAATAATATTACATTGACTGTATAGATTTCAAATAAAATAATTTATTTCCACTTAAACTAATTGTTATTAAATTGATTCCTAGAGTTAATTTGGATTTAGGATGAAAACCAGGTTTATGTTTGTATAAGGTGCTCACCTTACACTATACAAGTAAGATATTCCTCTAAATTTTGCCAAAAGATATAATTCCAGAGTCAGAGACCTTATGTTGGTTTGAAAATCCATGTTAAACTCTAATTATTAAATTTCAAGTCCTAGATATAGCGTCGATCGAGTAGATCTATAAACACTTGGAAATCTTAAAAATAAACGGCATAAATAACTTGTTACAAGATACACTACTTTTAAGACTTTAAATTTTTTATATTCATACATGTCAAGGCTGAGGTGTGGGGAAGATACCTTATCTTGTACATACTTGGGAATTCTTCTAGTGGATTATGGGCCTTCATGATCTATTTGGGATCCGGTAGCAGAAAGATTCTATAAAACATTGGATACTTGAAAATCCAAAACTCTTTTTATGGGGGAAGATACACATTCATTAAATCCACTTTGTCCAATCTTCTAGTGTATTTCAGGTCCTTGTTTAAGATGTCAAAAGAAGTTGAAAAATTGCTAGAAAAAATAATGAGAAATTTCTTGTAGGGAGATGATGAAAGAAGAAAAATGCTTCATTTGGTGAATTGAGCAAAGGTATGTGCACCATTGAAGGAGAAAGGTTTGGGTATTAGAAGATTGCAGCATATCAATTCGCCACTCTTAGTTAAGTGGTGATGAGGATCCATGCACAACTAGAGTCCCTTAGGGTTCATGTTTTGAGAGATAAATATGAAATGGATTTAAATTATGGTCTCATTACAAGTCCGAGAAACAAGACGAACTTATTCCATATTTGGAGGGGTATTGATTATGAGAGATCCTTATACTTAAGGTAGTTTCGGAAAGTGGCGGGGAGAAAAGAATCTACACTATTCTGGTTTGACAAATAGATTGGAGAGTTCACTTTGAGATACCTCTTCTCTGAGGTTTTCTCAAAAGTCTTAAAACCCCTAGTATCCGTCAAGGAGGCTAGTGAGGGTGGTTATGATAACTTTGTTTGGTCTATTCCTTACATGTACAAGAGAGTTACAAACAGATTCGTTGAGAAGTATCAAGCATTGTTGGATTTATTGAATAACACATATCTTACTCTAATTATAGATGACAATTATATATAGGATCTTCTTCCCTCTGGTGAATTTTAGGTCAAATCCACCTATAATCTCTTATTTTGTGACCGAAGTAGGGAGTTAGACGCAGGGCTTTTTTAGATCAAGAACCTACATGTGCATCTCAAAGTGCAAGTTATCTTATGGATACTATGCCAGGACAAATTAGCAACCATTGACCACTTGAGGAAGATAGGTTATTTCATCACCAATGTATGCATTCTATGCGAGGATAAGGATGAAACATCCCAACATCTATTCTTATCATGCCCTTTTGTTACAAATATTTAGGATTGGGCTCGTTAATGTCTCAATTTGTCATCACCATTCCCTTAGAATGTCAGAGTGCTCCTCGACCAATGGATTACATCTGGTATCTCAAAAACGGGAACTATCTTTTGGAGATCTATTTGGTTTAGCCTCTTTTGGAGTGTGTGGAAGGAAAAAAAGAAGAAAGTATTGAGAGTATAAGTACATACCTATTTACATTAAAATCGAACATCATTGCAGTTGCAACAGACTGGTTCCATGCTCATAAAGATAGTGCTTTTATTTCTACAAGTTTAATTGTCAGCAACCCTTTGGCAATTGCGACTATGAATATCAATACTAATATTTGTAGTGCGGTTGTCTGAAAACCACCTCCTTTGAATTCCTTCAAATTTAACTTTGAAAAGCTCCTTCGATAATCCATGGGCAAAATGCTTTGGTTGACTCATTAGAAATAATTCGGGCCACATTATTTTTTTCTATTCGGGTCCATGCGGTATCACAACAGCAAATGAGGCGGAAGCACAAGGCCTCATGAAGGGACCGAAATTGATTTCTACTCGGAAAGGGGATAGGATTATCGAGAGAGATTCGACAAACATCATCGCCTGGAGCAAGGGAGAAGTACATATTATTTGGAGGTTAAAAATTATTTTTCATGAGATTACGAATATTTTATCAAGTTCCATGGCAACTGTTCAACATTATTACCGAGAGGCCAATGAAGATGGTGATGCTCTTGTCAAAGGAAGAGTTCATGCTCCTTATTTGATTCTCACGTCATTTTAGTGATATTATGTTCTTTTATTGTACACCTTATATTTTGTATTGCTATCGTTAAAAAAAAACAGAGGTTGAGGTGGTTAAATAGAAGGGCTTTTAACTTCAAATCACTTTTTTCTATTAGATTTTTTAGTGTTATAATGATACGACTCAAAAATAGTTTTTTATTACTTGAAAAGACGTCTCCACGATTTTATTTTATTTTTCGTAGTGTGGACCATTTTATTTACACCCTCAAAACCTTCTCTCTCTTCTTTCTCTCTCTTCCATCTTGCTTGCTCTCGGCCTTGTCTCTCCCCCTGTCAAAAATCTCGCTCTCTTATCTCACCTGATTTGCGTTTGCAGGTCGATTAGTTTACTTAAAAAGGAAAGAACAGACGACTCTTTGTGCATATACAGTGGAAATAAGCAAAACTCTTCGTATTGCAATCATCAAATCCCATTAGTCCACTTTTCAAGAGCTTCATAAATGGACAATAGCTGGATCCCCAATCTCTCTCTATATCTCTCCATCTAAATTATGCAGAAGAAGCATCAAAGCATGGTAGATGCTAACACGAATTCAGATACATATCTCTCCATCTAAATTATGCAGAAGCAGCATCAAAGCATAGTAGATGCTAACACGAATTCAGATACATGGCCGGGAGCAAGCGGATCGGAAACCACCAACTTGCTCAAGACCACCGCCCAATAGCCAACAAATTTAGAGAGAGAACAATGACGATCAGAAATGGAGTGAACTAACCTGCATTGCGGCACGATTACCTAGCCTGAACACAAGATATGGTAAAAGCCCAAATAAAAAATCCACAATTTAGCCCCAAGAGCCCAAGATCTGGTAAAAGCCCAAATAAAAAATCCACAACTCAGCCCCAAGAAAAATCGGAAATTATGATTTTATAGAAACATTCAGTTGAATTTTTTTTTTAGTAAAACAAGCGTTATGAGTTGGGAATGGTAAAAGGATACTGTCTTTGCCGGCTTAATTCAAAAAATGAAAAAAAAGATAGATGAGGTCTTGTTGGGGGACCAGCTGGCCTGATGTTTGATAGAATAGCATTGCAACCGAGCGTCGAGCTTAATCTCACAGGACTGGTACTACAACGTTGCTTTGAATTCAAGAAAAATAAGAAATTATGCGATTTTATAGGAAATGTTAAGTTGAATTTTTTTCCAATAAAACAAGCAGTCTGCCGTCTTTTACTGAATTTTTTTTAGTAAAACAAGTGGTTCAATAATCGATCCATCCGACCGTCTTTTATTCATTTATTTTTAATAAAACAAGCGATCCGATGGCTCGTCCAATGTTTGAGCCATGAGACAGTGTTGTTTTTTTAATGGAAATAATGTCGTTTTATATTTATATTTTTATTTTTAACTAAATCAAATGGTATGATGTTTCAAACATAAGGCTTAAAATTAAATTTAACAAAATAAAAATAAAAATAACCTATACATCCTTCCCGATAATAACATACAGTAACGGGCCATTTTCGGGCCGTACCCGTATGGGGGTTAAAAAAAACATCCGTTCGTAAATTTCTGTTTGAGATGCCGCTTACTTCAAGGTTACAGTGCTACAATCTTATATAAACTTCCTGTAACCCTCGTTTTTCTAACCCTGCCAGTGGACCTCTGAAGTGTTTCCTCAGTATGGCGCCATACCAGCATCCTCTCGCGGCCGTTTAATGCCATGCTTCTTCGACCATGTCTTTCTCTCACTTCTTCAACGCTTTTATCAAGCGGTAATGGCCCTTCTCTCTCCCTTCTGTTTCATTTACTGACTGTATCTCTCCCTTGCAATCATCCATCTTTTTACCATGAACTAACTCCTCTCTCTTCTTTATCTAGTATTCCTATTCAGAAAAACGTCATTACGCATTCGACGTACTTTCTCTCTCTAGAAAGGGAATTCTCCATTTTGGGATCGGTCTTTCATGAATCCCCTGTACTTCGAAGACATCAGAGAGATTTTCTCTCTCTGGAAAGGCCACCCTTTTTTTCGACACAGGTCTCACAAGAGGCACCGAGAAGAGAGAGACTTGATCATGGAGATGAGAGAGAGGCTTCATCGCCAGTTGCTGAGGATAATTTAAGGAACAGGATCTTCAGGCTCAGATTCCCGAAACGCAGTGCAGTGACAGCGCTAGAGAGATGGGTTGGAGAAGGAAAACCTGTTTCTCAAGCAGAGCTTAGGCTGATTGTGAAGGATCTCAAGAAATCTCAGCGTTACAAGCATGCTCTCGAGGTTGTTTTCGCTCTCTGAAATTTGGAATATCTTCATTTGTTTCTCCACTTTCTGTTATGAGACGTGATTTCTCACTTGAAAAATGGGTTTCTTTTACTTTGACAAACTTCTCTAAGTTAATGGGCATCTACTTTGGGGGGATTTTTTATTTTTTTGAGAAAAAATAAATCAGCGATTACTGTGAATTTTGTGGGATTCATTTTGTGTTTCTTGCATACTACTGTGGATTATGTATTGTGATATAAATGTTCAGCGATTATTGGTGTCTAGTTTGCTTTGGTCTGAAGTTCTAAGCTGTTGACTAGAGCTCATTTCTCTGATTTTAGTTAAGCATTTATGTTTTTTAACATGTTTATCTTGATTGATCCTCGATTAAATTTGGGTTAAATTGGTTTTTCTTTTCATGTGAGTGTATTGCTCGTTTGGATTCAGGGTTAACATTTTGTTCGTGTAATATTTGATTATTTATGGTTGATGGGTATTTTGTATGGTTGATGGGTATTTTGTATGATATTTATGAAAGAAGATTTTGTTTGCATAATATCTTGGCAGAGACATTTGGACTCTAATTTGAGGCAAGTGGAATGTGATACTGTTACGTGGGACGGTTATCTGAGAAAATACACTTGCTTAGGCTTATGATATTTTTGAAACTCAGGAGTTCTGGTTCAATATTAGTTGAACATGCATGAAGAACATTAGAGCATATCTCTTTTTTCCATAATAAATATTATTATGCTCATTTTTGTCTTTTGCTGTGTTTTAATCAAGGTTTTAAAACTCGGCTGAGTGACTTGGATTTGACACATTGCAGAATCAAGTCTTCGGTACGAATGCAGACACATAAAAGAAATCGTAAAAAATATGAAATAATGAGTTTTTGATGGTGATGTGATTTTTCTTATCATATGCTCTATTTTTTTATTTTCCCCTTTCCTTTGGATTTTTCTATATTGTTTTGGGCTATAAATCAATTCTTTTCCAAATTCCATCTTTTATGTATTTTTTCCATCTTTTTTAGTCTTTTAATTATAGTTTGCTTTTTAAGATTTTTTTTAACAAACGTTTGTATCTTTTTCAAATTTTTATCCCTTATTGGGCTTGTAAATGACTCGGACGAGTCTGACTTAGTGCACGTGGGGCTTGCCTGAGTTACTCAGCTCATGCAGGGGCCGAGTATTAAGCCCAAGCAATCTTTTTGCCCACCTATTTTAATTACTAAACTGTTGCATTTTGCCCTTTATATATTATTATATTAATATCTTACTTCTTTTTGCATATCTGGCTGCAGAGTTATACATCTTTCACGGTTTAACCATAAGCTATACTGTTTCTGATGAAATAGTTCTCAAACATGAGCAAGTTTACAAGTTAAACTAAGCGGCTTTACCTGAGATTATAGAAATCAAGAATACTGGCAGTGAAGCTGTTTAACCAGATGAGGCTGACATGATTTTCCTGTGAAAAAAAATGCTCGTCTGTATAATAATTAAATTTTAGTTTAGAACAGCAAGTTAAAAAGCATGCTTGATATGAACCTTTCAGCATTATCATTTCATCCAATTGAGGTCAACTGGTAGAATATTGTTTCTTCCAAAATTGGAGTGAATTGGGAAACGGCTCAGGTCGGTCTGTCTCTGAATCTGGTTTCGGTACTGCTTTGGTTTAATAAAATTAGCTTCTCAGTGATTTATTTTTTGGCTTTTAGGTATTGACAATAGGAGTAATTGGTACCTGTAAATTCGTTCATAAGTTGTATTTCCTTACAGAAGAAACAATGTCTTAATATATGAAGCAATTCAAAATTGTGGATTGGACGTTTTGAGACCGAGGGTGTGTATTCAGTAAATGTGGTTAGATTATAGAATTTGTTGTTGATCTTTGCGTTGCTTTTCATTCAATATGAAGTGGTTGGTCGTTGCGATATTCGTGGTTACTATAACTCTATAGCATCAATCTCCTGCTTGTTGTTTCTGTTTTGATGAAAAATGTATCGAGGTTTTCTATAAATTTGCAGATATCTGAGTGGATGGAAGGTCGTGAAGAATTTAAGTTCTCAGAGGGGGATTACACAGTTCGAATTGATTTAATAACCAAAGTTCTTGGAGTTGATGCTGCTAATGAATATTTTGAGAATGTTCCATTGATTGGGAAAACGGTCGAATCCTACACCGCTCTCCTCCATTCATATGCAGCAGAGAAGCAAACAGAAAAGGCGGAGAGGCTTGTTGAAGAAATTCAAGGTTCAGGCCTCACACTAAGTGTGCTTCCCTATAATGAATTAATGACTCTATATATACACATTGGGCAATTGGATAAGGTTCATCTTGTTATAGAAGAAGTAAAAAAGCACAAGGTTTCTCCTGACCTTTTCACTTATAATCTCTGGACGAGTGCTTGTGCTGCTACTCTAGATATTGATGGGGTTCAGAGAATTCTAAATGAGATGAGAAGTGATTCCAGTTTTGGTGCAGGTTGGGAAATTTATATAAAGCTTGTCAATATTTATCTTAGCGTTGGCCATCTTCAGAGTGCAGAAAATGCTGTTGTTGAAGCTGAAATAAAGACTACTCAGAGGGAGTGGATTACATATGATTTCCTCATAATTCTTTACACTGGCTTGAACAAGAAAGATGGAATTAGTAAAATATGGAAATCCTTAAGGATGATGTCTCAGAAAATGACAAGCAGGAGCTTTATGTGTGTTATCTCATCTTATATTTTGCTAGGGCACATGAAAGAAGCTGGTGATGCAATTGATGAGTGGAAGACATATTCAGGTCCCGATTTTGATTTTGGGGTCTGCAATAGGCTTCTTGATACATATGTGAGAACAGGGTTAACCAATGAAGCAGAGGCATTACGCCAACTTCTGATAGAATATGATTACCTCCCAGCTATTGATACATTGACACAATAATGTTTCAATATGTGATCTGCTCTCTCTCTCTCACTCTCTCACATGTTTGTATGCCATACATAACAGGAGAAGGTGATTGCTTGGTTTTCTCTATGGCTTGTTTGTGAGGATATTCTAATTTTTTGGTAGTAATAAAAATCAGATCAAATCTCTTTGATAAGAAGAATTAGAAAAATTGTTTGTTTGGTAAACATTGAGTTTTATATTTCCTAGGTGATGCATGCAATCATCTATATATTGTATTTTCTTAATCAGCTCAATTGGTTATGATTTTTTGTCCTTATTTCCACTGTGACTTGAAGTTCATAGCCCTTTTCTTTTCTGGTAAATACTGGAACTGCAGCATTTAGATGGTAATGCAGCTTAGGATATTGGCATTTGGATGTTGTATATGATCTTCCAGATTTGCATCATTTTATGGATGTGAGCAACTTCCACAATGGCTTTTGGTCAGGACGTTTTCTGACAATAGCAATTGCATGCTGGTCTCAGGAAATAGCATCATAATTCTTTCAATAGTTCAGAATTTTAGCAAGAGATTGACAGCCGTAGTGTACATTTCACTTCTGAAGGTTCTCTTGACTACATGAAGCTCAAATTGATTAATATGGTTTTATTGGTTTTCTTTTTGCCCTTGTACTTCCGGTCATGGCCCCAGTTTTGACCATCATCCCAACTTATGCTCGAACCATTTAAGCATTGTTTGTGCTCTACAGTTACCGATTACTCCAATTGGCCATGCATAACTTTTTGAATTTGTTAAAGCTGACTTATGAACCATATCAGTCGGTACAAACTCTAGATGCTAAATAGGCCCTGCACTTGCAATGCAGATTTCAGAATGGATGGCAGACAAAAACAAGAATCAAATGTCAGCAACCGACCATGCTATCAGGCTTGATTTGATTATTAGTGTCCATGGTTTGCCACAAGCCGAGGTATACTTCAAAAATCTCAAAGATGATGCATCAAGAAAGGCTGCATGTCTTCCACTTCTCCATTGCTATGCGAAAGCCAAGGACACCGAGAATGCTGAAGCATTCATGTCAAAGTTGCAAGGTTGGGGCCTAGCTCTAAACCCAGCGCTTTACAATGAGATGATGAAGCTTTATATGGCCACTGGGCGCTATCGAAAAGTACTCCTTGTGATTCGACAAATGAAGCGAACCATGACTCCTCTCAATATTCTCTCTTACAACCTTTGGATGAATGCATGTGGAATGATTGCTGGTCCACCTGCCGCTCGTAGGGTTTATGAGGAAATGGTGAATGATGAGAATGTAAATGCAGGTTGGAGCTCATATGCCACAATGGCCAACATATATGTCAAGGCTGGAGATACCCTAAAGGCAATGGAGGCATTAAAATCAGCTGAACAGAAGCTCTCAAATAAAAATCGACTTGGATATTTCCTTCTCATTACACTCTATGCCTCATTGAGCAACAAAGAGGGGGTCCTTAGGCTTTGGGAGTTGAGTAAGAGAGTTAAAGGTAGAATCTCTTGCACAAATTATATGTGTGTAATGTTGTGTTTAGTGAAGGTCGGGGATATTGGAGAAGCCGAAAAGGTTTTTAAGGAATGGGAGTCGAAGTGTAGGAAGTATGATGTTAGGGTTTCAAATGTGCTTCTAGGTGCTTATGTGAGGAAGGGATGGATGGATAAGGCAGAGGCATTGCATCAACATACATTGAGGAAAGGTGCTATTCCAAACTTTAAGACATGGGAGATACTTACGGAGGGGTGGGTGGACCGCAATGAGATGGATAAGGCTGTTGAAGCCATGGAGAAAGGGCTTTCAAGGTTGAAAGGTTGTAAGTGGCGTCCTTCGAATTCGATACTGGCAGCCATTGCCGAGTATTTTGAGAAAAGAGGTTCTATTGAAGATACTGAAAGATATGTGAATACCCTACGACATTATGGACTTGTGAATATTTCAGTTTATAAATCTTTGCTTAGAGTCTATGTTCAAGCTCGTATGGTAACTCTAGACATTGTAAAGTTGATGGAGAGTGATCAAATTAAGTTTGATAAGGAATCTCTTGATCTTATTCGTGAGTCAAGGTCCTATGCCTCTCCTGAATGAGAGGTGTTATCCATGGCTGGTGGACGGGGGCATGTTAGCTGCAAAGGCAATGAAAATGTGCCATTTATTTGGTTTATATTTTCTGAAACAAGAGAAGAATTTATGTGGATAGGATTATTTCTATGGGCAAGTTTTCTATGCTTCCTCTACAACATAAAAGGTATATATTTCCTGGTATGAACATTCTGAATAGACGACCGAGTTGGCCCCAATCACAATATCACGTCTCTACACTATTGTATGTTTAATTTTATTTCTACAAAATATTTTGACACCGAAATTAGGGCATCCACTTTTCTCTTAAACTCGTACTAGTGAAAACTATAAAAAAAATATTCCCAATAAAACAAAATGACCAAAATACCTTTTGAAAGTTTTAAGAGGTATTTTGGTCATTATATTCTATCGAAAAATTATTTTTAATAATTTTTTTAGGTGTGGCTTATTGAGTAGATGACACATACCACATTTCATATTCATACAATTTTGTAGAAAAAAAAAGCTAAAAAAAAGAAAAAACTACAAATAAAATCTGTCAGTGGCTCACTTGATAAAAAAAGATACAATTATTCCAATAACAAAAAAAAAAAAGGGCAAGCTATTGCGCCGGACTCAGCGTCAGAAGTGGGGTAGTGGCACTGTGGTCACTGTCCATGGATATAAAGTGGAAGCGATGAGGTAATATATTAAAAGCCGGTTTGGGGGAATCCAATCGTGTTTTCAAAGCCGGGTTTTATAATTTTTAAAGCAATTACATTCAGTTGACCTTTGAAGAACCTTAACCAACCAAAGTAAGGCATACCTCATAAGAACCTTAAACAACCAAAGTAAGGCATACCTCATAAGATGAGATTTTTATGTTGAAATTTTCTCATAAAATGTGACTTTTATGTTGAAATTTTTTAGGACGGATGGTGAATCTATTTTCATATCTAATTATAAAATTTTGAACTTCAAACTGATTCAAACAAGCATATCCTATAAACACATGAAAAACTTGAAAATGGACCAGATAAATATGCTTTTTCATGAACCCTTTATCCATTCACTCCCTCGGGTAACACTTATTGGGATGTATTTTTAGTACCATAAATTTTGAAATATAACTTGCTCATGCAAAAAGGGCTTTTATACCAAAATAGGTATGAAAGTGCTTTCTCACAAAAATACACTAGGGGTAATTTGATTTGTTTGAAAATAATCCACTGGAAATTTTTTATATGAAAATGGAGGTTACATATGTTTATTTCATACTTTTAAACATGTGAAAAAAATATTCACCAGAAAATAACCTTTATTATAAGAAAAGAACTCCCTACTCATGAAGTGGGAAAAAAATTACGCACTGTTTTTTTTACCTATAGGATCCTCAATTAAACTATCTTAACATTTAAGTTTTAGAGAAACAAACTATCTGAAATTCTTAGAGTGAGAAACTAGCTCAAAATTTAAGTATTAGAGAGAGAAACTATGTCAAAATTTAGACAGAGAAACTATATTAAATATTTTTCGAGAGAAGTTCTATCTCATTTTAAACTTTATAGAGATAAACTATCTGAAAAAATTTTAGGGCGAGAAACTGTCTTAAAAGTTTTAGAGAGAGACTTATCTCAAAATTTTTAGAGAGGGAAACTATTTCAAATTTTTAGTTTTTAGAGAGGGAAACTGTTTCAAATTTTTGAAAAGAAATTATCGCAAATTTTTTAGATGGAGAAACAATTTCTAATTTTAAGTTTTAAAGAGAGAGAGAGTATCTTAAACATTTTAGAGAGAGAAACTATATTAAATTACAAATTTTAGAGAGAAATTCAAATTTTAGAGAGAAAAACTATCTCAAAGGTTTTAGATTAACAAGTTATCTCAAATTGTAAATTTTTAGAGAGAGAAACTATGTCAAAATTTATAGAGAGAGAAAGTATATTAAAATTTTTAGAGATAGAAAACTATCTCAATTTTTAAATTTTAGAGAAAAAGTACATCAAAATTTTTAGAGAGAAAAACTATGCAAAATTTCAAGTTCTAAAGAGAGAAACTATTTCATAAACTTTAAATAGAGAAACTACATTAAAACTTTTAGAGAGAGAAACTATCTCAAAATTTTTACAGAGAAAAGCTATATCAAATTTCAATTTTTAAGAGAGAGAACTATCTTAAAATTTTTAGAGAAAAATAAACTAAAGTTTTAAAATCTAGAGATAAACTATCTCAAAATTTTTAGAGGGAGACACTATATTAAATTTTAAGTTGAAGAAAGAGAAACTATTTCAAAATTTTTAGAAAGAAACCATATTAAAACTTTTAGAAAGAGAAACTATCCGAAATTTCAATTTTTAAGAGAGATAACTATCTCAAAATTTTTAGAGAGAAATGAACTAAAGTTTTAAATTATGGAGATAAACTATCTCAAAATTTTTAGAAAGAGAAACTATATTAAATTTTAAGTTGTAGAAAGAGAAACTATCTCAAAATTTTTAGAGAAAAACTATATTAAAACTTTTAGAAAGAGAAACTATATCAAATTTTTTTGAAAGAGAAGCTATCTCAATTTTCAAAATTTTAGAGAGATAAACTGTCTCATAAATTTTAGAGAGAGAAATTATCTCAAAATTTAAGTTTTAGAGAAAGAAACTGTCTTAAAATTCTTAAAAAGAGAAACTCTATCAAATTTTAAAATTTAGGGAAATTATTTCAAAACTTGAGAAATTATCTTAAAAGTTCAAATGTATTGTGTTCTCTTCTCTCTCTCGCTGGTACCAACAGTGTTTACCAAACATTGTTTGAGTAATTATTTTCCTATAGATTGTTTACATATATAAACATTTTTTATATAAATATTATTCGAACAAACTATTTTACGAGAACCAACGACCAGTTAATACACCGTAGCGCTTTCTCAGGGGCATTAATGTCTCTCACCATCTTTGAACCAAAGAGCTGGACAGGCCAGATGGAAAGTTCTTTCCCAACAAAAAAAACCCTTTCCTACAATACAAACAGGCTCCACGTAAAAAGATGGCTTGGGAAAATTACAAAAAAACCCCAAATAGACATTTCCTATGCCACCCATCTTAAATCCGCGTTTTTTTTTCATTTTTTACTTCAAAACATATTTTCTCAGCAAATACCCTCAACTCCAAAAAAATAAAATAAAAATTAAACTACCTTAATACTTTTACTCATGCCTATCTCTCTTCTTTCCCTCTTTCAATTAAAACAAGTGGTCTACCACTTTTCGTTCTGGTCAAAACGATGATCCGTCGGTCCGACACTTTCGTTTTGGTCAAAATTGCGGTCCGTCAAATTGAATAAGCCGTTCAGCACTAATGTTTTTGGACAAATGTGCAGTCCGACAGAACAAACACGTGCGTCGATACTTTTTTCTAGCAAATTGCGGTCTAGCAAATTGAACAAGCGGTTCAACACATTTTTCCTGGACACAATCGGTCAGGTAGAGGATGAACGCGATTCGGCATGTTTTTTAGTTTAACGCGTCCGACAGCCCATGTGGCTTTTTTGGTAGTGTATGTATACCGACATGAACGTCCGTCCAAAATTATTATTATTTTTTTATACAAAAAGAGATATCTGTTAAGAAAGTGTATTTTGCAAAAAAAAAAATGAAAAAAAAAAATTGGTTGGACCAAAATTATTATTATTATTCTTTTTGTAAAAAAAAGGATATTTGAACAGAAAGTGTATTTTGGACAAAAAATGAGAAAAAAATTTTGGTTGGAGATGAGTTGCATCAGTTCGTTATTGGCGGTTGTTTGTAATTTTGGAAGCAAAATTTCGCAGTCACAACGTACGCGTCGTGGAAAGGAATATCCAACTATTGAAATTAGAACTGCTACGTGCCTCAAAAAGGCATAACGTTAAAATAAATCTTTTAAATTTCATACTCCTACTCGAGTATACTGTAACAATCATGCCTGATATTGAATATAAACTTCCGATTTTTGAAGGTTTAAAAATTTATAGTATTTTCAAATGTTTCATATTAGCTTTAAGCCTTTTATTTGGGGAAGGACAACGTGCATGGGACAATGGCACACCTGTTATATAAATGCTAAGCTCGTATGATCTGCTCCCGCAGGAGCACAGACGAATGTGGAGTGCATTTTCCTTCGCTGCACATGTGGTACCTTTGTCATAATTCTTCAAATAACCCGTGTACGTTGCTTTCGCGACCAAGACAAGAATCTTCGTCTCCCGTCACTCCATATTACTTAACATTGTGTTTTCCCAGGTGAACATGTCGATTCAGGATACTAGGGTTTATTCAGATTGAGAATGGGTAGGCTCTCTTTGCTAGGGTTTTACGCCAAATCTCTCTGCAACAATCGACAGGTATATACAATTTTTGTCACATTTGTGCTCTCTTTAAGAATTTATGTTTAAATTGTCAAAATTGTTCATAGATTTGATCACTTTGTTTTCTGTTTCTTAGAATTGTAGGAATTACAGGTCAATTGGCACTTGCTTTTCTTACAGTCAAACTGGTAGACCTTGTGGGATACCAAGGGAGCTTTCTTATGCATCGAGTAATCTCTTCACCTCTTAAAACCTAAATAAAATCTTTGTTTTTTGAACGCAAATCAGCATTTAATGATTTTTGTCATGTATCAGTGTTTGAATTCGGTTCCTTATATCTGTGTTTCTTTGCTTTAGTGGATGGTGAGTCAATTGGGAATGGCCTTGATAAAATGTATGGTTGAATGAAATGATGAGGATTTGAAAGTTAACGCTAGTTTGCAGATGGATGATGAATGTATATAAAGTGATTGTGCCTTCTTCTTAAATACAGTTCTATATTTCTGATATCTTTATAGATCATATGAAATGTAATGTGAGTTATTGTCCTTGAATGGTATAAACTGATTTGATGAATGACTGTCTTCTGGAGGCATACAATTAAAGAATTACGATATATAACCTGTTTCTTTGTATGAATTGCTATCTTTTTCATGCACATTTACTATATCCTGTGAAGAGATACGGACAGTGGACTCGGCCGAGTTGCTTTTCTAGCTGAGGCAAGAATGTCTCGAGTCCCTTTCTTGCATTCTCTCTTCTGGAAGCTCCTAATAATCTCAGAATGAGTGCCACACTGAGGAGAAGGAGAAAGAGAAGGATAGCCATGGCCTACCTGATCATAACAAAGAGAAATAGTGGTTACAAGAGATTAGGAGGGAGGTGGTTTTTGAGCATAAGACTGAGGAGGACGTGGGTTGTAAGAGTGAGAAGTGGGTTTCTCATGCCATGAGAGAGAGAGAGAGAGAGAGAGAGAGAGAGAGAGAGAGAGAGAGAGAGAGTGTGGTGGGTGGGGTGGTGAAGTAGAGAGAGACGACAGTGGTCGTGTAATTTCTTTCCGTTTGGTGTATTACCGTTACCCCCTTTTCCCTTTTTTTCGTTCCTTTTCCTTTTTTCTTTTTCTTT
>NW_006497952.1:1129384-1219873 GCF_000471905.2 Amborella trichopoda
GAGAGAGAGAGAGAGATGTTGTGGGTGGGGGGTGTGACATAGAGAGAGACGCATGGTCTGGAATTTCTTTCCCTTTGGTGATGTACCCCCTTCCCTTTTTTTTTGCCTCTTTTTTCTTTTCTTGCTTTCTTTTAAATGTGTATTAAGCAGGTGAGTCCACTCAGACTCGCCCAAGTAACTCTCTCAGCCCAGGCCTGAGATGAGTCTGAAAACACTGATGGCAGCAAAGTTGTTTTTGGAAGTTATTTTATGACGAGGTTTTTCTGTCTAGAGCCTTTAAGAAAATTCCAGTTATACAAGTCAGGATGGTTATGATTGCATATCTGAGGCTGGATTGGCCACACTGCCTGTGAACCAGCAAAGTTGGGTTAAATCATTGTGTTGAGTTGCCACTCAGTAAGTTTTGTTCAGGCATTGTCTTATGTATCAAGATATTTGCATCTTTTTAGTGAGAAAATTACCAATAAAGTCCTATGTTCTATTCAAACTATGAACGCCTGCCACAGGAAGTCTTTTTTTATGATCTATAGATTAATCAAAGCCATACCTCATGATCAATGGGCTGAATTCTGATGGTATTAATATTTAAAGTTTTCAGTTTACGCCTTGCATCCCTTTCTTGAACTTCATCAGGCATGACATCATCACGTTTTGGCATATCTACTTGCAATTATTGCTGGTTTAACTCTAAGTTTAACTCTGAATGGGATGGTTAATCCCTCATCTAAAATTGGAGACTGAATATTTGATTTAAGTTTCCTTATTGGATTATTTTCTTGTTTCTGTTGCATGACATTCTTTTGCACATAAAAGAGTTCTTGTTTGATTTAAGTTTCCTTATTGGATTTAATTTTCGTTATTTGATTTAAGTTACCTTTCTTGTTTTTATTTCATTCTTTGTGCTGCATATTTCCATACATAATTTCTTTAGAATACTTGAATGATAACTCTTCCTTCGTGTTTCCTGGATCCTTTATTCCTAATTGGGAAATAGTCGATATCTTCTTGTTGATTGAAGTTTCAAACATTGGACAATTAGGTGGCTTGAGCTCTACCTTAGTGGATTATACTTATGTAGTCATAAATAGTAGTTTTTGTAATTGCGATAATTGGCGATCTCATTGAGACCTATTGAACATGTCCTTGTGCAGCCTTCAATGATGAACGATTTGATATATTTCGAAAAACAGTCACAGCACCATTCGCAGCATATCATTTAAAGCGATCATTTCATGCTACGGGTAATATGCTTCAATATCCTCCTCTAGCCTCAAACTATGTATATTTTTTTGATGTGGATGGTTTGTTTTCGAATTAATTATAAAATTTTCTAATGGTGTGTCTCTATCTGCATGCGTATAGTAATCCAAAACTATTTTAATTCTGACTGCCACCCGCACACTCGCACATTCTTCTTCCATGGACTATAATGATATTTTTGCAGCAATTTTTGGCTTATATAATCTATGTTTAAGCGTAGTTTGAGACATTTTTAATAAAAAATCACTTTATATCGTGGTTTATTCTATAGTTGACTAGGAATTATGTATATATGCGTGTGTTTGTAGTTACCAAAATTTGTTCATAATCCAAACCCCACCCCATCCGCACATACAAATTTTTTAGGCTTTTTTAGGCTGTCATGATTTTCTGCAATATTTTGGCTCTTATAATCTATGTCCTACACATACAAATTTTTATAGACTGTTGTGCTTTTTGGCAATATTTTGGCTCTTATAATCTTTGTCAATGGAGGTGGCTAGACAACTTAGACGTATTCTCATTTGAAATTCACTTAGCATAGTACCATTCACTTGTTCTGCATAAGTTGTCACTTGTCACCACCTAGCAAAACATAGATGCACCCACTTGCGTGTATTTACATACAGATGAGTTTCACACATTTGTAGCTATGTAAAAGGAAGCACTACATGAATGATACAAATGCACAGCTAGATGCATGCTCACATATGTACTTGTCTGCATGCATCTGAACATATCTGGGGGTGTGGATTGCATGCACACACTTTCTTTGTGCTCATTGAACATGTATATATGCATAAACAGATGTGTATGCATGCACAAATATTTGTTTCTTCTGTAGTACTTTTACATTTAACATGGTCTTGACCTAATGTGCATGCATGTGATGCTATGCATATGTGCATCACCCTATGACTTTGTTACATTGTGAAATATAATTATTTGTATTTGTTTAAGTTCCTTGCAGGATTGTGTAATAGAGAAAAGGATTTTTATGAAATTCTTGGTGTGCCCAAAGATGCAAGCCATGATGACATCAAGAAGGCTTATCTTGCTGTAAGTTGTCACTAGGCTTTATTAGGGGTCTACACAAATTTTGGCATGTGCTGAAAATGTTCATGCTTAGATTCATGGAGGATATAATATCACAGCATATGCAATCATACTGTACACTGTTATGATAGTGAATCCC
Source organism: Amborella trichopoda (assembly GCF_000471905.2). Next base: position 1,131,840 of record NW_006497952.1, read on the forward strand.
ATTCTAATAAAGTCAAATTATTCTGACGAGGTTGCTGGTATGTTTCTTTAGCAAGCTGAATGATATGCTTGGACAATGTTTGATGCTCAACCTAGAGTTAAATTTTAGTTGTTTTGAGCAAACTAAATGTATATGCTCTATATTACGTCTTGATGAACTGTTTTTCCTTATTTTCTTTTTCATTTCTTTAAGCACCTCGAGTAGGTTCTTCAGGTAAACCTCTTGTACTTGAGTGATAAGCTTCTTTAGTTTCTGAAACATTCTTTATTTTCTTTTTAGTTTCTTTAAGGAGATCCAGTAGGTTCTTCAGGTAATCCTCTTGTACTTGAGTGATAAGCTTCATTAGTTTCTGAAACAAGACGCAAGCAGCTAGGCTTAGTTGCCTTAAGATGCAGCAATAATAAAAAACTTTTTGAGTTTCGAATGCTGAGAAAATAGATGTCCTACAAGTATGAAAAAGGTGTCTATGAACTGTTTTTCTTTTTTTTCTTTTCGTTTCTTTAAGCACCTTGAGTAGGATCTTCAGGTAAGCCTCTTGTAGTTGAGTCATAAACTTATTTGGTTTCTGAAACAGGACACAAGCAGCTAGGCATAGTTGCATTAAAATGTGGCAATAATAACAACTTTTAAAGTGTGGATTGACGAGAAAATGGATGTCTTATAAATATGAAAAAAGCAAATGTATGTACTTGCATGTGCTGTGAGTGTAATTCAAGAAACAGGAGTGTAAGAGATCCTCGTTTGAGTTGGATTGCTTGTTAGTAGTAACCATCCCTGTATTACGATTATCTCATGCACGTTTAGATGACAATGCCAAGAGTAGAGTTACCTATTATGAGGTTGGTAATTCCAATATCCATATGCCAAAAGTTGCTAATACTAGGTCTAGGATACTTGACAGACATAGTACCTACAAAATAATTTTCAAATTACTTAGACTGGTTTTTGTTTCCTTAGGAACTAACTGATTTCATATATCTCTAAGCAATTTTATTTCGATTGCCTAGAATGCATGGTTTTAGTGGAGTTAGGTACAAATAAACAATTACTGAATCAGAATGTTAGACTGCCTTGTGTCTTCATGAGATTTGGTGAATAATAGCACTGGTCCTGGGTCAAGCAGGCTATTAAGAGTACAAGGAACATGAATTTCAAGCATTGAGTTGGATTAAGGTGCACATTTAATAATAGCTTCATCTGCCAGCTTTCACTGAGTTGGATTAAGGCTCACATTTAATCCATATTCTCATGCTTCCAGCTTGACAAATAAAATAAATGTATATTATCAATGAGTTGGTAAAGAACTCCTGCATGAAGTCTCAAAAAAAGATAAAATAACTTCTATATTTCTCTAATAAGTAACGAAAATGCTTTAACGAATTCTGTGCTTTCTGTTGTTGCTTTTAAGTTTGTATCTTGAATATCAATCATAATTATCTTACAACAATCTCCACTACTGTTTCTTCTTGTTTATGACAGCATGATTATTGCAATAATTGTATTTAAAGATCATATCCAACACACATGGATTTGAATGCCTGAAATCTGAATGATCTTTGCTAGGACCTTATTTAAAGGGTTGAGGACATATCATCATCATCATCATATCATCCTGATGTTATGAGCAAATATAATATTTTACTATAACCAATGCTCACCAATATGTTGTTTATGCAGCTTGCAAAGAAGTACCATCCAGATATAAATAAGAACAATCCTGGAGCAAAGAGAAAATTCCAAGATATAAGGGAAGCTTACGAGGTTTGTGCTGGAAAAACCCCTAGAAACTTTTCTTAGTTTGGTTCAGCAGTTCAACCTATTTTATTTACTACTATGGAGCTCATAATGTCCTAAAGTGCAATTTATGCATGAATTTTGAATATTTAGCAGTCACATTTGGTGCTTGTGATTCCAGGAGAGTAATGTGCATTCTAACAATCTCTTGATGCCCTTGTGATTTATAACATTTTATGCAAGCATGGATAACTGTCTTTGCTATGTATATTATGTGGCTGTGTGTGAATTACTAATTGATGATGTCATATCGAAGGGCATTGCAGACTTTGACTAATTCCAGAAAGAGGGAGCAATATGATAGGGTATGCTTTAGAACTCTCTCTTTGCGTGTTGGATGTTGTTATTTCAATGTTTAAATAACTTATATATGTCATTTTGTTTTGCTTTATCGTTTGACATCTGTGGTTTAGCGGTTTCTGGTGCACTATTTGTGCTTCAGATTGATATTAGTAACACTCATTTATCAAGGAATACTGATAATTATAAAAAAGAGTAATTAGGAAATGATTAAGAACAATAGTGCTGGGGCCCCAGGATGATACTTGCTATTTGAAGTTGTTTTCAGGGCATTAGTCTCTTGTTTCCCCAGGATGATAATTGCTACTTGAAGTTGTTTTCAGTGTACCTCCTTAAAGTTGTTTCCAGTGCGTTGGTCTCTTGATGTCTATTTTTCATGATGGCTGTGGCATAGGAAGCTTGGGTTATGTTTCTGTTCTTTGAAATAAACATGCATGCAGAATATAATATTATTGGCAAGTGGCATACCCTGTACGCATCAATATTAGTACTTACGTGCACGTTTTCTGACAAGGACCAATTCACCTGTGCATCAATAGTAGTTATTAAGTGCATTTCTTGTCTCTTTGTTCATGTATATTTTAATTAGTAACTACATAAAAGATACTAAGTGCTCCAGAGAACTTCTGGTAACTGCCTTTGATTTCAGATTGCTCAAACTGAAACTGTCTCCTTTTCTGCATTTGTGTTCGAAAGGAATTCCATGGTGTTGGAAGAGAAGAACATGTTGATGGAGATGCAGGTTCTTCAGGAACTGGGTTTTATTATGGTTATCATGACCATTTCTCTAATGAGTTCCGTAAAATATTTTCTGAGGTACCTCAATCCTTTTTTAATCCTGTTGCAAACTCTCTTTTTCTCATGTCTTGGTTTGATTTATGTGAACAATGATCTTTGATTGATGAAGTGCTGTTGGTAATTTCATAGATCTTTGATGAAGCCCCAGAAATCATAGCGACTGATATACAGGTTATATTATTCTCTTACTTGAAAAAGCTTATCTGTTTTGTTCGTTGATATTTGGTCTCTGAACAATCCTAATGGCTTCACCTTTGGTATGGGTTCATCATCCAGGTGGGTCTTCCTCTTTCTTTTTCTGAAGCTGCTAGAGGATGCACAAAACATCTGCGCTTCAATGCCCGTATCCACTGTAACGAATGTAGTAAGTTAAATTGACCTTTCTAATGTGAATCTCGGACAACCTTCATACGTCCTCATGCAACATTCTAAGCAGATCGTGTAGTCTGTAGCATATACAGGTATCAATAAAAATTATTTGTTCTTCATCATTGTTCCCAAAATTTGAACTACAACACCCAGCTCCTGTAATAGCTGGCCATCAAATGGAAAGCTTCAGATGTTACTAAGCTATTAATATTGTTATTTAATATTATGAATGAAAACTACCAGTGTTGAAAATGTAGTGCGCCTTCATATATTAGTTTTTCCCCAGATTCAGCTATTTATTTTATAAAGCTGCAATTATAGTTGCATTGTAGTAAATTGTGGTTTCGTGTGCGTTAGCCTAGCAATGATGCCAAACTATCTGGTTTATCGAACCCTGGGAACACTTGGAGCTGCTTTTGTTTCTTGTTGATGATAATTATAACTGCAAGCTAGCTGCAGTCAACTCTCCTTACTCTCGAGTTGTCATCAGAAGTTAGCTCTTAGTTTTCACATATGGGGAGTTAGTTTTCGGTAAAGAAACTAAGATTCCTGATTATAGATACTGATATGGACATGGAGACCAGAGGAGGGCATATAACTAAATCATTAGAATCCACAGCATGGATCTGGACCTGGGTATCTTATTTGGTACATGGATACAGTTTCTATTACTTGTATAAATGTGTGATCCATTCCAGACACTGGTATTCAGAGTAGTCTTGGCTATTTATTCATGGAAATATGGCATCAAGGCACATGAGAAGATCTTAGCATAGTTGACATGCATCTCATGCACCATAGGAGACCTGGAATCGAGAATGTTATTTCAGAAAGGGTTAAATCTGCCAAAAGTGTGTATATTAAGCAAAATAAATGTCGTATTGGGTCACCAGTTCCTATATTTATGGTTCTTGAACTGAGGCTTCTGTGAATTCTCCTCACTCCATGTGATCATTGGACTTCATGTTTCGAGGAAGGCAAACAGTCCATATTCCATGTGAATATGCATACAGTTGATGACACTCTTTTGTAGATTGTGTTTTTGAATCTTCTCCTACATGGAGGTTGCATAGGGTTTTTAGGAAATTAGTACATTGTGGTGGCAATTCTTGTTGTAGCTTGCATCTTCCATGCTTACATTGAGTCTAAGACCCATATATTAATGACTACGTGGCGCCTAGGCATGTCGGCTTCCTAACCTTCCTAGGCATATATCTCATGTATGAGGCGGCCAAATACTAGAAAGGGGGGATGGGGGTGTAGAAGGGGAAATTTGGGGGTTTTTCTGCAAAGACAAACCCCATATTGTGAATATTTCTGAAATTACTTTAGAATTTCTTATATTTGATAAGGGTGTGGTTTGTATAGGGCCGAGGCTCTAAACCATGAAAGTATGGCACGTCTTTAAATAGTGTCTAAAGATGTTGTTTCAATATTGGACATCTTTGTGATGACCTAAATTTTTTTTTTTCGCCTCTAATTATAACATTTAAAGCTTAAAAAATAATGTAGATTGAGCAAATCTATGAACACTTGAAAATCTTGAAAATTGACGGTCCAAAAATGCATTACAAGAAACATTATTTCTAAGACTTGAAATCCTTTTTTTTTTTCATGTCCATACATCTTGAGGTTGAGATGATCAATTTGAGAATTTTTGGGCATTGAAACTTCTAGTGAATTTTTGAGGTGTGCCCTAATTTGATTGTTTAGAGCCCTGCCCTTAGATAAACTTTTTCCATTTGATAATCTATTATTTGTTTCTGTGTAGGTTTGTGAGTGTATTCCATCTTTCTAATGAATTATTTCAGCAAAACCTTTGAATGTTGGTAGCTGAAAACCTCAACATATAGCTGCCCTTGAAGTTCTATGAAGATTTGATACTGCTACTTGTTGAACCAAATTGGTTCCTTTGAAATATTTTGGTCAATCTTTAGAAGGAAGTCCAATTCTACTTTTTTATGTGTTTTCCACACAAAAACTGGGTTGTGCAATCTAAAGGAGTCAAGAACATAACCAGACCCTGACCACACCCACAACTTCCCCCCCACACCCCTCCCGGCATCAAAAAAGAAAAAAAAATTCGGGGGGGGGGGGGCAGGGAGGGGGGGAGCGAATCCAAATAAAAAAATATTTTCTATAGGGGAAAATGACCAAAATTCCCCATTTACCCCAAGACAGTTTTTGCCTTGGGTAGTGCGAGCTCCGGGTTGTCTGACTTGGCTACACCAGGCACCCTCTAGGTGCATCTTAGGTGGGCCACTTCAGCCTATGTGAGATGCTTTCGCCTTGGGCTACCATAAGGAACTACCTAAGGTGCCCGAGCAGCCACCTTTTAAGACATTATTTAATAATATCATATCGAATTAGCCCCTTTTAAGTTGGGGGTAAAGTGTTGTATTTCTGTTATTTGTTTTGGATTATTTCATTTAAGAGGTTTTATCTTACTTGTCACCATCTACTTGTCATATCTTTCCAGTGGGAACTCAAGCTGTCTGAATATCTGTAATTATACATGGAAAAATGCCTGAATATCTGCATTTCACGCTCACAATAAAATAATTACTGTATTTAAAACCTCTAAATCTCTAGTCTATCCCTTTTAGGTATTCAACGGAATAATGAGTTCTTAGGTCTAAATACTGAACTGAAGTGGTGGTTTACCTTTCAAGACTGTTGGCTTCAATAAATGCTTGCTTGGAATCTAATCTATTATATGCTGGGGTTATTCTTGTGCTACTCGCATGAGAATATTGTTGAGAGTTATTCTGTCCTAAATATGCTTTCATGCTTTCTGGTACAATGTATTTGATGCTCACTTCTCTTTTGGACTGCAGAAGGAAGAGGTTATCCAATTGGTGCGAATCCACAGTTATGTCCAACTTGTAAGGGCATTGGGAAAGTGAGTGTCACTCCACATGTCTGTAGTTAAAGTTTCTCGAGAAAAGATTCGAGTTTGTATTTCTTGAAAGATTCTAGAATGGGTTTTCCCTCATATTTTGGCAGTACTGATCAACATTTCTGTTTTCTTTTTCTGTTTCGTCTCTTTGCTTTTCATAAGTCTCATGTTTTCTTTTTGAAGGTCACTATCCCTCCATTCACATCAACGTGTAGTACTTGCAAGGGGTTTGGTCGAATTATGAAGGTATTTATGACCTTTGAGTAAATGATGCACTCTGATCTGATTGTTTTTCTTTATTGAATGTGTTATCTGCTTGCAGGTATCTTGTGCTGTGTGCAAAGGTTCTGGGACAGTTGAAGGCTTCAAGGAGGCTGATATTACCATTCCTGCAGGTGATTCTAGATTTATATCCTTATAATTATAAATAGATAATTTAGTTCGCTTGTGCTTGATTAGTTTGTGAAATGGTAGCGCACAGTTTTTTCTTTTGTTAAAAAATGGCGGCATACCTTTTGTGCTTATAGTCGTCTGCTCTCCATGTATGCATAGCTAGGATATTTTTATGTTTATATGGACACACACACTTCTGCTGGGGAGTTTGTTGGCATTGGAAGAAGGTGCTGCTTAACTGCAGCTCTTGCGTGCAAATCATGTGTGCTCCATGCCATATTTCATAACTGGGTATTTTTTTTTTTTGAAGAATGTTAACTGTTCATAGCTGGGGTATGGTTATGTTGTTTTATGTCATCTAAAAATCAATCATTATGGATGACTTGTTTCGATAAATGAAAACTTGGGCGTACGCCCTTTATACAAAACATGCACAACAACATGAATTGGTTACGGTTAGTGTTGGGATTATGTCTTTTCAAGGCCTTAAATTCCTTCATTTTCAATAGCTCGTAACTTCAGTGGGAGTATGAGAACGACACGACTCTAGGATCTTGACGCACTGGACCATGAGTCATGGAACCCCGATTAGGTCATGAGGAGGATTTATATATGGGAGGTATTGAGAGGGTTGAGGGTTACCTTTAAGTCAGGATTGGTTGTTGTACTTGTGCCTCATGATTGAGTGATGGGTCAGGACAATATGATGTATGTATGAGCTTAATGACTAAAAGTTTTGTACGGGAAGGTTAGGGCCTATTGAGGGCGCATTGGTCTAAATCGCTGAAAATTCCAGAACTGTATATACAGTCGTAATGCATGGGAAGCATGCTTTTCCAGGGATCTACTGGATAGAGCTATGCACATGTACCAAGAGAGGAACCCCCGCACCTTGTGTGCATGTCCTCTACGGGGTGCACCTGAAATCTGCTTAAACTTAGGGATTTAGAGTCGCATATATGCTAATATCGTGAGCTCTTAATTATACACTGTGGGACATGAGTCTTTTGGGTCATTCTGAGAAGGTGGCTTTGGATTCTGGGTTTAGCCGAGTGGAGTACTCTATTTTGTAATTCGACTCCAAGGATCCTAATTTCTCTTGCAAATGTTTTTAATTAATACCAAAATGTTTTGTTTTGATGAAAAATCATTAAAATGTTTTTTGTGGATTTATGGCATTGTTTCTGGAATTTTTTGGGCAAGAAAATCTGTTTTTTCGAAATTGTTTCGAAATAATAACAATCAAGGACGGTCCCCTTTGACCTACACAAGACATCCAAATGGCCAATGGGTGTCCATTTGCCAACCCTATGTGGCCCCATGTCCTCCCACGTGGAGGTGACTTGGGGGTGATGTCAACCCCATGAGGGGATCCCCTTGTCTTTTTATTTATTGTTATTATGTGTTGTATAGTTTTGAATTTTGATTGTCCATAAATAATGCATTTTGGAAAATTCAGTTTAACACATGTTAAATGCCTAAAGAAAATGGATTGCGCACATGTGTGGAGTTTTCTAAAAGGGTGTCAAGTTTGTAATTATAAAGCCAACCCTAAGGGCATATGGTAATAGTGCACATAACCACTTAGCTTATGTGGCTAGTTCTCATTCATCCCACATGCTCTTTAAAAAGGAGGGAATTATCAAAGATTTGTTTTTCTTGGAATTTTGGTTAAATGACCATAAGGGCATACCCTCCATCTTTATTTTAAGGTTTATTAAGTGCAAAGAGCATGGACTTTATAACAAGGGAAATTGGAGTGAATTAAAGGAGGATAAAGTTGTTTAAATCTATACCACGCATATTGATGACATGATGGTAGATGGTGGGCTAGGATCATGCCTCTTTTTGTTGCCTTTGGTAGATGACATGAAGAGCTATGATTCATCATCTAGAAGCATATTCCACACTTGAGGCTTGAAAAGCTATTTATACCCCCTAGAGTCAATTTTTCCACATGAGTTGATCTCACTCAATTTCCTTCCAAAATGGTTCGCCTCTCTCTCTCTCTCTCTCTCTTTGGCACGCCTAAAGCTATGGTTCTTTCTCTCTAAAAGTTCTTCATGTTGTGAAAGAGAGAAGCTCCTTCAAGGTCTCATACTACTCCTTTAATGGTGATTAAAAACTCAAAACTCAAGCCATGGATGATCTAGTCTTCTAGCCTTAAATAATTGAGTAAAGTGTTTCCAATTTCTATTGATTTGATTGCTTTTTCTTTGCTGTAAATTGTCAATTACAGCAGCATCTATTCCCGCGTTGATGATCATACATCTAGTTCCTTGATTTTCCATTGATCTTTCTTGATCCATGTTGTTTAAGGCTCACCCATGCACAATTTGAAGTAGTTTTCCATGAGCTTTCTCCATTGAATTTGCGTATATTTTTTGGCTGATATTTTTCTGGTTTTTCAAGTTCGTGTCAGTCACCTAGTTCACCTCCCTAGTCTTCTTGAATTGTTGATTTTACAAAGAGAGGCGATGTTGAATTTTCATGAGCCACTTTGTGTAGAAATTTGGGCTGGTTGTGTTTGAAAGTGTCAGGTCACTCCCACAATTTTTTGACTTGTTTAGATCTTTAAATCTTTGCAAATCCTTTTATATTTGAAGTGTATATCAGTAGATGCTTGACTTCTTGCTTTATTTGATGATGGAATTTGCCCGAATTTGTCATATGGCATCACATGTCACCCATTGACACATAGCTAAGATCCAAAGCTGTAAACCAGGCATACAAGAGCTCCAATTGGCTTCCTATGGGCTTGATGTAATCTCTTAGATTTTTGGCTCTGATACCACTTGTTAGTGTATAAGAAACCAAATCTCGTGCAAGGGAATACAATGTATGCAAATTCTAGACAATTCAACTTTAAAATTTCAACAATATACTTGAATTACAACCCTTAAATCGAAATTACAGCAAGGTTGGTGCTACCACAATCACATAATGGCTTCGAAATACACTTAAAACGAGAGGATAAGACTTTATTGAGGTCCCTTTTACAAGAACAAGACTACCTTAAAGAAATAACACAAGACTACACATGAATAGTGTGCTCTTGAAAATTCAGGAACATTCAATCTTACAATGCAAAATTATACATCAATGGACACTTGAAAATACATCAATATGTGATTGCTCAAGTGTAATGTGCATCAAGACCAACGGAAGCCATTTGGAGCTCTCGGGTGCCCGGTTTATACCTTTGGTCTTAACTATGTGCCAATGTGTAACATGCGATGGCATCACACAAATGTAGGCCAATTTATCATCTAATAAATAATAATCCAAGCATCTACTGATACATACATCAACTATGGAAGGTTTTTGCAGAGATTCAAAGATCTTGCAAGTGGGAAAAACCGTGGGAGAGATCCAGAGCTTTAGAACAAAAAACCGGATCAAGTTTCTTTGCAAAGTGGCTCTTAGAAAAATGACGTAGTTTCTCTTTGACAAATGGAAATTCAAGGTAGCAAGGTGGTGATCTAAGTGACTGATGTGAGTTTTAAAAACTCATAGAAAATCAGTCATTAATGGTTCGAAAATCCAATTGATAGTGCTCATGGAAAGCTACTCCAATTTGAACATGGATGTAGCTTAAATCAACATGGATCATGAGAGAACAATTAGAGAATCAAAGGACTAAAGAATGATCAACAAAAGGAAATGAAGTGCTGTTGTAATTGCAAATTTACAGTAGAGGAAAGATAATCAAATTGGTGGAGAATTGAAAACCTTACTCAATTGATGAAGCTTACTCGACTAGTTGATCCATGGCATGAGTTATGAACCTTAGATCACCATTAATGGAGCTTAAATTCACCTTGAAGGGGCTGCTCTCTTTCAACACTTGAAGATGAGAGAGAGAGAGAGAGAGAGAGAGAGAAAGAGAGAGAGACTTAGATGTGCCAAAGAGAGAGTGAGGAAAGAGATGGGACTAGCCACTTTTGGGGGAAACTTTAGTGAGAGAAACTCATGTATGAAAATGATTTCAAGTGGGGCATTTATAGCCTTTCCAATGCTCATGGGATGAGATGCTTTTAGATGATGAATCAAGGCCCTCCATGTCATATATTAAAAGCTACAAAGAGAGGCATGATCCTATCCTACCATCTACCATCAGCCATCTTGATGTGACATGGATTTAACACCCTTATCCTCCCTTTAATTCACTCTAATTTCCCTTGTTATCAAAATGCCCATGCTCTACAGTTTTGATGAACAATAAAACCATGATGGAGGGTATGCCCTAATGGTTATTTAACCAAATTTCTAGCAAAAACAAAGCTTTCAAAACTTCCTCCATTTTAAAGAACATGTGGGATCAATGGGAACATGCCACATAAGGAAAGCCGTTAAGTGCACAATTACCATATGCCCTCCCCTTCTTGAATATCCCACACATGCACAAATCCACTTGCTTTAGGCATTTAACATGTGCCAAATTCAATTTTCCAAATTCCACCATTTTATGGAAAATCAAAATACAATACTGTTCAACATAAATAGCTTTAAGTGAAATGACAAGGGGGTCCCCCATGGGTTTGACGTCACCCCATGTAATCTCCATGTGGGGGAGCGTGGGGCCCCATGGGGGTGGAAAAAGATTTTTCCTGTTTGGAAAAATCCATAAAAATTCTCATAAATCCTCAAAAATCATTTTAATGATTTTTCATTAAAACAGAGCATTTTGACAATGATTAAAAATAGTTATAAGAGAAATTAGGATACTTGGAGTTGAATTACAATACGGAACACTCCGTTCGGTTGGACCTGGAATCCAAAGCCACTTTCTCGAAAATGACCCAACAGACTCATGACCCACAAAGTCAAATTAGGGGCTCAAGATATTAGTCTATCAAAGTCAAGTCGATGTGCGACTCTGAATCCCCAAGGTTAAGTGGACTTTAGGTGCACTCACTAGAGGACATGCACACAAAACAAGTCGCGGGGTTCCTCTCTTGATATATGTGCGTAGCTCTATCTAGTGGATTCGTGGAAGAGCTGGTTTCCCATGAATTGTGATTATATATGCACATGCCACAAGAAGGTTCTAAGAGGCGGGGATTTTTCCAAAAAAAAAAGAAAAAGGTTCTAAGAGTCAGGGATTTAGGCCAATGTACTCTATTGGCCCCAACCTTCCCGTACACGACTTTCAGTTCATCAAGCTCATTCGAACGTCGTAATGTCCTGGCCTATCTCTCAGTCATGAGGCACATAACAAACATAACATAACAACTGACCCTGACTTAAAGGTAACCTTCAACCCTTTTGGTACCTTCCATAGACCAATCCTCCTCATGACCTAATCAGGGTCACAAAAGGACATGGAGGTCCCCTAGGCCTAGGGGCTTCCAAGTTTGTCATTTCTTGTAACCAATTATGGAAAATGCACAAACATAATAACTGACCCTGGCTAAGAGCTAACCTTCAACTGTTTCGGTACCTCCCATGCATATAAATCCTTTTCATGACTCACTCAGGGTTCCATGACTCTTGGTCGCAGTGCGTCAAGATCCTTGAGTCATGGCGCTCTTTTACTCCCACTAAAGTTAAGAGTTATTGAAAATGTCGGAATTTAAGGTTTTGAAAAGACATAATTCCAATATGGTTAATCTAGTATTAAGGTCATCATCAATTGAGTAAGATCTCTTCAATTTCCTTTGACTTGCTGTAAATTCCTAATTACAGCAAGCTATCTTCATCATTTTCATATTAGATCATGGATCTCTTGAATCTACCTTGATCCCTCTTGATCCATATAGTTGAAGGCAGCTATCTTCATTATTTAAATATTAGATCATTGATCTCTTGAATCTACCTTGATCCCTCTTGATCCATATAGTTGAAGGCCTCATCCATGCACAATTTGATCTAGTTTTCATGAGCTTACCTATGTTTTTTGCATCATTTTTTACTTATATTTTTCTGAGATTTTCATCACCAGATTAGTTAATTCATTTTGATGCCTCAAATTCTTGTTTTCATAAGAGGAGATTATACCGAATTTATGTGGCTTGATTTGTGAACTCAATTGAACTGGTTTTGTGTTTTAAGAGCCTTGATTTCTCCCATGATTTTTCCACTTGCTTTGATCACTTGATCTATGCAAATCCTTCCATGTTTTAAGTGTATATCAGTAGATGCTTGGCTTCCCACTCTTGAGATTTATTTGGCCGAATTTTGTGTTATGCCATGTCACCCAATGACACATAGCTAAGATTCAAGGGATTAAACTGGGTACCCGAGAGCTCTATTCTGCTTCCCATGGTCATGATGCATTGTACACTTGAGGATATGTGTGTTGTTATGTTAGAGATCATGTCATATTGAGTTTTATGGAGTTTATTGATGTCTAATTTTGCATTGTAATTTTGGGTGGTGCAGAATTTTTCATTAGTACCTCATACATGTGTAGTGTGATGATCTCCTTGAGTAGTTTGTTTGGCTGATGGACAAGGGACCCTAGTTGAGTTGTATCGTCCGTTTTCGAGTAATTTGAAATCATTTGACCACTATATCACAGTAACCTTGCTGTAATTTCATTTTGTAAGTTCATTTTTAAGTGTATTGTGGAAAACCCAAGTTGTATTGTCTTGAGTTTTGACATAGTTGCATCGAAGTTTATGAGACTTGGATTCTATACATTCTCATCAATTACATTCCTATTGGATAGGTTATAGAATCTATATCCCTTTCTATGTGTAGTTATCTTATAAAGATGCACTTTATGATCTTAGGGCCCAGTTTGGGATGGGATTAAGACATGGGCAGAGCACCCCCAAACTTTAAAGAGGTCGGCCTACAAACATTTGGTATGGAGTAGATGACACTGCTTTAGTGGGAGTCCAGTTAAGGACATACGTGGCTGTTAGGATTGCCTCATCTCAAAATTCTAACCCAAGGTTAGCGGTGCTCATCATACTCCTCACCATTTCTATAGGAGTCCTATTTCTTCTTTCGACGTCTACATTTTGTTCCAGGAAATATGGCATGGTGGTTTGATGGATATACCAGTCTGCACACAATACTCATGAAAATGTGAAGTGTATCCCCCTCCTCTATCATTTTAAGGATTTTGGTCTTTGTTCCCACTAGGTCCTCCACCTCAACTTTGTATTCTTAGAATTTGTTCAAGGCATCACTTTTGTTCGTTAATAGATATGTATGGCCATAACGGGAGTAGTCATCGATAAAAGTTATAAAGTACCTCATGTGCCCTTTGGTAGACACACTCATCAGTCAACACACATCGAAGTGGATTAGTTCTAAGAGCGTAGTAACCCTTTCGACCTTGTTATGGGTTTGTTCTTAGCTCAAGGAGACCTCTGATGAACATTCTGCTTATGTTCTTAGCTCAAGGAGACCTCTGATCGACATTCGCTGTTGCTTTATGGCCTTAACATCCCTGTCTATGACATTAAAAGGGAATAATAAGATTGGTTTCACTATTGTTTTTTCCATTCCTGCCCAAAATATTGGTGGGGTTTGAAAAATGCCTGCAGATATGCCCGTGGTTTTGGTTTGAAATAGCAAAAACATGGTGAGAATAGCGGCCCCTAAAATTTTTGCCAATAACATTTTTATCAGTTAGTTTAAGATTGTCTTCTGGTTGCGTTACAGTGTTCTCAATGATGATTTTATTGAGGCTTTTTTTATCCCATTTTTTCATGCATTGTATATTTTGAGTCTGGTTGTATGTGCTGGTAGATATCATCATATACTGAACTTTCATGTGCTAGTCTCTTATTCCCATTTCAGGCATTGATTCTGGGGATACTATCCGCGTACCCAAAGCTGGTCATAGTGCAGGGCCTGGTGTTCATCCTGGGGACTTAGTTATTAAAGTGAAGGTCAGTTTCTTCTGGTATATTATTTTGTGATATTCAGTTTGCCCATTATGAGTTTATGAGGGGCCATCATGAACTTCTTTTTTGGCTTATATCATATTCTTAGTATGTGGCCTAGATTTTTTTGGGATGATGTTAGCTTTGTCATATGGGCTTCAATATTGCTGTTTTCTCCCTTGGGGAGTAATTCTTTAAAAAAATCCAATTTAGAGTAGATTCCTCTCTCCAGCAATGGAATAAATCTGATTTATTCAAGTTTGTATTTAATACGGTTATACTTTTGACAATTGTATCTGTGGTATGTATATTCTGGAATGATCCACATATATAAGTAGGCTGACATGATCAATTTGGCTCGACTATGTTTCTTTATTTTGTTACGAAAGCTTCTTCTTTTCACTTACAAAAGCATAAGAACCGTCCACTTAATTTGCAGCCTATCTTCACAGCCTGAGGTTTGTTATTTAGGAGGTAGTCAACCCTAGTCTCCTCTCATTGCACTTCGCCTAGTGACCTTCCCATCCTACCTGCACAGTCCAGGCTTGAGGGCATGGGCTGATATGTTCTGGCTGTTATATTTGGCTATGCTGTCTCCCCTTCGCAATTTAAAATGCATTCCATAAAGATATACCTATCGCTAAACCAAAATTTGCAATATTTGCTTCATATTACAATGTTCAACAGTATCCTCAGTATTCTTTTCAGATATGAGGGTTTATTTGATGATAGTTTGGAATCATCGTCAGATTCAGGTGCATCTTGTGGTGGTCGTAGGAATTGAAACGTTGTTGCTAGTGATAATGGACCTCAACCTGAACTTACGTAGTCATTTTTTTTTTCAAAGTTCTTTGAGTTATGGTTTATAGGAGTTGTGAGTTATGCCTTTCTAAACGAAATAGGATGGTTGATGTGGATTGTCTTGTATGTATGAACTATGTCTATGGTATTTTGACATGTAATGGTTTTTGTGTCTTTCTGTTGTGGCATGGTGGATGAATTTTAGGCCGCTTTCAGTCATTTATAGTTTTAGAAATTCCATGGTTTTTGTGACTTTCTGTTGTGAGAAAACGGCTTTTGGTTCATTTAGGCGATTTTTGGTATTCAACTCAACCCCTGAAACATCATATTTTCGGGTCCTAGAACAACCCAACCAAAACACATCTCCTCCCCTCCCTGAGGGGGACCTTTGGTTTCTTTTCTTCTTCTTTCCTCTCTTCTCTTCTCTTATCCTTTCTGTGTGGGCCACTCAGATATCTGGTTGCTTGCCTAGGTGGCTGAATCATCCCCTATTGAACATTAAGTACATTTCATAGATGAACAAATGCAAACTGTGGGCACAAATGCAATATCTGGTTATTCCCTTCACAGCCAAATGAAATATCTGTTAATCCATTTACAAAGCTAGTTTGTTGCAAAAGAACCAAAAAGTAATCAACCCTAAAGAAAGACCTCTACATGCATGCTTATTTCCCTATGACCCAAGAGTTAGGGCATCATTTTGGGTCTTTATAGGGGAATGTGATTTCAGCTCTGCATACATCATGACAAGCTAGTGATATTGTTCTGGTTTTCTAACTTAATTTTTAAACTCATATTCTGCTTGTAAATTTTGTTGGTAAGTACTGATATGAATTGCTTTGTACTTTTTAATTTATGATTGAATTACGCATCCCTTATCCCTTACTGAAACTATGACTTGGTGAAATTTATAGGTTGGTAAAGACCCTACATTTGCAAGAGATGGTGCAGATATCTTTGTTGATGCTAGAATCAACTTTACACAGGTAAGAATTGACTTTTGTTATTTGCTCATCTGACTGTTACCTTGTGTTATGTATAAGGTTTGGCGGATATAACTCCCTTTCTTAATCTTTGAGCTGTTTATTTGTAAACATAGATCTAGTGTTTACTCTCAGTACTTTTATTTCAAAAAATAATGTAATAGCTTTCACTTTCTACCATGATGATGTGATTAATGATTGGGGCACTGAATTATCACACCAGGTTGCTGTGTAATGCAGATGGAAAACACACCTAAATTGGACTTGACCTATGTTACTGAAGTGCCTAAGGAGTATTTTTGGGAGCAAGAGTCTGAGCAACATGTTTTCTATTTGTATTTTCTTGTGATCCAAATGAGCTATCATTTTGGGACCGCCTCAATATGGATATTCTAAGCACTAAGCAGCTCTAATGAGGCAACCATCAACTTCTTTGAAGTTCTTAAATAATATTCTATTGTGGCATACCTTAGGGGTATTTTTTTTTATAGTAGTTGTGTTTGTTAGTTGAACTTTTTCTTTAAGTGGTAATTTACGTTGTTTAGGAATATTACTGCTCTCAAGAATATTCTTGAGCTGTAGAAAACTTACTTACCAGTTACCACTGGGTTAGGAAGATAATGTATTTGGGATCACCTTACTTTTCTGATGAATCTATGATGACCTTGCTTAAATCTTAATTATAAATGGAATGAGGTTTGCGTATAGAGTTTAAAGCAGAATCAAAATCGTAACTGCAATTACTGTAAGGTACACTTGCATTGTGGACCTAAAATAAGTCAAGGGTCTCATGTTCTTTAGCATAGAAAATTTGTTACACGACCTTTTAAACTGAAATATATCTTGTATCTTAATATAGTGAATATTTATTATCACTTGATTTGGCTGCATTGTTCTTATAACGATGGAAGGATTTATGATTCATCTGGTATATTGTTCTTTATCATATTTTTGGAAATTAGGAATCTATCTGTGCAGACCTTGAGCTTTCCCTTAACCAATTCCAAGCCTGGGTAAAGTAGGCAGCATATATAAAACTTGGGCCAAAACTTTCCATAATTCATGAATGTACGTTATCTATGTATTCTAGGGTGTTCCCCATAAGCGAAACGCTATACTAGTCCCTGGGTACAATGAGAAATGAGCAAGGGTTAGCTAGGGTGTCTCAAAACGGGTAAGGGGTTGGTACAAAAGGACATGGTTGGAAGTAGTGAGAAAAGATTTGGGGAATTTTGACCTCACTGAGGGTATGAACTTTGATAGAGCAGAGTGGCGGTCCAGGATTCGTGTTGCCGACCCCAAATAGTTGGGAAAAGGAATTTGATGATGATGCTAAGGAATCTATCTGTTAGGGGAGCCTTTTGTCAGGTCTACTCCAAAGTGAACTTGAGTGACTTTGGCCCAGAACTGACACACACACCCAAGTATACAGGCACTCACGCATGAAAGTGTGCACACAGATGTATATTGGGTTAGCTCAAGTTAGACCTAGTCCGGACCCAGACCCAGTCCGGACATGTTGGACACTCTTCTTTTTCAGCCCCCTTTTGTTATCAGCAGCTGAGGATCTAGTTTCTGCTCTTATAGCATATATAAGATAAGAATAGAGAGATTGAGAGGGAATAGGAACCACAATGGGTGCTAACTCTGTACTTGCCACTCATCCCTTGTAATGGATGATGGTCCTATTTTATGCCACATAACGACATTGCATGTCATTTGTATGGACATGCATATAAGTATGGTTTTTTGTACTCACTAATGTTATCAATATTAAACTTATTTTTTTCATGTGTAATCATTTTTGCAGGCTATTCTTGGGGGGATGGTTGAAGTGCCAACTTTGTCTGGAAAGATCCAGCTACGGGTACGTCCATATTGTTATGCCTGGTGATTTGCTTCATATTACACATATGGATCTGTTAGTTGGTAATGGATACCATTTGTTTCTGGAAAAGACCTATAGTTACCATGTTATAGACATCTGTATTGTGTGTAGAATTTGTCTTCTCTTTTGAGCTTCAGCAAATACATACTTGTCCATTTCAGAAATTATTATAGATTGCGTACTTATCATAGGATGTACACTCTCTTCTGACATCAAGATTACTTATCGTCAATTTGTGTATAGCTTCTTTGTGCATCCTTTTGTTATTTGTGTCTAATCACTTCATTTGTTTGGAAGTTCTTTCTTTTATTTTATGGATGTGGTCTATCCTTGCAGGTGCCAAATCGAGTTCAACCTGGGCAAGTATTGATACTACGAGGGAAAGGTAGTTCTTTCAAGTTCCTCTGTTTCTGATTAGTTTTACTCCTCTATTCTACATGTTCAAAGAACATATTTTATTTGTGGAGAATTTTTTTAGGATTACCACGTCAAGTTGGATTTATGGACCGTGGTGACCAGCATGTGCGATTTTGCATACAGTTCCCGGCGTAAGCGTGCCATTCTCTGTTCTTTCTTTCTCTCTCTCTCTCTCTCTCTCTCTCTCTTTTTGTTCACCTCTAAGATATCTCCTGTTTCCAAGTATAGTAAAATAATTAATATCACCGATATTTATAATTGTATACAAGTGTATTTGATTTATGTTAAGAGTTGAGAAGTGTTCTCAATTAAGTAGTTTATTTCATGACTGAAAATACCGGAATCAGACTCAGAAAGAGAAACTAGGGATAGTGACGAATCTGGAGCTCTATATTCTTTATAAAGAATCTTAGGAGTCCTTCAAAAGTTGAAGTTTATAGGTGATGGAGTAATTCCATGCAATAATGTCCGAGTTATTTTGGGTTTTAACATTGGAGGCTAGGGCTTTAAAGCTTTGACTAGGAAGTGCAGCTCCAAGGACTTGGCAGAGACTTCATGGAATCTTGTTGCAATCGAGGGTGTGGTGGATTCACTGAATTTATAATACATCTCAGCCTTATATAAGTAGTGTTCACCAAGTTAATGATGAGTAGGTAAAGGAGCAGTTTGTGCTGATTAGGGTGGCAGTAGCTACTGTCCAACACGTGTAAGTGGTCTTCAATTTGCTGTGCCACTAGCTGTGGTGTTTTGAAGTTGTAATACTGATGCAGGGAAATTTGAGGGAACAGTAAAATCAGCAAGAAACAAAGCTAAACACAAGCACAAGTCAAATAAACTTTGGGTTTCTTCTCTATACCCCAAGCTAGGGTTCCAAAATCCTAAGGTTTTCTCTTTTTCAATTTCTAAAAGCATGTAGAATTGACCATCTCAAGGGGCCACACACCTCGTATGTATTATAATTCAATGTTCAAAGACATTACAATCAACAAGTTGTTGATTTTCGGTACAATCTGTGTCAAAATCAAGAATCTCATCCTTCAAATCGGAAACCCTAGAGTGATGTTCCCTACATCTAGGTCTTCTATTTCTATCCCCAACACTCGACTCCCCACGCAGAGCACAAAAGTGAAAAGGCTTGTACTCGAGATTCTCTTGGGCTGAAAGATCACCGTCTTGTCTATTATTGAGGCTCGCGAGCTGTACGTGCCTTTCAAGTTCGTCAATTCTGTCATCAATAGGATCACGGAGTGGATATACGAAAATCCCCGTTCTATGGCCCCCTTCTTGCTGCCATGGGTTTGCTGAAATCACAAACCCTAAGCAAATAATCTAACAAAAAACTGGTGAAAAATCAACAAAATCTAAGTTGTTTTAGCAAAATCTTAGCCAAAATCAGCAAACCTTAGACCCCCACTGTAACTTTCCTGCTTTGTTGTAGAACTAGGGCACCAAAAATAAGGTGCTATAGTAACTCCGTACAATGCTATAGTACTTTCCGTATAGATCGCGGGCTCTGATACTAATTTGATGCAGGAAAATTTGAGGGAATCATAAAATCAACAAGAAAGAAAGCTAAACACAAGTACAAGTTGAAGAAACTTATGGTTTATTCTCCATATCCAAAGCTAGGGTTCCAAAAACCTAAGCTTCTCTTTTTCAATTTCTAAAAATCATGTGGAATTTACCCTTTCAAGGCCCCACACACTTCTTATATATTATAATTCAATGTTCTCTTATATATTATAATTTAATGTTCAAATACATTGCACGTCTATATAATGATTAAAATGACCAATATTTTCTAACTTAAACTTAAATTTCATAATGAAAGTTTAACCCCTGTGAACGGTACCCATGAATACTACTTGTGAACAATACTTGTAAATAATACTCATGAAATAAATAAATAAAAAAATTGAAAACCCTAGAATTCCTAAAAACTAAAAACCCCTAGAAATAAACCCTTAAACTAAAACTATAATATATATTTTTTGAAATTGAATAAAAATAAAAATAAAGATAATTTTTCCCGTTATCAAATACCCTCCCAATAATCTCCAAATACGTTTTGCAATTCCAGATACTACTAGTTTTTCTTTTGATATTACTTAGTTTTCTCTTACGATATCAAAATATATGATATCTGTTGAGTGTAAGCCTTCTAATTGTTAATATAAAACATTTAGAGAACATATATAACAAAATTTAGCGGGAAGGGAAAAGTGTTTTGGATAGGATTAGCCGTCCCTCTTATCATTAGTAAATAAAAATACACTCTGCTCAGAGCTGTTCTTTGTTTTGAGTGTGGGAGGGTGTGACTAGGTGCTACAATTTTGTATAGACTGCACTGAGCACCTTTTATTAAAACCCTTGCCACTCACTGCTCTTACTTATGCCTCATTTGAAATCTTATAGGCTGAAGCTAGACTGGAAAGCACAAAAGAAAAGCAAGGCTTGTCCTGAGAAAAGCTGCTGCCACACTCCTAACTTGGTGCTCCAAAAATAGGCAAAACAACAAAGATCACAAAATTGAATATTCACCTAGAATTACCTTCTGGGGTTTGGTACACCCCATACAATCTCCCTGGATCAGTGGCAGCTTGTAGGAGAACGATTCAACATTTCTTCTCAGTTTAGGGTAGGTTTCTTAGAATGGGTGGTTTTGGTCGCGGGGTTTTCCTCTCTCTTTCTTAGATCTCTCGCATAAGGAGTCCAAAACCCAACCCAACTCTATACACTCCACCTATCTCTCATATAAACCGTTTCCCAAAAACCTTAAAACCTACTTTTTGGCACGCCCTTCTCTCTTTCTGTCCTCTATCTAGTTCCCACGTGGTGCCCTAGGACTCAAGGGAAGAAGATACGATATATACATAAGGGGTGGGGTACCCTTTATATATAGAAGTTTATAAGGTAGAGCTGGAATCTGGTGAATTAGTCTTCTACAAGAATTAGATCTATGGTTTATATATAGAGGTTTATAAGGTAGAGCTGGAGTCTGGTGAATTAGTCTTCTATAGAATTAGATCTATGGTGTGAGAGGGCTGATCCAGCCATCCATCCCTTGGCCAGCCATCATGGATCAAGGTTGGATCTTAACACCATTATCCTTGGGATTCTTGGATTTCATTTTTCTTCCATTCTCTTTGTCGAATTGTATCTCATAATACCTTTAGATCTTGTAGGACTCTCCATAAGTTGTTTCTAATTGGATAAGGTTCCTAATCATCATCATTATCATCCGAGCCTTATCGCAACTATTGGGGTCGGCTATGTAAATCTTGTTCCTCCATATTAGATAAGGAATCATGATAGGGATTTGACAAAAGTTTTATGTTGGTTGTCGACTTAACACGACTCTCCCTTTTTATCCGGGCCAAGGACGGGCAATGGCGGAGTTGGATGATTTCCTTGTTTGATCCAATCTTCTCCTAGTCAACTTGGAGTTTGACTTTCCAAAACAAATTTTATCAAAAAAGTCATCTATATATAATATTTTCAGTGTCTTCAATTTACATTAGGGGACCTACATGTGTTCCATGCACCTCCCATGAAATAGTGGGCCCCACGCCATCCACCCTTGACTATGTGACCTCCATGTGGCACCCATGGCCAGTGGGTAGGTCAAAAGGTCAAACCTGTGGGTGGTGCACATGGACAGTAGACGTGCCCCTCAATACCCTCGCCACGTATGGCACTAAATCTCTACATTTGTCTCCTATAATAAATTAAAAATACCAAATCCCTGATTTAAAACAAATTTTTTATTCCAAAAATATCCCTTTTTAAAATTGTTTTATTTTGTCCATTTACCCACCTAAATATTGTGTAGTTCTCCTATATTTTTAGTTTCTTGAAAAAATTTGGAAAGTCACCTTTGAAAACATTGGAAGAGAATATTAGCAATGAAACTAGAATATCAAACATGTGGGCCCACATGGACAGTAGATGTGCCCCTCAATGCCCCCCCCAAGTATGGCATTAAATCGCTACATTTATGTCTCCCATAATAAATTAAAGGGTGTGGTTTCTATAAGGTTGCAACCTTAAACAATCCAATGAAGGCGCACCTCCAAATTTTATCATAACAAGTAATTTTGGTATAAAAAATTCTTAAGATTATTTGAAAATCTATTTTTATATCTAATTATAAATTTTAAACTCCAAAAATGGTTAAAATCAAGTAAATCTATAAATATATGAAAATCTTGAAAATGGACGGTCTAGATAATGTGTTGCAAGATGCCCTATTTCTGAGACCTCAAAATCTTTTTTTTTTCATATTCATATATCTCGATGTTGAGATGATCAACTAGAGGGTTTTTCAACATCAAAACAACCTTTTTCGATGGAGTTTTGAGGTGCATCTATAATTCTACATTTTAAGTTTGCAACTTTATATTAACTTTTTCCTAAATTAAAACTCCTGATTTAAAACAGTATTTTTATTCCCAAAATATCCTTGTTTTAAGTACAGTAAGAACTACAGAATATTTAGATGATTAAATGAAGCAAAGATGATTAAATGGAGCAAATAAAATGATTTTATTTTCTTGAAAAGCCTTTGAAAAGACACTTTTAAAAACATTGGAAGAGAATATTAGCAATGAAACTAGAACATCAATTAGACCTGCTGTAACCACCCTCTTGACCCCATCTATGCCTAAACCAACTTAACAAACCCATGACCCACAAGTCTCCCATGCAAGGGGGCTCATGGTTATTTTATCAAAGATAACTAAGGCATATAAATGCCACAGTGTAGTGACAGATTTCAAGTGCATTCCTCCATTTATAGGCCACGTAGACCTAGCACTGAGCCAGAGTGTCTGGGTTTCTTCCTTTTGTGCAAGGGGAGTCATTTGAAACAGGGTGTTTGGGTTTCTTTGTTTTGTGCAAGGGGAGTCATTTTCCAAGTACTTACATGCTGTCGATCCATTAACCGATTAAATAACATGACCGGCTGCACATATGCTGTGTAGGATGCCATGTCGAGGCTTTCATGCACTTGTCCTCACAAGCCTCCATGCTTACATGCATGAGCCTGTTAATCTCCTGGCTAAATGACATCCCTCACTTGGCTAATAACGATCTCTATAGGTACCATGAACCCTCTTGGATGATGCACATGCCTAGTCATACACCAAGCCTAGTCATACACCAAGTCAAGACTGATGGTGCCCACAAAGTCCCAGATAGAGACAGCTCCAACCACCTCTAAGGGGGCATATTTTATACGGGCACAAGCTTGAAGGGTTGAATCCTTGATCTTCCCTCATGCAAACCAGATGACATGCAATATAGTGTCCTTTCATTTTTTTTTTTGGGTAATGTAACTAGAGATGATAAGGGAAAGACTTTTCGGTGATGCTCAAATGGTTTGTTGGACTCGTCTCCCCTAGTTCCTTTGTTGAGGTTGGATTTCATGATTTTGATCCGGTTTATACTTTCTGTTGAGCCATTTGATGAAGCAGTATTCCCTTTTTGTTCATAAATCGTACATGTGAGGTGGCCCTTCCATGGCATATATTTTCTTTATTGGAGATTTTCTTATTCTTATGTTAAATTGTGCAGTTTCAATTTCCTTTATAGGAGGCTGATCAAGTGCCAAATAATGTAATTATTTTAGGAGTCATAGATCATCTGTCTATATGTTCTCATTTTTTGTCCTCTTTGTTCCTTCCTTGCAGTAATACAAATAATACGGTGATGAAAAGAAAAGGTAAAAATGATATGGTAACATAAAAAACGTAGTACGACTGCTGTGCATGCACAGAGACACGTGCACACACATACACATACATTTCAACAAAAGAAACTGGTGAAACTTGGCTTTGCTTAATTACAAGTGTTCTCAGAATCACTATTATTTTGGGAGGTTGCTCTTTGTACTGTTTTTCGTTTGTACCCATGTCTTTGCTATTCCTACCGAAAGATGATTGCGAATGTCAAATTTCATGAAGGCTTCAAATTTCATGAAGGCTAGAGCTTATGTCCATGTTCAGGGGTGCTGATTTCTTGTGGATAGGCACTCACAGTGATGCCCATATTTTAATATTTCGGTTGCTGTGAGGGTTGATAACATGTTAGTGATTGATCTTTTGTTCAGGGCAATAAATGAGCGTCAGAGAACAATCTTAGAAGAATTTGCAAGAGAAGAATCATTTCATGATAACGACAAATTTTTGCCGGGAAGCTGGTATGCCAATTTGTGATTGAATGCTGGTTGTAGTATGAAAATTACTGATTTTTGGGAATTTATCAAACTACACCTATGATTTGAACTATTTAATTTCAAATTGCCCATCATTCTTTTGATCAAATTTCAAATAGCCCATCAAATGAGACATCAAAATGGGTTTTGAAATTTATCAAAATACTCTTTAGGTAAAATATTAAATAGTTCAAGTGTGAGGTGCATTTGGATCATTTTCCCATGATTTTTCATATGTCTCATCAAATAAATATGAAAGGTATTGAATTTTTATTGATTTAAAATATCTTCAGCGTTCAGTTTTATAGATCAGCGCTCGAGAATAGCACTACATTAGTGCTTCATAGAATAAAGCCACGTATCTCTATCTCTATTTGATTTATCCACACAATTCCCCAAAATAGTTCTATTGACAGAATTTGAAAGTGGAACAGCTGATTATTTAGCCATTTGAACTCATTGTTGATGTCTTGACAGTAACTAAAACAACTAAAACAAAGATGAGATCTGATCAGAAGATAATAAATGACGAAGTCTGTCATTATTTAGATGTCTGGGTCCAAGATATGGCCAGTGGAATACTTGACATCTCTTTAGGATCCGAGAATATTGATAAAAAACTTTCCGCCTCTATGGCGTCTCTCTTCGTTAGAAGATCCTCAAAAGGTAACAGATGTCATAGAACATAAAATCATGATATTATGGGTTAAATGATTGTTTAACTGAAACATATTCATCAGCAATTGATGAAAGTAAATTCTTGTGCTCTTTTTACATA
Organism: Amborella trichopoda; assembly: GCF_000471905.2. The sequence continues at coordinate 1,157,318 of NW_006497952.1, forward strand.
GCTAAGCTGCGATGCAACGCACAACCTCATGGTTGCAACAATGATTACCTCCTCACAGAGCTATGGAATTAACTTCAGGACATAACCGTATGAAAGTTCTTAAGGATTTGTATCAGCAGATTTTTTTTTTGTTAATCTGAATTGAGGAATGATCAACGATATCGAGAAGCTTTATTACCTAAGCAAGTTGCGACAAAATACTAATATAAGGCTAATATTTCCAGTCATAAATAGATGCATTAGAATATTCTAGGTTTGATCTAATAGATGTCCGCTAGATGATTTGTTGGCTGCTGGTAGTAGACTCGATAGATCCAGATGGTTTTCAGATACTAGATGATGGAAAAATGTCTGAACCTAGCCCATAAATCAACAATGATCTATTAACATGAATGCATAATAAATTTTTTTTTGATGAACGTTAACTCATGAATGCATAATATTAGTCGATACTTTTTCCCAATTTACTGAAACCGACAGCTAAATTGTTAGTGAGATCATCAAGTCCAAGTGAAATCAGTTTCTTGCTGACAAATTCATTCTGTAGAGTTCGAGTGGGGGAGGGCCTAGTTATGTTTTGCTATGTATGTATTAGTAAACTATTTATGTAACGATGACCCTGTCATTTACTATGTATATATTTGTACATTATTTATGTAAGGATAACCCTGTCATTTATGTCCCATGTTAATTATAATTTTATTCTTTTTACTTGATGCTAAGGGGGATTTTGTGGCTTTTAGTTTATGTTGTGCTTTCTTTTTTGATAGTTAGTTGGCCTGTATTCTTGTAATGGGAGGTTAACCTAATTTAGATTTACTTTGAAATAATCTATCCTCTGATGTGATTGTGACCTAATAATTTGGAGTGAAGGAAAAACCATTTATTCTCTTATAAGATTAGACTCTCTTTTTTAGCTGATGTTTGGATGGCCCTTTACATAATCGTTGCAGATAATTTGCATTACAAATATCTATTACTTATTATCTTATGGGCTTGTCTTTTATGATCAGTCTGCTTTGAATTACTGTCATAGTTTTGGGCATGCATGGAATTTGGCCATTGAACTCCTGTGCTTTCTTCCTTCTTGCTTTGCCTCAAATTTTAATTGGCATAAATTATTTCATAAAAAGTAATTTAATTATTGAAATTCAGTAAGTTATCAAGCCGTGATATTGTTTGTTTTCGAGATTTTTTTTTTATTATCTTTAATAAATTTTATTTTGCCATTAAATAACTAAAAGATTTGGAAGGTGTTATATTACTTATTTTCAAAAATAAAAGTTTCCAATAGGAAACTCATAAATAAAGGCAAGTATCAAACCACTTTGTTTAAATTCACTTGATTGTGAATTATCTTTATACACTCTATAATTTAAATCGGTGTGTAGATTATTTTCTAGACAAAAAATTCTTAATTGAAAGATTAAAAAATTGAGAAGGTGCTATGATACTCATTTCAAAGATATTGTTTTATAACTTCAATTTTTCAAATATAAATATGTAATTTGAAACTAAAGATTTTAGAAGGTTTTATATTATTCATTTTCCGATATCTTGAAATGACTATTTTTTAAAACTAAAATTTGTAATCAAAGGATTCAAAAAATTAAGAACCTGATGTACTATATGATTCATTTTACTTACAAAAAAACAAGAAAAAAAGGAAATCGAGGAGTTTGAAATAATAAGAGGGCTTTGTCATTTATCACATACATGAAACAGAATATCAACTTTAGGACTCCATTGTAGATAGAAAAATATAAAAAGGTTGTTATTACATCAATTAACATCAGAGGCCCTTATTTCTAGATGATGATACAAATACATGCACCCTAAGAAATCTAGTATATGCAGTAGAGATAGTATGGGCAACATACTGTCTCACATATATAGTAAGATTATTTTATCTAGCTTGCTTTGAGCAGATTTCTTTTTGCTCAAATTTCCATTTATTTTACATCTGCAGAAAAAGCTTGGCTTCTAGATTTCGGTGAATAAGGGATTTTTTTTTACCTGACTATTTTGGAGATCTTTCAATTGAATAACAGGCTTTATCCCCAGCTATCTACTGGTTGAACTTACAGGTGGGAGGAGATCACCGATTTCCTATCCAGAATGGGTGTAATTATTAGGACTGTATTCACATACAGCAAAAATCACACTGCTGAGATCATGTTCATCATATTGATCCTCATGATGCTGATTGGGTAGTATGAGCTAAAAGAAACAAAGAAAAAAACTTCTTGGGTCCACCACCTTAATGATGGGTCAATCTTCTCAATACAGAAGACTGGTCCGACATACCTACACCTTGGAAAACTACCAAAAAAAAAAGAGAAAAATGAACAACAGAAAATAGAAAAGTTATAGAACTACACCTAAGAAAGTATTCATTGGGAGTATCTCGTCTCGTCGTAAAATACGTCCCATTTCACTCACATGGTGGGTTTCTGTAATTCATTTGGAAGGGCCTTCCTCCGAGTGGGGCATTTTTGAGGAGAGCACATTGAACTTTGTACATAAAGCATTCATTTCCAATGATTTTAATTCATGGCATCGATGTCCACTTCTGGAATGTAGAATCGTGATCTGTTGACGATATTTTGATCTAACTCAATTGAACCAATGTTTTCGATGATGCAACAAGAAAATAATATTACTGATCATTATCAGTGTGAGAGTCTTTGCTTGTCAAACTTAGATGAGTGTGTTTTGGCGGGCATTTTCTTGACAAACAGGGTTTTGAAATGGTATTCAGCTGGGAATGCCATGCGGCAACAACGTTTCACTCCCAGATACAGGGAAAAAGTGGTATTCTTTTTCATGTGGTCTGCCTCCGAACCTGGAAATAAAATCTACTCTCTATGTGAGTAGTTCAGTGGTAAGTGGTTAGAAGGTTTCAACTTGTTTGGGAACTTCAACACCTGGCTTCTGTTACCGTACCTCTTCTCTTATAGCAGAGTATGTAGCAGAATATAAAAAAGTAGCTCGTAGTATACTTCCGAGAGGATTAAATTGTGGTAGCACCATGTGAGGCCCAGCTACTGGACTCCATTCTCACTGACGGACTCGAAAACTACCAGCTACCGGCCTCTATTCTCACAAACGCACTCGAAAACTACTATTTTTAAAAAAGGTAGGGTCTGCATTCTCAAGTCATTTACAAAAAGAATAAAATAATGTCCCGATTTGAAAAAAAAAAGTAAATTGTAATTTGCTTCCTTATGGGGGTTCTTTTGGAACTCGAGCTATTTATCATGCAGCATTGCGGATTCCTGGACCAATCCAAGATGGGGTTAAGCTAAATCGAGAATTACAAATTATGTTAAATTGAGCCAAAGGAACGTGTGTAAAATATGGAAATATATACAAGAAGACTTTATTTTTTGATACAAAGAAGCACAATCATTATTTGACAGGGATGTATATTGATTGGGTATGGAGTATAATTTTTTTTCAAATATTGTGATGTTTCAATTTGTTAAATTTCACATTTAATGAGTAAAAGCGATTGGGACTTCTTTGGATTAAAAGTAAATAGACTGTTAAAAACTTTATTCACGTTAATAAAGAAGTCTATGCATGCATCTTCATGCGTGCTCCATGTGTTTGGCAAAGTGCGCAAACGTTTGTATATTATACCGTATAAATGTACATGGAAATAAAATAGGGAAAGGTAGCTATATTTCCTAATAAAAGATGAGGCCTAGGCTTTATAAAAACAAAACAAAAAGCACTTTCGGCATAAAAAATCTTCATTATGGCTCTAAAATTAATTTTTAACCCTGATAATAAAATTTGAAATTCAAGAAATGGTATAAATCTTGTGAATCTGAAAACACTTATTTTTTGGGTGAAATGGATGGTCTAAATGATTTGTTGCAATATACATTATTTTTAGAATTTGAAATCTTAATTTTTTTATGCAACTATAATGTTCAAGCTGAGATGATCGATTTAAAGGTTTTTCTACACTTGAATTGCAATTTTTGATGAGTTATGAGGTGAGATTTTACTTATTTTGATAATGCTGCAGCCTTATGAAATCATTTTCCACAAAAAAATGCATTATTTAGAGCGGAAATATTTTGCTATTTCATCTGTCTACAAAAAAAAAATTAAAGCTTGGTCCACTCTCAAAAGAAAAATACAAGTACATCAATCCTAACGTCTTTTGTACATTTTCCATTGAGACAAACACTAAATAGCAATGACCTTAAAAAAAAAACAAGAATTAAACCTGATTGACCCTTGTTTCCATAGAAATCTCCTCCTCTCTTTTCTTCTTCTTTAACTCAGCTTTTCTCTCTCCATAAATATAAGAGGCAAAACCCCACAGAGACATGATCAAGGCCATGGCCTTTTCTCCTGTGAACTTTTCATGATAGAAAATGACTGCCAATATCTCGGTTATGGGTATCAAGAAAGCGATCATAATGCCACTGACCACAGAACTGGCACAAAAGATTAATCCCACTGTTCCAATAAAGAAGAGTTGCCAAGCGACTCCACTACCCACTAGTGTTGCATAATACCCAACTGCTCCCAGGTCAAACGCTCTCGCCTCTTTTGGAATATGCTGAAAATTTCAAACCCCCATGAACAAAACTCCCATCCCATTAGTGTAGAGAAACCATCCATTAATTCAGTAGAGAAAACCATCATACAAGTCTAAACATTAAAATCCAAAAAAAAATTCAAGTAAAAAAAATGAAAAAAAAAAGGGACAAAAAATCCATCTTTCTTAAGAGAAAACCAATATAAAATAAAGGTTAGGAAACCCTATATATATATATATATATATAGGACAGAGGAAGCCACCTCATAAGTGTTATTAAAATAGAAAACAACAGGAAATGCTATAATTCAAGCAAAGAACACCACCATATGAGTATCAAAATAGCAAACAAAGACTATGAAACCTGTTATTTATCAAAGGAAAACACTACCAATGCACAAAATACAACCAAATCCAAGTTTCCAAACACAAGTCTAAACAGAGAAGTCAGAGTACCACCAATTCCAACCAAACCATCAATTCGGCCTCAAGTCTAAATTGTCTAAAGATGAAAATAAAAACTAAGGAAAAAAATAAAATAAAATAGACCAACTCTATAAGTTCCCAATAAAAGAAATAGAAAAATAAATTAAAAAAAAAGAAAGAAAGAAAAGCTCCAAGAACAATAGGAAACTATCAACTGTAATATGAAAAATTTACCACCAATTCACCCTCAAGTCTAAAGTGTCTAAAGATGAAAACAAAAACTAAGAAAAAAAAAGAAAGACCAACCCTATATGTTCCCAATAAAAGAAAAACAAAAAGAAATTAAAAAAGTTCCCAATAAAAGAAAAACATAAAGAAATTAAAAAAAAAGAAGAAAAGCTCCAAGAATAATAGGAAACTATCAAATTTAATATGAAAATTTTACCTGAAAATCCTTGTTAATGAGCATCCCAACGGCGCAAAAAGCAGTTGCAAAAACAGACATAACAAGCTGCATCTCCAAAACCAACATGTAAGTAATCTTCTGCCTGGACCTCGCATACATTAACTCAATCAAAGGAAGCACCAACCCATATAAAGCAGCAGCCCCAAGAGTCATGAAGAACCCCAAAAAATACCGGCCATTACTCAAACCTTTAGGCCGATCACCATTAGCTCCCAAACCCAAGAAAGCCGAACCCAGAGTTAATAAAACGACCGAATTCGTCAAGAACGCAGTGAATTTATGTCTCACCACGATCAAAGCAAAGAGAGCGGTGAAAGCGAGCTGAGAAGCGATCAACAAAGCCGATGTCGAAACAGGCAAATAAGAGAGACCAAAAGCGTACATGTAATCGTCAACACCAGTTAAGAGGCCTATGAATGAGCATTGAAGGAACAAAGGTAAGGTTATATGGGTTCTTTCCTCTCCTTCTTGCTGCTGAGATTGTGGGTTTTTCTTGTTGGTTTTGTTGAAAAACTTAGAGAAAGCAAGAGGGAAGAGGAGGATAGGCCATCCTCCGGTTTCGAGGAAAGCACTGAGCCACAGTTTGTGGCCTCCATGGAGGAAGTAGAGGCGAGAGATTAATGGGCCACCAGTTGCTCCTAAGGTGAGGCATAAGGCATTTATGAGGAGGAGGAGGCGTTGGTGCTTCTTCTTCTTGGGATCAGGGCCACCTCCATTGTTCATTGTGAGATGTGAGAGAATTGGGTTCAGCCAGAGGGAGAGACTGGTTATTCCTCTCTCTCTCTCTCTCTCTCTTTATAGTATTTTGTTTTCGTTTGGTATTAATGACCTCTGCAGGGGTGCCCTTAACTGTATCAAAAACTCTGAATTTTGGAGTTTTAGTTTCTCTCTCTCTTCACCCTGTTTCTCTTACTAGAAGTTTTTGGAACTAATGGTGTTTAGTTAACTTCTTATCTGTACATAGGTGGCGTTCATTGCGGGGTGAAACTTCCAATTCAACCTCCTTTTAACCTCCCAACTGAAGATTAAATTTGGGATTTATCACTCTTTGTTTGTTTGTATGGATATATCGTTATTTTAAGGAAAAAGTTTACACAAGGGGTCAACTTTGCCAACTTTATGCTGGTAAGGTGCATCTAGAAAACCCAATAGAGAAGGTTGTTTACCGTGGAAAACCCTCAAATCGATTATCTCGATCTTGAAATTCATAGATATATATAAAAAAAAGATTTTTAATCTTAAAAATTATACATCTTCTAATGCAATATATGGCCTATACTTTTTCAAAATTTTCAAGTGTGTATAGATCTGCTTGATCATCACCATTTCTGAAATTTTAAATTTCACAATTGGGAGCAAGAATAGATTTTCATAGCATGTGAAGGCTTTGCAGCACCAAAACTACATTTTTGGCATAGTTTTGAAGTGCACCTTACATTAATAGCATAAGGTTGACACCTTATGAAAATCTCACTCTTGTTTTAATAACATGAGATAATGAATTATTTGTTATTGGGCACTATCGTACAATCTACCCCTTTTTTATTAATTAAAAAAATAGAAAAAATTACATCGTACTATCTTACAACCCTGCAATAAGGTAATTGCACCACATCATGAATTAGAGGAAGGTTAAGAAAATCTAGAGGCCTAGAGCGCCAAATGGTGGCCTCTGCAAAAATTATAGTTTTTTTTGGCAAGAGCAACAACTACCGTATCAGCCTCATAGTAAACATGGCAGATAAACCATGAATGATTCTCAAGTCTAGATTTGTAATTAGCATCTATGATATGAAGAACCCATGAAGTTTGACACCTGCCCTATATGATCTGAACAAGTAAAGAGGAAGCACTCTCAATTTGTAGGGGGAAGCATTCCATTTGAGTGACTAAATCAACAACTTCTTGTAAACCTCAAAATTTTGCATAATTATTGGAAGCAATTCCAAGAGGAATCGAGGGGGAAGCATTCCATTTGAGTGGCTAAATCAACAACCTCTTGTAAACCTCAAAATTATGCATAATTATTGGAAGTCATTCAAGAGGAACCGAGAAATCAGTAACGACAGATCCATCATCCCATCTCAAGACACCCCTACAATCAGCTTGACCTGGATTCTGAATAGAAGACCCATCAATATTTAGCTTAAAATGCTGTGAATGAGGAAAAGCTCATGCCACTGTTATGGGTAACTTGATTATCTACTGTCGCTATATAAGTTGTAAATTCTCAGTAATTGCCTTTTCTGAGATGTGGTAAGTCCATGCCTTAGCATCCGCCAAATCACGAACATGGTAGGTGGTCATTCGAATCAGTTTCGCAAGAGTGAGTGTCCTTCCTTAAAGCTTACGGTGGTTCCGCTCCTCCCAAATCATCCATATAGTTGTGAAGGAGAGAGAATGCCAAATATTGATAATACCATTAGACTTGAACCTGAATGCTAACCTCATAGTCAGTATTATATGTATGTTTTCTAAAAAAAATTATTTTTTTATTTTATTAAAGGTAATTTACTGGAAATTATGCTTTTTTAACCAGAATTAAATTCAAATATCAGAAAAATGTCAAAAAAGTTAAACAATAAATAATAGTATACATAATACAAGTAAGTACCAAACATCTAGCCAAATTATTAATTTTAAATAAGTTAGCCTATTCTAGATAAAACTAATTGCCATCGAAATAAACTCTTATTTTTTACTTTTCATCTCTTTCTTTCTAAATATTGATGAAGTATGAATTATCAGGTAAGGTTTTTTCTTTTTCTTTTAATTGGCTACGTTTCCGCATGGGGACCTTGGTTATTTCTATGTTTGTTCGTTATTTACTTAAAAGAGAAGTAAAAAGGTTACGTAGTCATGCGGGACCACTTGATATTCAATTGATTCCTCCGTCTTACGAGTCAAACACCAGGAGACCGGACCATAAAACTCTTATATCTCGTAGTTAAAAAACGCTCATAGTTATCTTTATTTTAAAAAAGTGATATCGAGCTCAAAACGTGCTCCAAATTGGAAGGCCCCCCTTGTAAATCCTAAAGACTCATCGCATGATGCCTTAAAAGGTTTCTTATTTCTTTTCTATTTTATATGGAAAAGTACATAAGGAAACCACTTACTTTTGGTACAGGGGGTCATTATTGCTTGTAGGATTTTAAATTGGATGGTTGCAAGTGTATTATTTACGAGGTTCAAAGTTCAATGAGAATTTTTCGAATTTCGTAACACATCCCAAGCTCTCTAATTCAAAATTTGACATATAAGAGTATTTGTGACCTCCTAGTAACAAAAGTAAACGACCTCATAATATACAATCCCATTTTATATTGTCCATGCATCAAAGTTGTATCTTTGGAGAATTCTTTTTTTTGGGTGAATTCTCTTGAAAAAGACTTAGGTAACACAAATCCCCTTACTAGATGTTTAAACTACGTGAAATACTAAGCTTTTTGTATGCTAGTTGGCATAGGGAATTTATACATACCACTATCTCCCAACTGTCTAATCTGAATGAATGGTTGGGATACCTTTAGCGATCGTGTTACAAGTGAGCCTCTGACCGTTTTATTTAGATCCGACATCCCAGAGTATTTTATTTTTAATATTTTCTACAAATCATAAGAAAATAAAATTTGGTATCAATAGGGAGCACCTAAAAAAATTATAAAAAATATTTAAAAATAAAAATAACCAAACTACCCCTGAAACTATCAAGGGTATTTTGGTTATTTTATTTTACTAGGTATACATTTTCTTTTTAATATTTTTTGTAGGTGGGAATTTTAGTGAGGCTTGGACACCCCAAATTTGATGTTAAAATGATTTATAAAATATTAAAAATAAAATAACGTTTCGGTGGGACATATGATTGGGATCATCTCAATTGTCTATTTAGATCGGATCATTAGGAGAGAGGTGGCATACATAAATTCCCTATGTATAGAAATATTTCCCATTTTGAATTGTTGTGAAAGTCCTTTTTTATTTTGAAATTAAAAAATAGTCTTATATATATTTCATATTTCGCATTTAAATCCCACTTTTTAGGAGTATCAAATGTATTTTATTTAATCTATTTTTTATTTATTAGGTTATATATCTATTCTTCTCGCTATACACACCTATAAAAATATGTTAAATAAATAAATTTAAAATAAATAACCAAAATACCCCTACAAAATTTAGGGGTATTTTGGTACTTTTATTTATCTAAAAATATTTTTAAACATTTCTTATAGGTGTGCAACTGTAAGAGTTATAGACATCAAATTTGAGCTTATGTGATATATAGAAAGATAAATTAAATTAAAATACAGTTTATACTCTAAAAAAGTAGGTCTTGAATGTAAAATATGAAATAAATATTACTAATTTTTAAATTTTAAAAATAAAATATAATTTTGCTAGAAATTTACCAAGCAGCTAACTCATCAACAAGCCTCGACTTCAACAAGACAATTTCTCTCAAAGAAGTCTTTAACTACTTGTTAAAAATGGGAAATTTAGAGAAAAATCACATTTTAGTTTTGGAATTTAGAAATAGACACATATTTATTATTTTTCACTTGAATCCCTCTTTTAATTTTATTTTATTATAAATTAGTTTGAGCTCAAATTTAGGTGTATATTTCTTGTCATCATGCAACTGTGCAAACAAAAGAATTCAATATTGAAAAAATATCAAAATACACTTGCAAGTTATCGGTATTTGGGAAATCTTTAAAAATATTCTTTTATATTTTTTACTAGTGGGTGATGATGACTAATATGCATGTCTTAAATTTGAGCTCTATATTATGTATGTAAAAAATAAAAATAAAATATAATGTAAACTTTCAAAAAGTTTAACTTGAGCGTAAACTATAAAAAATATATCATTATTTAAAATTTTAAAATAAAATGAGATTTTTACGTAATTTTCTCTTGAAAAATATGTATAAAATGCAACCATTGCAATTTAGAATCTTGAACAAGTAAAAGTATTTTAGAAAATATCATGGTCAAGTCGAACAATATAAACACCCTTACTTGTTTGGGTTCCAAATTCTAGACATCGATTTTCATTAAAAAGCTCTTATTCTAGGTTTAGAACACGGAGTAAGGACAGGCATTTAGATTATTTGGAGCCGCTAACTAACATTTTTTGTATTTTAGGCAAAATACTTTGAGAAGAGGATAAAGTTTCTATGAGGCCTAGGTGTTATGAAAACAAAATAAGCCTCACCTCAAATCTTTGTCCGGAAAGCACTTTCAGCAACCAAAATCTCCATGATGGCTGTAAAATCAATTTCCAACAATGATAGTAAATTTGTAGCTAAAAAAATGTACAGATTTTACGTATCTGTGAATACTTATTTTTAGTGCTAAATAAATGTCCTATATAATTTGTTACAATATACATTATTTTTAGAGCTTGAAATCCTAATTTTTTTTACAATTATAATGTTTAAGCTCAGATGATCAATGTAAACGTCTATCAATACTTGAATTGCCATTTTGGATGAGTTATGAGTTGAGGCTTTACTTATTTGATAGGGCCGCAAGCCTATTAAACCATTTTCCTTGAGAAGATACTTGAAAGAAATGATGTTATTAAAGTAATGGCTTTGTTGATATATTGATTGATTTGACTGCCTAATTTTTTGAAGTGATTTGACCATTTTATTGATATTTATGCCGAGACAAAATAGAGAGGAGCCCTTAAGATAGAAATGGATGGTCACATGTTGAGATGACGTTTAATATTTAGCAATTTTAGATCTCCAAATGTAAATTTATTTTAGAAACCTGATATCTACAAGAGGATGGATTTGCATGTTTTTAGTTCCTTAATCATCTAAAATATGAAAAAGATGATGGGCCACCACAATAGTTGAAGGGGAGAGCACCTCACAAATGACTTTTTCTTTAATTATTGACTTTGGTTTATCAATTGCGTTTTCTTTTGTTCTTTCTATTTTAGCTTTCTTTTATCAAATCATTGTCTTTTGTTCTCTTTCTTTTAGCTTTCTTTTATCAAATCATTATCTTTTATTCTTTCTTTCCTTTTTTCTCTCACTCTCTGTTTTATTTCATTTAGGCTCTCTTTCTCTCTCTCAATTACAAGGTTAAAAGATGGATTACAACATATATTATAATGGCCTAAAGTGGGGAAACAGCGTCATGCAAAAAGGAAAGCAGCCAAATGATTTCCTACTTCCGTGGGGCTATACTATCCTTTTACTCCCTTGGGGAAAATATATAAGCTATACTATCCTTTTACTCCCTTAGGGAAAATATATAGCTATACTATCCTTTTATTCCCTTGGGGAAACATATATATTTTTTAGGTTTCAAAATTGGATGTAAACTCTATAAACCATGGAATGATCTTTGCAAAAAGAATTTCCAAAATAAATTTTTTGTGTACTAGAAAAAACTAACGTCTCAATATTAAATAGAAACTGTCTTATTTTTTGGGAGATCTAAGAGTCACCAAACTCAAAATTCAAAACTTTTCTTTTCAAAATAATTATTTAATAATTCTTACGTAGTTTCCAAAATTTTAGGCTAAACACATCGTCCTAAATAGGTGTTTTGAGAGAGTGTCTAGATGCACATATGATCTAGAGGGAGCATAAAAAAATAGAAAGGAGGTACAAAAGGTGAATAGAAGAAACAAAGGGAAAACATGGGGAAAAGAGGAGAAAAGGATGGGGATATATTTTTATTTAGGACGCGGTTAGCATGCGGCCAAGCCCACACATGTAGAAATGCGGGCTTGGCAATAAATATATTTTTTAAATATAAGTTGATCCTAATTTTAGAGAATAAATAATCTCTTTTATGCCACAATGTTCAATGGATTATTGGGAATGAAAGGACAATTAATTTATGGACAGATCCATAGTTATCAAAACAATCCATTTTAGAATCTTATGGTTCTAGTATTTGTAAAGACCTAGAAAGTTTCGCCATGCCTAGGGTTGTAGACTACTTAAATGGTTCTCCACAATCCTGGTGTTTCCCTACCCTTGCACCAGGACAAGCTCTTAGAACCTGTAATTAATGGATCAGAATTTGAAAGGAAGTGGAGGTTGCCTCAACCGCCCTGAAACCCCAACCTAATTTTTGGTATGGATTCACTCTGCAAATGGAATGTTTTCTATTAAAGAGGCATGGAATTTCATTCGTCGTATGAGCTCTTCTCAACCAGTCTTTAGGGCACTATGGTCTTCTAAGTGTCATCTAAGGGCTAAATGGTTCTCGTGGTTGAGCCTTCATCATCGTCTTCCTCCCTCTTCTCTCATGCAGCGAAGGGGAATCACCTTTGCTTTTGTGTGCCCTTTTTGTCATCATAATGAGACAATATTTACCATATTTTGCTTGAATGTGTTTTCTCGCAGGGGATTTGGAAGTCTATAGCATGACAATGTGGAAAACGTTTTATTACAGGTTATTCTATTGCAGCTACACTGTGGAAATGGTTAGCATTCAGGTTCAAGTTTGATGGTGTTACTAACATTTAGCATTCTCTTTTCTTCGCATCTATATGGATGATTTGGGAGGAGCGGAACCACCGTATGTTTCAAGAAAGGACACTCACTCTTGCGAAGCTGACCCGAAGGATCATCTACCATGTTCGTGATTTGGCGAATGCTAAGGCATGGACGTACCACATCTCAGAAAAGGCAATTACTGAGAATTTACGACTTACGTGGCAGCAGCAGAGAATCGAGTCACCCATATAGTGGCATGGGCTTTTCCACATTCACATTTTAAGCTAAATATCGATGGGTCTTCTATTCAGAATCCAGGTTAAGCTGGTTGTGGGGGTGTCATGAGATAGAATGATGGATCTTTCGTTGCTGCTTTTTGGGTTCCTCTTGGAATTGCTTCCAATAATTATGCAGAATTTTGAGGTTTACAAGAGGGTATTGATTTAGCCACTCAAATGGAATGCTTCTCCTTGTAAATTGAGAGTGATTCTTCTTTACTGGTTCAGGTCATACAGGACAGGTGTAAAGCTCCATGGGCTCTTCATATCATAAATGTTAATTGCAAGTCTAGACTTGAGAATCATTCATGGTCTATTTGCCATGTTTACCGTAAGGCTAATATGGTAATTGACACTCTAGCTAAAAAGACTACAATTTTTGCGGAGGGCCCCATTTGGCGCTCTAGGCCTCCAGATTTTCTTAACCTTCCACTACTTCATGATGTGGCGCAATTACCTTATTGTATGGTTGTAAGATAGTACGATGTAATTTTTTCTACTTTTTTTTATTAATGAAAAAGGGGTAGAGGGCCTTCTCCCTCACTGATTTACCCAAAAAAAAAGAGATCATGAATATGAAATAAAAATTAAAATTTGAAAATTAGAAATAATAATTATATGAAGAAAACATTTGGACCGTTAATTACAATTGTTTTTAAATGGACCACCTATTTGAATCCATCTTAAAGATAGCAATAAACCATGGTTGTTTTATTTATTAAGATGAGAACATTATTTCAAATACGTCTACCGTCATTTGGATATTTTGAAATACTATTGGCTGGTATTTCTTTTTTTTTCTCTTAACTCTTTAAGTCTTAATAAATTTTATTAGGGCAATATCTTTTTATGCACCAATAAAAGAGAAAAAAAAAAAAGAGAAATGAAGTACACCTGATACCTTTGTACCGCCCTCCTTTGTTCGTCTTACTTCACTGCCGATAAAAGATGGACCCCGTTTCTATGTGGCCAAGCCCGTATATGTAGAAATGCAGGTTTTTTAATAAATTTTTTTTGAGATGGATTTTAAGATTTAATTTTTAATGATATGTAATTTTTAACATGGAGATCATGAATATGAAAAAGAAATAAGTTTTAAAAATTAAAAATAATAAATCTAGTAAAAAAAAATTTAGGTCATTATAGAACACCTGCTTGCATCCAATCTTTAAGATAGATGCTTTATACTTTCTGAACCGCATATGTAGAAACGCTGTCTAACCCATATGAAGCAATTTTTCATAAAAGATATTTGTCTTTTCAATTATTATTTTGATCATCATCATCATTATTATTATTAATATTATTATTACAATATTATTATTATTATTATGATCATCATCATGATCATGTTGATGATGATGATCATCATGATCATGATGATGAACATCATCATTATAATTTATTTTATTATTATTGTTATCATTATTATTTATTTTATTTTTTTAAGGATTCCAGCTTGGGATGCTGGCTACACTATCACCCCTATCTTCCATTTAGCCATATAACATTTTAATTTTCATGCAACCGCTCTTTTTTGATATTTACTCTTCATCTATCCCTGGAGCTAGGGTTTTATGAAAGTTGATGTTGCTTTTGACTTATTTTGTCGTTGGTTATCTTCTATCCTCATCGTAATTAGTTTCTTCCCTCTAATTAGGTTATTAGTCTCTCGTCTCTATCTCTATTCCATTAATAGCTTTATTTTCTTTTGAGCGTGTACATGGTGTTCTTGTAGGAGCAACTGTCTGCTTACTCTCTTTAGTGAAAAAGTTTAAAAGGACTTTTTGTACTTAGGAAATTTTGGTACTTAGGAATCACTAGATGATTATTTAAAAAAAAAAAAAAAAAAAAAAAAAATTTAAGTTCTTTGACCCTTAAATATGGCAATAGAAAAACCTGGCGGTCTATTTAATCTATGTTTCTTTCCTTTGTTTCTATCTAAATCATGCTCAACTGATTCAACTAGGGGTTAGACCGGTTTTACCTTAGACCAAGCCTTTTACCGATTGGATGGCGGTCCTGATCTTGATAACATCGGCTGTGAGTAAACAAAGAAACCTCAAATGCTCATTTTTTCAATTGGGAAAATATTTCGTCTATCCAAGGGCCAATTGAAATAGATAACCTCTCTTTCATTTTGAAGATTCTAGGGGCACTCGTTTCGCCTAGTTTTCACACATACCTCTAGTCCAAGAAAAGATAAATTTGAACATAATCTGGAAAATTTGTCTATTTAGGTGAGCTGAAAATATTGTGAATAGGGTCCCCTAAGAATTTATTTAACCCCAAAATTTGATGGATTGTTTTATGATTACTTGAGAATGATTTTAAGTTCTTAAAACACCAGATCGAGCCATTCATAAGCTAGGATGATCTCTATTCCGGCTATTAATGGGCCCTAGCCCAAAACCTGGCTAAATCGGAAAGCCCACGAACCTGCTCGGCTTGTTCATAGCTGCAAAGCTTAAAGGGAAACTAAGACCTTGCAACCCCAACAGAGGGGGAGGGGAACCAATATTCCCTTGGTCAATGGAGGAGGGAGCCAATATTTCCTCAGGCAATTAATATCTTCACCTCATAAATTCTTTCACTTAATTGAAATGTCTTTCACTTGATTGAATTATCGCTCATCCACATCAAGAATCACTGATTTGAATCAGGAATCGGGAGGGATCATCCTAGTTCTTAGTTTCAATAAGAATATGTCTTTGACTTGATTGAATTACCGCTCATCCACATCAGGAATCACTGATTTGAATCAAGAATTGGGAGAGATCATCCTAGTTCTTAGTTTCAATGAGAATTAATAAAGAATGAGTCTTGCAGGGAATTAGGTGATCATGATCTGCTGAATCATTTGGTTCCTATCCATCTTGTTTTTATTAATTTTTAATTTATAAAGAAAATATTTTTGTAATGTCTCTTATTATTTGTTGTATTGTTTTTCATATTTTGCATTGATGTCCTTTTTTTATCGACATTTTGTTTTTGCAAAATATCCCAAGTTCGAAAATTCAAGTTTCAAAACAAGATCCTCGCTTCTAAGTGAGATATCAGTTAGAAACTTCAAGTTTTGAACTACTACAACCTTATATATTTTTGAGTTATGAATGGTTCAGATCATCTCCCATATTTTTTTCCTTTTTCTTCCACATGATAGACCGGGTTCAGAACTTCAAGTACCAAACCGATATCTCACTTCAAAGAAACATGTAAGTGGGAACATATTGTGAAGTTAGTTCCTCAAAAAAAAAGATTTATTAAGATTAAAATTCTAATTTTTTCACTTTTGCCAATAGTCATTTCAGATTCATCTCGCCCAAATTATCTAAAAAGGAAAATGAATTTTGTGCAGTATGAACCTGCCAGATCACATTACAATGGAAACTAAGAGAATGGAGGAGTGTTGTGGAATATTTTTAGAGGTGCAGTTTTGTGGCAGTTATGGTTAGAAAGAAACCGTAGGACATTTGATGGGGTATCGGTGGACTTGGTAGAATTAAAGAATAAAATTATGTTTCAAACTTGGAGTTGGTTTCATAATACAAAGGAGGGCTAGTATGTATCTAATACGATGCATTTGGTGGCTTCGATATGTATTAAGGTTAGACTGAAAGAAGAGCTCGAATGATCTAGCTGGATTATATAATAAATTTTTTTTTGGATTATATAATAATTTTTTTTGTTTTTTTTCAATTTTTTTGTTTTCTTCACGGTCTAGATCGCTTAGAAGTAGTCCTTTAACAATATAATAACTTTTAAAAAAATAAAAATAAAAGAATATAATATGATCTCAAGAATTTGAATCTATTCAAAACCTTTCTTTCAATAACAAAGAAATGACACAATCTATGTTTGGGAATAAAAGACACAATAAATAAATATTAAAGACATAAAAGAGGGTGCCAGAGATTATCTCAACAATGCTTAGTACACCACACGCCAAGTCTCCTCTTTCTAATGGTGCTCGGGATCTTTGATCGGTCTTTTGATTTCTCATTCTTATGACAAAACCCAATCAATGTATATAGATCTCGATCTAGAACCACCCACTTAAAACCTCAATGCTCAGGCCTAAGTCAAGCCCATTGGTTTGATCCTTATGAGAGAGAGAAAACAAGAAAGGAGGGTAAAAACTACTAGCTAGGGATGATCCCTTTGTTGACCATAAAATCACATAATCAAAACTTGGCTTGATTTAGAACTCATGAGAGAGATTCAAGCGTAACCTAGCCTAGCTTGGGCATTTCCTCCTTAGGATAGTTTGGGTGTGAGAGCTACCTATGTGGGGCGTGCCCCTTGGAGAGGCTAGAGAGGGAGATTCTATTTTAGAGAGAGCAAAGAGAGTAAGTAAGAGGTGTAGAGACACAGGAGGAGAATGATCTTTTTTATAGATTTTTCATGCATTAGGGTTTGCCATAAAATTGTAGGAGCAAATCTTAACCTTTGATCTAAGGAGATTTGTGGGGTGAGAGATGTGAACTATTCATTTTTTAGATCTACCATCAAATGCTAAAGAAGGGCTAGAACCATATCCTCCTCTTCCTAAACCTCTTCCCATCAAATAAGTTAAATAAGGAAAATATTTCTTTACTTTAGTTAATAGTAAATATTCAATCCTTATTTCTCAATCAAACCTTCTTGATTATCAAGATTTTCTAAAACCACATATTTCATCATTTTATTGCAAGTAAGCTTCTATCCACAAAAGGAAAGCCAACTAGCATGAGATTCCTCTCACCATATTTAGCAAGACAAGACAATCTCCTATGCGTGGGGAGTGCCACCATTTGGTGGCCACGCATGAGCTCCACCCAATTGTCCCATGTGATTTAAATGGGCCTCTAATAATTATGGAGTGTCCTACATATTTTTAGAAACAATAAAAAATTATTTTTAGTTTTTTTAAACCTCTTAGTTTATTTAAAACTTTAGAAATGAATTTATCTTGATTTATAAATCCAAATGACAAAATTAACGTATCAGAAGATTCATAAAAAAATCAAATAACATAAAATTAATTAAATTAAATTAATTTTGATGGGAATCAGATCCGAATAGGTCTAGAATTTAATCAACGTATAGGAGTACTCCACTTTCAACTATCGACCACGATCTACACGAGCTTTTTCAAACTAATCCAACAATTCCCATGACCTACAATCTGCTGCATGGGTTCATGATTGGACCGCCAAAGTCAATCAATGGGCTAGGGGACGTAATCTCAGTATGTGGATTTCAAGTTCTTCCCCTAGCGACAAACTATGATCCGCCAGACTATGATGCAATCATGACTGTATGGTGCATATATGTAATCTCTCACACATGTCCATATTTCACCCTCAATGGTGGATTACTATTTCAATATGACTATCTATGTACATATCGTATGATGATAAATATGTCAAGGAAGTCTATGATTTGAGATACGACAAATCAACATAAATATGTCATATCGTATGACAAGTTATCTAATCAACATAAATATGTCAAGGAAGTCTAACAAGATGGCTTTCCTACAACATTCCCTATAGTTCATGGTCTTAGATAATCAGTGATTCTAAATAACTAAGAACATGAGTTAACACATATGGGTATTTAAAAACCAATGTATGAATAAATGACAGTTTTCTCCCAAGTTTATAAATACCTTCAAAACACAATGTTTTATCTTTAATAAAAAAACTATTGACTTGGTATGTATACATTCACAAGCAATATAGTATGACGGTCTATAATGATTTTTCATAAAGATTAATGGACTTTGCATGACTATGAGATTTCTCAAAACCATATTCATAAACTTTAGTTTTTATCAAATCATTCAATTTAATTTTAAAATATATGTTTGGTCTTCAAAAATCATTGTACCGCATGCACTTTTAATTACCTACCAAGTCATGTTTACAGCTACAAAACAAATCATAAAGGCCATCTTATAATTTTATTCAAAATAAAACATGACTAAAGAATGATTATTAAAACTTGATAAAATACTTCTTTTTAGTAAATATAGAGACTTTATCAAGAGATCATCATTGCATGGAACTCATCATGTTACTAGATATATTGGGAGGATGGTCACTGAGACCGAGTTTTATCAGAATATTCCCTTTGTGCTTACATATTTGAATAAGCCACACCCATCTCTCGTGTTCCATACTTAAGATCATAGTCTTTGATCAAACCACATCTCCATGTGTGTCACTATATTAAGTAGTTTATACTCAAGTACAAAAAAGCACAAAACCATAGGGTATTCATCATTCTACTCTTTTAAATTTGTTAGCACCTATCACCTAATGTCCATATACTCCATATATATTCATAAAATAAATAGCCAAAATATAACCAAAGAAGCGTATGAAACATAAAATAAAAGGTTACTGAATCATCTTTCCCTATATGACCTTACATTGTAATGTGAGATAGATTTTCATACCTCAAAACTATGTAGTATGATACCTAGGCTATTTTGATTCGTTGTTTTTACTTGTTAACAAGTTTTTATGATCTTGGAAGAGTATGCAACTAATGGAGAGTTTTATTAGTCATCAGTGTCACATGTCACAAAGTGTCATTCTCTTAGGCACTTGAATTCTTCCTTTCTTACACCGTGAAGAAATACTCTTCTTCATTCTATCATTCCAAATATCGTAAATTTGATTCTCTCACTGATCTTTAACGTTTCTTTCCTGCAATCAAGTTTCTCTATATATTTCCCTTCATTTTGAAGAAATCAAGATGCTTTTATAAGTATTGTGTTTATTCTTCTTTTTGCTATTCTCAGATCGAACACTCTTTACATAGAGTGTGATGGCTCACCGACTCTGTATAAACTCTCTATGAAGTTGTACTATTATAAACCATATCCATGACACATTATAAAAATTTTAAATGAGCCCCAAAAAGGTATCCATATTGAGGAATCCAAAAATGTGCCTTAACTTACCACATTTTTTAATTTATTGCAGGATAGAACATGAGTAACCCATGATAAAAATATGATATCTTTCAACTCATAAAGAGTTTATCTTTGAGTCCTTTTGGGTATTGAAATATACTAAAAAATATAAGATAGTTCTTAGTTTCATCCTTAAATCACACTATTTAGTTGGGTCTATGATTTAGTGATATTCTCGTTACACTACACTTGTTTCAGCAAAAAATTAGGTTCTACATCTCTCAATAAAATATTTGTTTATCTCAATTCACAAAGAATTTCTTCCTGAAATATTTTCTGTTGAAAATTAGACTCAAAACCAAATCATAAAGCCATGGTGTGAATATAAAATAGTACTTTTCTTCAGAGAAATAAATAAGTGACATTCACTTCACAAAGTAAATCATATTGCAGAAATCCAGGATGAACACTATCTAGTAAAATTGTCTTTCTCTCTACCCTCATTGAGTTTCCCTTTCAAACTAATTTTTTTTTTAAATTAGACACAAAATGGTAACACATATGTTTCCACAAGCCTCATATCACAATGTTAAGCATGCATGCTTAATAAATATAGCTATTCATATCTCAATGAAGAATGTATATAGCAAACTGTTGAAAATTCAAGATGATCTCTCTTCAATAAATTTTTTTTACTCCTCTCTTCCTATCGATATTTCTCCCTCAAATAAATTTTATTAGAAACTAGACTTGAAATGAAAGTCTAGAAAATTAGTATGGGCTGAAGAAAATAAAATCATGACTTCCAAGTCATTGAGGCAGTTTTCATTGCAGAAAACATCACTTCTTCACCCTTCAATAAATTGACAATATCTTTCAAACCACAAGGGTCTTCTTCATAAAACTATTTTTATTTGAAATTAGACTCAATTTGATGTTTTACAGTTAAATTTAAGCTAAAAATAAAATCATACGTTTAGTAGAAAAATTCACGGATCTCAATAGATAGTTTCAGGATTTTGCAGGGTCAGAATTGACACCCTTTAATAATGAGTCCATAACTTTCAATTCCCCTAGAGTCTTCTACTGAAATTTTGCAAGTAAATCCTACTCTAAAAATATATATAATATTACTGAAGTATGCAACATAAAAATATCTCATTATCTTCTTCATGTTATTGCTAAAAAATAGCACAAAATACCCATTCTACAGAGTGGCTTTTCGGTATTCTAATATTCATATTATTCTTCCGGAGGTGTATCACTTGATCACAAAAAGTGCGGGTAGCCATATCTCATTCCCAAGCAAGATCTAGACTCAAATAAAGTGAAAAGACCACTTATGGCAACAAGTACTGTTACCAATGGAAAAATAACTATTGTTATCTAGCCGGAGTATATAATAAATTTTTTCTTTCTTTTTCAATTATTTTTCTTTTCCAATTATTTTTCTTTTCTTCATGGTTTAGATCACATACAAGTAGTCTTTTTACAATATAATAACTTCAAATAAAATAAAAGAAAAGAATACAATAGGATTTTAAGTACTTGAAGCCATTAAAAACCTTTCTTTCAATAACAAAAAAAAGGCACAACCTATGTTTGGAAATAAAAAGTACAATAAATAAATGTTAAAGAAATAAAAGACGGTGCAAGAGATTACCTCAATCAAACTTAGTACACCCCACGTCGAGTCTCTTTTTTCCAATGATGCTCAAGATTTTGATTGGTCTCTTGATTTCTCCTTCTTATGACAAAACCCAATCAATGCATATGGATCTTGATCTAGAACCACCCACCGAAAACTTCAATGGTTAAGCCTAATTTAAATCCCTTAACTTGATCCTTATGAGAGATAGAAATCAAGAAATGAGGGAGATAACTACTAGTTAGGGATAATCCCTTTGCTGCCCACAAAATCACATAATCAAAACCTAGTTTGATTTAGAACCCATGAGAGAGATTCAAGCTTAACTTAGCCTAGCTTGGGCCTGCCCCCCCTTAGGATAGTTTGTGTGAGAGAGCATAACCTATGTGGGGCATGCCCTTTAGAGAGGCTAGTGAGAGAGATTCTGTTTAGAGCGAGAAGAGAGAGTAAGTAAGAGGTGTAGAGATAAGGGAGGAGAATGATCATTTTTTACAGATTTTTCATGCATTAAAGTTTGCCATAAAATCTTAAGAGTAAATCTTGACCGACGATTTAATGAGATTTGTTGGGTAAGATGTGAGCCATCTATTCCCTAGATCCACCATTAAGATGCTAAAGAAGATGCTAAAACCTTATCCTCCCCTTCCTAAATCTATTCCCATCAAATAAGTTAAATAAAGGAAATATTTCTTTACATTATTTAATAGTAAATATTTATTCCTTATTTCTCAATCAAACCTTTTTTATTCTCAAGTTTTCCTAAAACCACATATTTCATTCCTTTATTGTAAGTAGGCTTCTCTCCACAAAAAGAAAGTCAAATAGCATGAGATGCCTCTCATAATATTTATCAAGAAAAGACAATCTCCTTTAGGTTGGGCGTGCTACCCTTTGGTGGCTGGGCCCCACCCAATTGCTCATAAGATTTAACTGGGTCTCCAATGATTATAGAGGGTCCTACATATTTTAGAAATAATAAAAATTGATTTTTAGATTTTTCAAATCTTTTAGTTTATTTAAAACTTTAGAAATGAAATTCTCTTGATTTATAAAGCCAAATGATAAAATTAAAATATCAGAAGATTCATAAAAAAAATCAAATAACATAAAATTAATTAAATTACATTAATTTGGATGAGAATTAGATTTGAATAGGCCTAGGATTTAATCAACTCATAGGAATACTCCACTTTTAACTGTGGATCACGATCCACACTAGCTTTCTTAAACTGACCTAGCAATTCCCATAACCCACAGTCTACTGTAGAGGCTCATGATTGGACTGCCAAAGTCAATTAATGGGCTAGAGGATGTAATCCCAGTATGTGGATTTTAAGTTTTCCCCTAAAGACAAACCATGATCCGCCAGACCATGATGCAACCATGACTCTATGGTGCATAGAGGTAATCTCTCGCACATGTACACGCTTCATCCTCAATGAATGGATTACTATCTCAATACGGCTATCTATGTACATGTCATGTGATAATACAACGATTGTATTTTAGTCTTGTCTCTATGCTCTATTCATCACATACAAAGGTTACACAATCCCTCGGCTCTCATTCGGGCATACTCCGACCTCATCAAAAGCTAACCTAACCCTTCGTCGGTTTCATCTCTATGCCCAAGTACCTTGGATTTCCAACTCGATTGGCCTAGCACATCAAGTCTAGTCCAAGTATCAGCAAATTGCATTTGTAGTATGGTCAACAAGAGAACCACACTCCCACTGAGTTTAAGATTTATTTATTCAAATGTTTATACAATCTCTTTTAAGGCTTTTAAAGGCCACATAAACCCAACATAGACCTCAAAGTGTTTGGATTCCACCTCCCTTGGGATACCTTAAACTTAATTTTGATGGGTCATCTTTGGGTAATCCAGGTAGGGTATGGGATGGTGGTATATGCATGGATAGTGAAGGTATTGTCATATTTTGCTATGCTGCTGGATGCCTTCAACTTAATTTTGATGGGTTATCTTTGGGTATTCCAAGGAGGGCATTGGCTGGTGGTATATGCAGGGATTGTGAAGGTATTGTTATATTTTGTTATGCTGCACTATGTGGGAGGCCACAATAAATAAGGCGGAGATGCTTGCATTGTTACAAGGTTTATTGATTTGGAAGGAGAGAAACTTGGGAACAGTTTTGACTATTAAAGGAGATTCAATGTTATTAACTGTGTAACTATGCCATGAGAACTCCATGGCGTCTTCGATCTCTATGGCTGAAAGTGTTGGATTTATCTTAAGGGAGCAATATGACATTTAACCATGTTTATAGAGAAGTGAATCCATTTGCAGATGACTTGGCTAAGAAATGAGTATATCTCGAATCATTGTGTTTTTCTTCCTCTTTGTTTTAGTTTTAGCTTCGTATTAGCTCATGTTTTTTTATTAATAATACTAAATATTCTTGTCAAAAAAAAAGAAGAAAAAGATGAGGCTTAGATTTAATGAACAACGTTGTCTTAATGCACATGCATGCGAACCATTTTAGGGCCTAGATGATAATTAATTAAAAAAAAATGTATATCAAATAGACCATTTATTTTTAGCACAATCACTCTTTTCCTTCATATTACAAATCAGGTAGTTGTGAACATGTTATTGATTAGACTCAAAGATCCAACAAAAATTTCTTCAACTTCCCGACACGACAAGCCATTAAATTTGACATCTAAGGGCTAAGAGTAATTGTGACATACAATCCCTTAATTTAATCTATAATAAATTATCTTATCTAAAATTAATATATTTTGATAATATTATGGTGTGTAGCTCATTTATTTTTGTTACAAGGAGATCATAATTACTCCTAGCCAGTAGATATCAAATTGGTCGGTTTGGGGTGTATCACAAAATTTGAGGAATTCTCTTTTAATTTTGGAAAAGTATACAATGAGACCATTTACCTTTGGTACAAGATGGTCACAATCAATCTTGACCATTGGATGTGAAATTAGATTGTTGCATTTATTCTATTAACTAAATTCAAACTTCAAATTTTTTTTTCTCGAACTTTGTGACACGCCCAATTTATCAGATTTCATATCGAATGATTGTAAGTAATTGTGACCTCTTATTGCTAAAGGTAAATGGTCTTATTGTATACAATCATTTTAAATTTTGGCTCTAGTCTATGACACTCTTACAACCAATTGATTTGAAATTTTATGGACAAATTGTAATTTTCTTGTACCAAAAGTAAATAGTTTCTCTATACACCTTTCTTATATCTAACATTATCAAAGTATTTAACTTTTTTTTAAACTAAAAATGTGAATTTAAGAAAATTAGTTTAGATAAAGTAAAAATTGCTTTTCAAAAAGATAAATTGATATATAAATAGACCTATAAATTATAGGAGATCGCTTTATAATGGACAAAGCCAAGCACCACATACTTCATTATCAGAATTAGTATTATTGTAACAATAAATTATCAATGATAGGGAGTATATCCTACCACTTCTTTACTTGTTTTCACCCTTTTTATTATTATTATTAGGGAAAGGAAAAGTTTCTACAGAGCCAAGGCGCTACACAATGAAATTAGAGCTCACCTCAAAAATCTCACTAGAAGAGGTTGTTTTGATGCTCAAATATCTTCAAACTGATTATCTTGACATCAAGATGCATGGACATGAGAAAAAAATGGATTTCAAATTTTAAGAATAGTGCATCTTGTGGTGCATTTTTGGACGGTTGATTTTCAAGATTTTTAGGTTTTCGTAGATCTGCTTCATTTACACTATTTTTTAATATGTTTTAAAGCTATTAAAAAGATTTCCAATATTGAAACCACATTTCTCGATACTATTTGAAGATGGGCTCTAATTTGATTGTTTAGAGCCTCGACGCTATACAAACCGTACCCTTATTGTCCTCATATAGGCGCAATTTGTACAATTAATTTCTTGGAATTTTTTTTTTTTAAAATTTTGGATCCATGTAAGAATCTCTAATGCTCATTTTGAAAAGGAAAAAAAAAATTTATTTTTCAATTTCAATGTCTTTTTTTGAGTGACTAGCTTTACAATGGGTCACACAAGATCGCATAATACTTTTTTTATTGGGGGGTTTAGTTGTAATGGGAAAGTATAGAATGAGACCATTGATCTTTTGCACAAGGTGGTCACATTAATTTTGACTATTGGATGTAAAATTGGGTAGTTGCAATTGTTCCATTGACCAAGCACAAATTTCAAAAGAAATTTTATTGAACTTTGTGACATATCCAAGCTATCAAATTTTACATCAGATGGTTGTAAATAATTGTGAATACCTATTATTAAAGGTAAGTGATCTCATTGTATGCAATCCCATTTGTAATATCACCAAAAAGAAGGAGAAGAAGATAATAATGACACACTTTGAGTCTTTCCGTACTAGTCTAGCACTCAAAAAATACAATGTCCCTTTTAAGAAATGGACGCGGTTAGCATGTGGGCAGCCCTCATATTGTAGAAATCCAAGCTTGCTAATAAATATATATTTTAAAAATAATTTGTTCCTAATTTTTAGAGAATATATAATCTTGATCATGAATATTGTTTTTTTTTTAAAATTAGAAATAATAATTATATTAAAAAAACATTTGAACCGTTAGTCACAATTGTTTTTAGATGGACCACCTATTTGCATCCATCTTTAAGATGGATGCTCTATACCTCTGGACCTCATATTGTAGAAATGCGGTCCAGCCTGCGTGAAACAATTGTTCTTCAGAAATGAAGAATCGGTATCACTTTGAAATAAAGTAACTTGGTTCAAAATTTCAAGTTCCAAAATGGAGGTATTTTGAAAAAATAGAAGTTTTTGAAAAAAAATAAGAACATAAAATATTAAAAACAAATATATTTTATATACCACAAATTATAAAGACTATCAAAAAAATTTCTTATGAAATATTGTTGGAAAATTGGTGGGTGAATTGGGGCAAAAGATGATACGAATTCGAAAAATTGGAAGCTTAAACTCTTCTTATTTTCGGGCAGGCAAAAGCGCTATCTCAAGACAATATTTGTCTCTGTTCGATATTGTATTTGATGTGCATAAGGAGGATATTCATCTTTGGGATACATGAAAACAGAGAGGTTTCTTTTATGTTTCTAAATCTATACATCCGAGCTTGAAACCAACACATTAGATACCTGAGTATTGATAATTTAGAGAGAAAAAGAGACAAAATCTAGTAGAGAGAGAATTGAATTCACATAAAGCTTGCTAGACATTTACTGTAGTGGTGGTTAGATACACCACCAACAACTATTAGTTACATGTAGCCCCTTAACTCATTTGCTATTATTGTTGTTACAGCCTCTTTTGCCTTTTGCCTTTTGCCTCCATTTCATCAACGGCTATATGGCCATCGGGTAACCCCAACTAACAAAAAGATACGAGCGTACAAAGTGCGCCATAAAATACATACGTGCATGCACCATCTCTCTCACTTTTATATTAAAAATATAATACATAGAAATACGTACTCTTAAATATACCTCTATAAACTTTTTTTTCTTTATCTTGAGACTCAACCTAACATCTTTATCTCTTTACAAACAATTTAACAAATAACTATAAAAGTATATTGCTGTTTTAGAATACACGTAAAGCATTTTCAAACAAAAAGTACTAACTAATATTACTTAATTTCTTTTGGACCAAGACCCATACTGGAGAATCAATCCAATCCGGCCTAGACAGGGATACCACATCGGTCCCATCATACTTTTTTTTTTTTTATAGTACATGGGTTCTATCAACCTGGCCACTAAATCTGGGATATGAAACACTGTTGCTCCTAATCAGTTTTATTCTCCTCTCAAGCATTGAGTTGGGCCCCATAAAATGGGATGCGCCCTTCCCTAATGCCCCCTCGGAAACCTAACCCACAAGACTGCGACACTTTAAATCGCCATGGCCTCAAATGCAAAGTTGTCCGCCATGGTGGAGCCCCCATGCGCAATGCCTTACCCCACAGAGAGAGAGAGAGAGAGAGAGAGAGAGAGATATATCGATTTCCTTGCCAATTCCTACAGCCTAGGGCATAGATCTCTCTCTCTCTCTCTCTCTGCCTCAACGTCGTGGAGTGGTGGTGGTTGGGAGAAGTGGTACTTGGTAGGTAGTACAGGGGTAAGCATATGGTTTTTCCCATATAATTATTACGGTTTGATTGATACCCGAATCAACCAACCAATGGCTTGTGATGTGGTCAGTGTTGGATTGCACGAACCGCCCTCGGAATGCAGCTATGGGCCGGGTCTACGAAACTCGGAACTGGTCCGGGTAACCGGTTAGGTCCCAACTGGGTTATTATTGGTTTAAAAATCTTAAAAAATATGAAAAATATATTTAATATGTAACTAAACAAAATACATCTAAATGAGATTAAAAAAAAAAGTTTGGTTTTCATAATGTTGCGACCTTAAACAATCCATTTAAGGCGCACTTTTAAATTTTATCACAAGATATAATTTTGATGTAAAATATTATTAAGATTATCTCAAAATCTATTATCAAATCTAATTATAAAATTTTAAACTAAAAAAAAAATTAAAATCAAGTAGATCCATAAACATATGAAAATCTTGAAAATGGACGGTCTAGATACTGTGTTGCAAAATACACTATTTTTGGAACTCAAAATCCCTTTTGTTTTTTTTCATAGGCATACATCTCGATGATTAGTTAGAGGGTTTTTCAACGTTAAATCAACCTTTACCGATGCATTTTTGAGGTGTATCACTAGTTCTACATTTTAAGGTTGCAACCATATATAAATTTTTCCCTTCAAAAAATAGTGAAAAATAAATTTTGAAATATTAATTTGTGTTAAGAGGTATTTTAAAAATAATCAATAAAAAAAAGTAAAAATAAGTACTTATAGCCAAAAAACATAAAAATAAAAATCCAATTTTTTCCAAAACAATAAAAAACATTAAAAAAACATATTACACTAAATTTCTTATTTTTTAAACTTTTTTTATAATATTTTTAAATTTTGTTTAAGTTAGGGTGGTCAAGTCAGTTGACCACCCTAACCAGCCAATACCGGCCACAGTCAGAAGTTGGTTCCGAGTAACCCGTCTAGTTCCGGTTCAACCCGGCCAGTTTGTCACACTGAATAAGGTTCAGAGAGAGAGAATGAGTGAGGCGGAGAGATCCTAAAACATGGATTAATGAAAGAGAATGGTAGCACATCTTTCCAAGCCATGCATTACATTAACCCTTAATTTGAATATTATTATCTGCGTACAGATTTTCAAGAAATTAAAAGTTTAGTCACCCAATCATTCATTTGGCAATAGTTAATTAGGGCAAGGCCAGTAACAAGATATTGTGGGCATATTTAATTTTTTGTGCGTTCGAACTTCAAACAATTGATAAAGTCTGGTCGGCATTACCGCCATTCATCGCGTATTATTTGATTTAATAATATTATTACTTGTGTCCTCTTGCTTGCGTCGTTTGCCCATGGTCAATGACAAAAGTTGGATGATGTCCCCTCACTTATTTTTCGAAATTATTTCAACTCCTTTTCTCCTAAAAAAAAAAGTAGACTTTATTGGTTTGGAAGTTATGGCAAAGAGAAAAGCATGACAGCACATAGTGAGATACCAATGTTTCAAAAAAAAATGTTTGCCAAAAAATCATAGTGACATCATATTGTCAAAAAAAAGTTTCGCAAGCCAAAAAAAGTTCAAAAGAAAATGGATAGAACTAATAAAAAGAGAAATGTGACTTATAGTCTGACAGAGGGTATGATCTTTGATAGAGCAGAAGACAGAATAAATATTTGAGATAATGCTTAGATGACGATGACTATGAAGTAAAATATTATTAGCATTACTAATAAGGTTTTAAAAGCATCTTTTCAAAATTAAAAAGTAGAAAAAAGTTTTATCTTGAATAAAATAAATTTGCATTTTCAAGTTTGTTATTTCAGTTCTCATCGATTATATTTAAAATTATTGTATGACATGTATGGACATGTTGGAGGGACTGGCCCTTCTGCGTTTCTAGGATGAAGTATTAGAAATGAAGACATAGACACAACACCCGTGTCCACGCCCATGTAACAATGGGACCAACACGTTGTTTAATGGATCATGTCTGCCACTCCTCAAAACGGGTCGTCCCTTTCTTCTCCTAAGTGAAGACATGGCAAAATATCAAGATCAGTCTCAAGTTGCCCTATAAAAGAAAATTGAATACCTAGAAATCTTTGGACATTCCGAATTAGTCATCTAAAAACTTACAGTTATCTATGAGGTTTGAAAGCTAAATTCGGTTCCATGGAGACCCTTCTGGCTCAATTTTAGGCGGATGCACTCACTCATATACCTCTTAGGCACAATGAGCAAGTGAACACTTTAGCAAAGCTAGGAGATGATATGATTCTCTTCTCCAAGGCCTATATGATCTGGTATCAGAGTGGTGATTGGTATCACCATAACTAGGGTTTGATTATGATGATGAGCAACGGTTGTTCCCAGAGTATCAGATATAAAGACATGCGCTAGACACGACACCCGTATCTTTGTCCATGTAACACTAGAAGTACAACTTTATTTATTGGATCATATTTGCAACTCCTCAAAAGGATATCCTCCTTTTCCTTAGGGAGGACATGGTCAGACAATGAGGCATAATACTAATATTTATAGATTAGCCTCAAGGTGTCGTAGATTTTTTTTTTGGGTTAATTTAGTGGGGGAGGATAGACCCCTATCCTTTTTTTTAAATAGTTTTAGGAGTTATTTTTTTTTAAGATGTTAGTGTGGTGATGTCAGTGAGAATGAAAACCATAACGTGATGATTAGGGTGTTGAGGTAGCACCAGCCCTTCATTAACAACTCCAATAAAGAAAACTACCAATTGATTGTGTTGAGAGATTTGCAATTAGAAGACTTGCACCAATGAATATCTACCTCAATTGTGTCTTATACCAAAGGTTGTACAATAAAATTTTCCTTTACTATTGTAGGGTTCGTGAGAACCCCTCGCTTGTGGAACTAGGAATCCCAACTATTGGGACCCTATCCTATATCATGTACACAGTTATGTGAAATTGACGAATACAACCATAAATCGAGTGTAAGAAATAAAGTAAAGTGTAAGAAATAAAGTAA
Source organism: Amborella trichopoda (assembly GCF_000471905.2). Next base: position 1,188,222 of record NW_006497952.1, read on the forward strand.
AAACATAAATTCACACCACAACGACACAAGATTTATGTGGTTCACCCTATAGGACGACGTCCACGGCCTCGGCAAGTAGAAATCTACTTTCACAATGAATATTATAGTTTTAGGTCATTAGAGTTATACTTCTCTCTAAACTGTGAAGAGTCTCAAGTTTCTCTGAAGAGATCCCGAGTCCATTAATCGTATGAATGTACAAACTTGTTTTTATAGACAAATTACAAATGATAATAATAGAAACTAAATCATAGACATCCATACTATACCCAGGCTTACCATAAAATACAAGATATGGTACCTACCCTTCCCATATATATTGATTACTTACACACCTTCCATATTAATCGGGCATACAATATATACTTTCCTTTCACACTCCTCAAACTCAAATTGTTATGAGATAGAGCAGATGGAGTTTGAACACCAAGTCGGAAAAACAAGCAGTTGGATTTTCAGGTGCATACTTAGATTGCTTGATCAATAAGTACAGAAATCAACAGTGGATAAGCGACGGATCAACAAGCCTCAGAAACAGAAGGCAAGAACAAAGCTGCAATTCAGAGTTCAACAATGAATAAAACTTCTGATCTTCACTGGAGACAAAAAAACAGTCGAGACAGCCGAGAAAAACATAATGATAGTTGGACGGGCCAACAGAACTCGAAGTGGATTCAAGACAAATTTAGTAGCTCGCATACCAGAACAAACATGATCAAGTGACAGAACAACAAACTCGATCATACAAATAAGAACAAACAACATGCATATATACTCAGAAAACATACTCTTTTTGTTTTTTACATGTGTTTTCAGGTTGAATTTCAAAGTGTCAATGACAATTTCAGATCAGAGTGGCTGGGTAAGATTTCAGATAGATCTGGACCTTGAGATTAAGATCCAGAGGCAAAAATAGACAAAGGGGTGGTTTTTCAAATGGGGCAAATCGGCCATTTTTCAGAGGTGGATTTAAAAGACAGCGGGTTTCATAGGTGGTTTTTCAGTGATAGTTTTAGAGGCGGTTTTCAGAGTTATTCAGATATGACATATTTTTAGGGTGTTTCAAATCTCCCTTTTTTTTTTTCATCAAACAAAGGGGTTTCACGGATGCAGATTTTAGTGGGTGCTTTGACAAATTTCACAGAGATTTTTTTTTTTTTGACAGAGGGTTGGTTACAGATCAGGATTTTTTTTTTGACAGAGGGTTGGTTACAGATCAGGATTTTTCAAGGATTGGTTTTCAAAGAGAGAAAAAGCACAAACGTAAAAAGAGAGGGAGATCGAAAACAAGCAGAGATGGGGTTTCCCTAGAAAGAGAAGACGAAAGAACCAGGAAGAACATAACAATTAGAAACTAACGGTAAAACCCAGAGATGGGTTTTCGTTGGAGAGAGACGATGAACAAACCCCAATAACAGAAAAGACTGAAACTACAAGGACAACAGAGAGATGGTGCTTACATAAGCAAAAATAAGAAAAGTCTCAAACCTCAAGGGAAATAAAGAACTTGATAAATATGCAGTGTGCAAATAAGAGGAAACAAAACTGTGAATTATTGTTTGAAGATTGCAGGGGAGATGAGAGAGGTTGCAATGATGACTTTGATCACTTTGCACCAACAAGGTAAACAAATTCGCCAAACCCATCTCGTGGCTGCTCTATGGATCATGATCTTTGTAGAGGGGAGAAGCTTCTTGGAAGTCTTGTGGGATATTCTATAGAACTCTGAAACCAAAGAAGACCCGAGCAATCATGGGTCCTGCAATTGTGAGAGATGACTCATTCAAAAGACGAAGAGAGACGAGGAGCCGTCCAGAAGAGACATTATAGATCATGAGGTTTCTGGCAAGTTTAGGGGTTGGATCGGGACATGATGATTTCAGGATCATGAGGATTTCGGCAAGTTTAGGGATCGGACCGGGACACTATCGAGTAATAACAGAAGAACAGACTCAATCGTACATGAATGGACAAAGATGAATTTGGCTATGGTACTATGTGAAGAGTCTCATGTTTCTTAGAAGAGACTCAGTGTCCATTAATCACATGAATATATAAACTTGTTTTTTATAGACAAATTACAAATGACAATAATATAAACTAAATCATAGATACCAGTACTCTACCTAGGCTCACCATAAAATACAAGATATGATACCAACTCTTCTCATATATACTGATTACATATACGCCTTCCATATTAACCGGATATACAATATATATTTTTCATTTACATAAACATCGATAAAAATCTTACCGATCTTTCTTTCTAAACCTGCTCTCTCAGCCAAGCAACACTGTCGATCAATATGTTGTTTCCTACTGCCATACCGCTACATGAAAGAGTATTTTTAGAGCAATCAAGATACTTTATCACTTCTCTTTCTAGAAATGGAAACCTTAACAATCTAAAACCTATAGGAATACCGCTTCTCGGAAGCCATCTCTCTCTCTCTCTTTAAGACCTATCTCTATCTTGGAGATATCTTCTTATAACTTCCAAAAGGAGTGACCCTCAAACGGCTGGATAGTATGTCTTCTTTGACTCTTTTATATAGATATCACTTTCTTGCTTATCAAGAAGGCCCTTTCTTTTTATCATAATACCCTGAACCTTTGGAAAACAAAATATGTGTGACGATTTTAACTATCACCAAAGCTAACAACTATCTCTTTAACAAAGAGGCTTAAAAAGTTCTACAAGAGGCCCATTCTGGTACATGTGGGATGTGTCCACCTCGTCCCAAGCTCTATGATAGGATAAAGCACACGGGTTATTGTTGCCATCTATGGTCTCTTACTACGTGCCTATACAAAGAAATATCAAGTATTTCAAATACATGGGGACTTTGTTTGCCAACTGCTTGAGCCATTGCACCCAACGGTTGGCGCTTATTTCTTTTCTCAATGGGGAAGAAACATAGTTGGTCCATTCAAACTCGTTGTACTCTTTGCTATGAGACGAGTTTGGTTTCGGTCCTGAGATTGGCAAAGGCTGGGTACTCCAATACTGTCATAGGTAAAAATGTTAAAGCTCGATATGGGACTTTTGATGGTGAGCTAATTACATCCTTTGCTAGGTCGATGGTCTTTTGGCTATTGAAATGAATGTGCCTATTTCCTAGGTTTCTACTCCCAATGATGAATGTGATTTGGATACTTATATGTGGCATTGAGGCTAGGGCATATAAAACACAAGCAAATGAAGGGATTTAGGAGAGATGCTTTCTTACAAAATTACAATTACAAAATTGCAAGGGAGATTTCTCAAAAGTTTATAAAACATGTGTGCAAGGTAAAATAGTTAGTAAATCCTTCCTGCAAGGAGCCACGTGCATTTTAGAGATCACCCCATGAGTATGGCGCACAAGGGGTGCTTTATCACCTTCGTCAAGTTCACTGAGACCTAACAAACAATGCTGGTTTTATCTTTAGTGAGGAAAATTATTGCATATCATGTAGAGGGAAAGTGGGAGTGATGTGGTTTTTATTTCTATATAAGTGGATAATACGTTGATTATTAGTAGTTCAATGACTCTCGTCTTGAAAACAAAAGCGTTTCCATCATACCATTTTGACATGAAAGTCTTGGAGAAGAATCACAAGTCTTGGGAGTTAAAATAGAAAGAGATAGGGCTTGTTTGTATTCAAATCTAGGAAGGGAAATTCAAAGTCTGCTTTCTCTAGGTGAAACCTCAAATAACCTTTTAAACTTGAGATATTAGGGTCTAGCCAAATTACAGTTGGGCAGGCTTTCTATGCTTCTCCTACAGTATTGAAGTTCTATCTTCCCTCTTATTCAACCATCTATTTTGAATGGGACGTTAAGATTGCCCCAATCACAATGTCATGTCTCTAAACTATTTTATTTTTAATTTTTTTTCTATAAACTATTTTAACACCAAATTTTGGACGTCCATTCCTCTATTAAACTCGTACTAGTGAAAAATATAAAAAAATATTTTTAATAAAAAAATGACCAAAACACCCCTGAAAGTTTCAAGGGGTCTTTTGGTCATTATATTTTATCGAAAAATTATTTTTAATATTTTTTTATAGATGTGCCCCAATAAGAAGATGGCTTTTACCAAATTTCATATTCATACAGTTTGTATAAAAAAAATTAAAAATAAAATACTTTGAGACTTCGGATCTAAGATCAAATGGTGAGCGACTCACTTGATCAAAATTAAACGGCTGAATAGTAGGAGAAGGATAGAACTTCTATGCTACAGGGGAAACATAGAAACCTTTCCAATTACAGCTTGCAGTTTAGAGATTTACAATCCCTTTCTTGTAAACCGCTAGTTAGGTAGATCTCACTATAAATATCTAATTCGTTAATCTTTTTGGAAAGAAAAAAGCATTCATTTTAAAAGTCAATATCAAAATAATGAAATAAAGAGAAGTAGAAAGCTTACCAAATCAAGCCCGGAACCCGGAGTTGAGTCATGGACCATGCTTTTATTAAACCAAGAGCTTGAGATCATTACACTTGCATTGGACATTGAACATTGAAGATTAGATGTACGTTTCTTAAGCTTGACCCTAGGTTTTTTGTAGCTTAATTAGGGTTTAGGTAACTTAGGCTAGTGATCTAAGGGTAAATTGGACAATGTGGCTATTGACTAATTCTGTCTGCAACTGTCGAATTCTGTTTGCTCTTGGCTCGAGGTCCAGGGCGGTTTTATCGGCCAAAAACTAGATTTTGTCACTTCTATTGGGATTACAATTCAAATTTTGGGGTCAAGCAGATGCGAGATTTATCCACTATTGTGGTTTCAGTTGATGTCAACACAATATGATTTGATGTCAAAGCATACCGAGTTGAAGAGCAATAGTAGAACTGTTGTGGGGATCATGCACAGGTATTTCTAGGATTGTTTCCATTGATATCTAGATGCTTCCAATATAGTTTTATCGAGAATTGACTTATCATTTCCTTATCATGACTCCTGAGGACAATCTAAATCCTAGGACTGAAAGCCACACAAACTTTCTAGATCTTCTAGTATTAATCTACCTTAGATAACCTCCCTCTCAAATTGAGTTCCTGGGCATCATCCAGTCCGAACTTCGAAATTTTAGATCTTCAATAATAAGGCCAATTTCAAATGGAAATTATCAAATTTCTCTACCAAAAAGTATTAGAAGTTTTTCTAAAATGTTCAAGAAAAACCTAGGCCTGAGAAGCCTCTAGAATAGTGTGCCACTGCAGTATCCGTTGAGGTCTCTAATTTGGTTTTTGTAGGTCACATCACATTTAATGGAATTTGTTTTTAGGTTTTTGGTCAGAAATTATGTCTATCGTTTTTTGTCAGGCTTCTTGGAAGTTGGTATAGTATTTAGTGCAATTTATGCTAGATTTTAGGTGATTCAAAGTAGGCTAAGAAAGAAAAATTGTTTCATGCCTTGGGGATCACATTTCTACATTTACAGTCATAGAGATATAAAGCATCCATATTAAAGAAGAATACAAATAGGTGTTTATTTAAAAACAATTGAAAGTAATGATTCAAATGTTTTTTTAATAGAATTATTATTTTTAATTTTTTAAATTTATTTATTTATTTATATTCATGACCTTCATATTAGAGATTACATGTCTTTAAAACTTAAGTCCAAAAACCCATCTTAAAAATAGATTTTTAAGAGGTGACTCATTTTTACATGGACTCATAGTAACCGTGTCTGTGAAAAAATATAATGCCTAGAATCAAAGTCCTAGTAGAGTTGATCCTAATGGATTTGGCAATAAGTGGGCTCATAATTCGTCTAAGAACAGTGAAACAGGAACTTCAAGGGGAACTAGGACTCAAAAGTTGCAAAAACTGATGCTAAACGGACCCGAAAGGACCCGTGACGCTTCTAACGAAGTTTGGGGTAGCCAACATGTGTTGGCGCCATCGACACGGTCCCCATTGACAATGACTCGGTCCAAGTTGACGTTGACTCAAACTTTGAAATGATTTTTAGTGAGTGAGCTAGAGTTTATTTTCTATAAGATCAATAGAATATTTAAAGGTGAAGAGATTTTCGAAAATATAGAAAGGCGGATATTGATTTTCTAGCAACTTTAGGAGTTTTTCTGGAAGATTTTTATCTGTTAGAAATTCGAGAATTAAAAAAAAATGAATTATGGAAACCAAGCGATAAAGATTTTTGACCACTATTTTTATCATGATATCATGATGGTTGGTTGGGTGAATGGATAGCTTAGATTAAAAGTCACTCTTCACACCACAAATGAGTGTACTACATTGCTCATCCCCGATGGCTAAACCCTAGCCCTGGCTTTACTATAATTAAGGGTCTTTTCTCCACCCTTGGACCCACAGCTAAGCAAATCTCTCTCTCTCCACCTTTGAAAGCCTAAGAGGTGATCTTTTTACCATCTTTTACTTCCCATTTGGAGGATATTACACCGACGGCCTAGATCAGTGTCCTATTGATCCAGGTGCTCCAAAAGAGTACGTAGTATCAAATCCTTTCGAGGTGATCCTAGGCATGCTTTGTGGTAACAGTTTCATAATTCTTGACAATGTTTCAAAAAAATAAATTGGAGTGGATCCCAAACCAACGACCCTAATCCGCAACAATGATCTAGCAGAGAAAAAAAAAAAAACTAGAGTGTATAATTTATATTTGTCAAAAAAATATAATAAGGGCTTCAATGATATTTTGGCTTTGCGCTTTAGAATATTAAGGTCAAGGGTTCGTATCCCCATATTTTTTTTTTCTCAATCTTAAGAAAAAATGCTCCTAATAAAAAAATCTCTTTACATAAAGCACTACTTAGCTGACCCATAATTAAATATTACATTTGATATGATTTGAACTAAATCAAAACTTAGGCACTTTAAAAAGGCGTGGTTTGTGTAAGGCCGAGGTTCTAAACAATTAAAATAAGGTGCACCTTCAAATAGTGTCGGAAGATGTTTCAATACCGAAAATTTTTGTGATGGCTTGGAGATTTATTTCATATCTAATTATAAATTTTAAAATTATAAAACTAGTGTAGATCAAACAGATCGATGAACGCTTGAAAATCTTGAAAAGTGATAGTATGAAAATACATGACAAGATGCACTATTCCCAAGACTTGAAATCTATTTTTTTATGTCCATGCATCTTGAGGACGAGATGATCAATTTGAGGATTTTTGGGCATCGAAACAACCTCTTCTGGTGAATTCTTGAGGTGTGCCTTAATTGATTGCTTAGGGCCTCACCCTTATATAAACTTTTCCGGCGCAGCCGAGGTTTGAACGATGTGCCTCTTATAAAATACTGGCAGCGGGATAGTTAATTCATCATCTTCCTCCAAGCCTTATCCCAACACATGATACCTAATTAAGACATTTCATGTTATTTGCTTTATTATTCCACATTGAATACGCCTATTAATAGAATTGCTGATTCTGACCTATAATCGGCTCGGTCTTTGCCAATTCCTGATTAGCCATTTTTTTTCCGGATTGGTGATTTTTTACACACAGGTTCTTGATATTATTTTTGCTTGATTTATTACTTCTAAATTTTTCCTTTAAAATAAAATAAGGAAAATTATACTTGGAGACTGTATACTTGTAATACAAGGAGGTCACACTTGTCCGTCAGATTTCAAATCGGGTACTTGTCCATGTGTCGTTGACTAGACTCAAGGTTCAAAAAAAGTTTTTGAAACTTTTTGATACACCCCAAGTCATTCGATTTGACATCTAATGGATACTAACAATTGTGACCTCCTAATAATAAAGATAAATGGCCTTATTATATATAATCTTATAAAATAAAATTGATTGTGTTTGTAGGAGCAGGTTTGAATCATTGTCGTAGTTTGTTTTCATTTAAGTGGTGCATGCAAATAGATTTGTCAATGTCTTTGCTATTTTTTTTTAAAATATACTACACCATACATGATCTAGATCCCTACCTTTCATTTACCAGTAGAATTTAGGAGGAAAAGACCTCCAACCGACTAGGCTACTGGATTTCACCAAGCATGAAGATCCCTTCAATAAACTGATAATATATCAAATAGATATTACAATTGGTTTGTCTCTACATCCATGACAGGCTCTGTCTTCTTCCTTGCATTGAGGTGCTTCCCATGGAAGTAAGAGACAAAACCCCACATTGACAAAACAAGAACCATGCCTTTTTCACCAGTAAACTTTTCATGGAACAAGAGGACCACCAATAGCTCATTCACTGGGATTAGCACAGCTACAAAAACACAGGTAACCATGGAGGAAGTGCAAAAGATGAAACCAGCATTTCCTATAAAGAAAAGCTGACACATTACACCGCTTGCCACCACTGTCAGATAATATTTACACTCTCCTAATCCAAATTCTTTGGCCTCTATCTGAATAGCCTGAAAGGAAACATAACATGCTCAACATCAAATCACATTGATTCATTCAAAACATATCCACTGACCAAATTTTATTTGGGTAATTTTTTTTGAAAAGAACACAATCCTGGTTTCACAAGTCTGACACACACATGCTATATCTTAAGAGGAAAACACATTACTGATTGTTAACAGCAAGTGATTTTGGCCAGCATCATATGCCTTCTAAAATCTGAGGGCTTCTTGATTTTATGCCATTTTAATGGTGGCAAAGCCTTCGGTGGCGACATACTTTAGTCTTATCTCAGAGTTTTTCTTCACATTCAAATTGTTGTTGAAAATTTAGTAATTTATCTAAAAAGATACCATTTACAGATAAAATAATTCAATGATGGCAACGTTTGAAAATATGATGTGAAAAATGCTGATGCTAACTAAAGAAGCATATTGCAGACATATCTATTTTGTGGTCCGTAAGGCAGTGGCTTAGTGGTAGATAGATCGGTTTCAGTGGGGCAGCCCAACCGTCGAAGCCCTTGAAGTTTGTCCCCATTGGATTTCAAGTCTAGACCTTCTAGGTGTAGGGACCTCCATGGAATTTTCAATATTTTTAGTGGCTGATAGAGAGGATGTCCATGATATTATTGGAATTGTAAATGGTAGAGAGATAAGAAAAGGGAATACATGTGATACGCATTTTCTAGTTGGGGATAAGGTTGACTAGAGGGAATAGTATTCAAAATGTGAAAGATTACTTATCTTTTGGATATGATTCCCTCATAGGACATTCTTATATAAATTGGTTAAGAGAATTTTCATAGGATTTACATGCATTTCAAAAAGAGTTTCTCTCTCTATACTTAAAGCCTCCCTCTATACTCCTAGTTTTCGCTATACTATATTTTTTGTTCTAGTAATGGAAAGTCGACCTAGAGTTGGGAGTATCAAACTTTCGAACTGGAGGAGATGTCATAGAAATGAACAAAATAATCATATCAACCTCCTGGGAGGAGTCAAAATTTGTAAAAGGTATATGATTCTATTTGATCTATTATTTTTGTTTTTTTGCTGCTTCTCAAATCCATCGAAGAATTTGACATTGGTATCAAAACTATTCCGCTAGGAGTCTGCCCCTCAGATCTGATACCCCATGTAGGTGATGTGTCAAAACACAAGAAATAATTTTCTAGAGAGAAAATCCAAAATTATGGGCAATAGGAACCCCACCTATTTATTTTTTAGTCCCTGCATGTCAGTTGTTCTTGCCATTTCAGTTGATAATTAGCTAAATTATAGGTCCGCAATATAAATGCTCACTAGATGTCTTGAGAACTGTATCAAGAATGCCCTAGGTTATGAGTTTGAGGAGGGTGACTTAAAGAGTAGTTCAATCCTATAATGTGGACTTTCCTTGGTTATGGATGACTTTTCATCAAGGTTAGATGGTTGGATCTCAAATCGAGAATTGTGAGGAAATTCCTCTACTAGGGGACAATATTGGAATTACTCTCATGGTTGTTGAGGATACTAGGAGTGAATCACCATTAATTCCTGAACCTCATAAGAATGCAAGTCTCAAAATTCCCTGGAAACACTTTGAGATTGAAGGGAAATGTCTGGCATGTGCTCCATTGATGAGAACTCGGTTCATGTAATCATTGATGAGTACGAACTCGGTTCATGTAATCATTAGTTGCTGGCAAGTAGATTACTACAATGGATTAGGAGAATAATTCTATGTAGAATGCCAAGTTTGGGAACAACTAAATATTCTTTCAAGAAAAAGGGTTGATTGAACTATAGATAAAAACAAGACCCAATAAGTAGTGAAAGGGTTCACATAATTTAGGTGTGAACACGATAAGACATTCTATCTACTGGTGAGAGTGGTGTTATGCCGTGAGCTAGGCTCGAGAACTTGATCATATGGTTGTTCAGATGATATTCCTTGATAAGGATATGTCATCAAAAGGAGTGGTGTCCATGATCTTGTTATTACGAGTTGACTGGATCGTAATGACAAGAAATGACAAGAAAATAATTGATACCACTACTGAGTGTCTATCCTCCTATTTTGATGTGACATGTATGATGTGCTCCATGCTGAGATCAACAATAGTCATGCTAAGAGGCTCCTCAAGTTTGTCTTTAAGTGATTTACATTAAGAAAATCTTAGAATGATTCAGAATGCATATGGTGGGTCCAATGATACTCTTATCAAGCAGAGTCATGTGCTTAGTCTAAACCCCTTCATTAGACGAAAGCTTAAAAATGTGACGATGATTTGTATACCCTATGCTAGTATAGTAGCCAATCTTATATAGGTCAAGTTATGAATATGAAGGGATTTGCCATAGGGCTTGTTACGTTGCTAATAGAGCAACCCATCTACCAGGGCAACCCAGGTTATGAGCATTGGCAGGCTAGGAGCAAGATACTTCGATATCTCCAGAGCACTGTAGACTACTCATGGATCTTTAAGGAAAATGATGTCCAACTATGAGGATAAAATAAGTTTGATTGGATAGGGAATCTAGATTATTGACTGTTGACATCATGAAATGTCTTCACATTAAGAGTGGGAGTGATTTCTTGATGCTACAAGAAAGAGAGACAAGAATGGCCTCTCTGATATGGAACAAAATATATACATTGTTATAAAACGTTGTAGGAGAGTGTGTGGCTCATGAGGATCTTGTAAAGAATAACAATTTATTGAGTGCTGCAGAGTCTGTGAGCATATATTCTAATGCAAAAGGAGTCAAGGAAATTAATCCGGCATTCTTTTGATCTTAAACAAGAAAAAATTCAACAATAATGGAAGAGAAAATATGACTATAAATGAAGTCATGGAGAAGAAGTTATCTTTTTTCATGTATAAACAAATTCTGTACAAAAATATTGCAATCCCTTCTAATTGGGATGTCAACCCTTTTAAATACAAGATAAAAAGGCTAAAAGAAAATCTCTCTCTGCAACCTATGTGTGTGTGTCTCTCTCTCCCCCACACATATCTCTCTCTATCTATACATCTTTCTCTCTCCCAAGTTAATCTCTTTCTAGATCATGCAAATCCAATAACTTCCATCCCGTGAATGTAGGAGCCCCTTTCCCTCAAGTGATCTACTTTCCTCCCATGGCCCCTTATCATATCCATCATCACATCTCATGGACCCTTATCATATCCATCACCCCAAGATCCTTTTTCCAAGAAAAATCTCCACTCCCACTAAATTAGGCTCTACATGACGTTCCCATAGAAATAGGAAATTAACTAAATCAATAAGATCTATCTTATTCTTCAAGAAATGGGAATATTGTAAAATGACTACCGAGCCCATAATAATAAATAAAAATTGTGTTTTAACCCCTCACACAACCAATCCCTCAAATTTAACCTAACAATCATAAAAATAAAAAGATAATAATAAAATAAATAAATAATGGGATGTGATTTGTATCATACTCCCTGGATTGGAAAAAAAACTCGCCTCGTGTTTTTGCTATGCCATTATCGATACCCCTTAGCTGATGGTGAAGTCCAACATCTCCACATAAATGTTTTTTGTAAGCCATGAGATTGAACACTCTAAAAAATGAAGAAGTTCTCCATCCAACTAGCCATTCTTTGGACAAACATCCAAATACATTCAAATACGGGCCAATGTAATATGCTCTTTGACTAATTGTATCGGCCAATTGATTCCTCACAAAAAAACATCTTTCTTCCAACCTGCTTTCTTTTCTTGAGGTTTCTTCTTTGTCTTGAACTCTTGTGATAACCATGCCTTAAGTTTTAAGCCATCAATTTGCTGAGAAGGTTGCAACTTCTGTTGTAGATCTGACATGAGCCTCATCACTTTTATCGTATCTCATTCCCACGAGGCAAACATTACTATCAAGAAATGCAGCTTTCAAGGTAATTGACATGGTTTTGTTAAAGTCTGTGTAGCCAACTATCATATCAATCGTCTCGGAAAGCTTGTTCAGGGGTGAATTCTCTTGTGTAATTTCTAGAGGAAATTTTTCCTACAATGATAGCATAAAAATCACGTGACCACTTTTGGTTTTAGCAAGTATTAAGCCAATGTTTTGTGGAGAGTAATAACAGGGAAAAACTCTGTGAGTTTTTGTACTTCCCTCTAGAAATTTATCACCAACATCCTCTTTGTATTCTCCAACCATACAACTGGCATGTGTACAAATACTTTGTCGATCAACACCAAGGGCTTCTAGCACACATCCAATAAACCCTTCCCATTCACATTGCAAACCAAAAAGTAAATATTTAAAACTCATACGATTGTGCCAAGCTCACAAGTTTCCCTAAGGAAAAATTTTAACACATCAAAAGAAATTTTCAAAACATACGTGGCACAAAGAGATGTTATCTCTACAGTAGCAAGATCATTGCCTCTTGCAATACTTTACTCAATCTCTACATAAGCACCTTTCATGTTATTTCTCATGGACATCAAGACTTTGATTACAAAACCACTCCCTTCACTTGTAGGGCCATATAAGATTTGTTCAGTTTCAACAAAGCTGAGAAAGAAATGACTCATATCTTCTTGTGTATGTATAATATGCTCATTTGCCCTTTCAATAAACTCTCAAACAATGTAATAACTTCTTTCACGAGTCAAATGCCATCAGATGGTTTTCGTACTTGATTAGGTGGCTTTTTTTTCTCGGTAATTAACATTAAATCTAATTCTAGTGCATTGACCAAACATCAACATACTCCCACTGCAAATTATCATCCCCACATCTCTTGAACATCCTAAATCAACAACATTAATAAGCAGATGCCACACAAAATGATGTTGTTGAAACCATACTTCAAAGATTTCACACCAATTATGAAATGGTTCCAATAGACGACCGAACCATCTGAATTCATCACAACCATTCCAAACATCATGATTAGGATTTTTCGAAACAGACAACCAGTCACGGCTCTCCATGTTCATATCATAATTTTCATCACCTCTACTAGACAACTTTAATGTACACATATAATTTTTACAACCAGCACCAACATTAACCACATCATCAACTACAATTGGATATCATCAACATTTTCCTTAATAAGTTGTCGACTAGAAAATCGAGCCACACCCTCCTATTTAAAAGATTCAGGTGGAGTTTCATCAATTAATGACAACAAAGATAGTTCATGTCTGACCATCGACAATTTGCTTTGATAAAAAACCACCTTCTTTGTTTTCTCATCCAATCCTAAACCCCATTTCATTGTAGTTGGGGGTTGCTCTTCCACATTCACTAGTAGGGAATCACTTACAAATCCAATTTTGTCTTCAACAGAAAGAATGTTAAACATTAGCATTTCATTATGATTGATACAATGCTGAATTTTCTCATTATCATATTTAGAATCATCCATAATTTCATCAATAAAAATGCTAGGCATATCTCCAATTATCTCTTCCGCAGATTGATCTACAAATACATATACTATTTTCTCACTAGATTTAGGACCTTTTGTGTCTTTCAATGCATCAACATCTCTAGTGAAGAACTTACGATTTTTATTGTTCAAAAAATCATATACCTTTCTCTGTTTACTTGTGTGATGCTCAGATCATAGATTTGTTGTAGGAATAACAACTCCCCATGTTAGAGATGTCAGTCTCCTAGCCTGGGATGATCTTACGCCAAGGGTGGATCTGGATGTAGTAAAATTCTTTATTTGCTCACTTCTAAATTGATTTCGGTCCACTCTCCTATATCAATCACATCGACTTTGGGATAGTCGGTTACCCAATTTTTTTCTGCATTCATGCTCCTGTCGATGCCGTCGTGCTTCAAATCCATAAGTGCGATCAAGCATAATATCAGGCCATTCCCTCTCAGACTCATGCATTGATCTATGCCGATCTCCACAAAAACTCGTACAATATAGATCCAACACCATAGATCTCATTTTGTTCGATGTACGTTGTTACGATCTATGTTTCTGCAACAACTTTTCAACCATATTAGTCAAGTTGCTGATTTTCTTGTATATTTGGTCATGCTCGGTATTTCTACGGTTGTGACTTTCACGATCAGCCATCGTAGTCACTAACTCTTTTGTTGTGATACCAAATAATGCAAAAAGAGTTCGAAAAATTAAATCAGGTCTTCTTTTGATCTAAAAGAAGAAAAAATTCAACAATAATGAAGGGGAAAATATGACTATAAATCAAGCAATGAAGAAAAACTATCTTTCTTCATTCATAAACAAATTCTCTACAAAAATATTCCAGTCCTTTCTAATTGGGATGTCAAAGCTCTTAAATACAAAATAAAAAAAACTAAAAGAAATTATCTTTATTTACAACCCACATATCTCTCTCTCCAACCCTCGTATATCTCTCTATCTACACGTCTTTCTCTCTCCCCACATTAATCTCTCTCTAGATCATGCAAACCGAATAATTTCCATCCCATGAAAAATGTAAACCCAATAATTTCCATCCCATGAAAATAAGAGCCCGTTTCGCTCACATGATCTACTTTCCTGCCACGGACCCTTATCATATCTATCATCCCATCCCATGAACCTTTATCATATCCATCATCCCATAAAATATTTATTTAAATCTTTGACTCCCCCTAGATCCTTTTTTCTAAGAAAAAATCTCTACTCCCGCTAAATTAAGCTCTACGTGACTTTCCCATAAGAATAGGAAAATAACTAAATCAAGAAGAGCTATCTTAATCCTCAAGAAAGAGGAGTATTGTAAAATGACTACCCAACCCATAATGATAAAAAAAAAAATCGTATTTTAACCCTTTACACTACCAATCCCTCAAATTTAACCCAACAATCATAAAAATAAAAAAAAATAAAAATAAAACATCAAAAAAGAGATGTGATTTCCATCATATTGTGACAATACAGTGACATTGGCGTACAATTCCAAGTATCATAGAGGACAACAATCTCAGGTATCATAGAAGGTACAACAAATAGAGATTGGATATTACTCTATGTGAGGTGTCATTGAAAGGAGAGGGACAATCATGGCATGAATTCCCACTAGGAGGATGGAAGAATTTTGAGAGAAGTATATGGCTCATGTCAGGGGATTAGGACTTGGGAGTCTCTAATCAGTTCTCTCTACCATCATTATTGTTTGACTCTTTTATATATGAATGTTGTTTTGTTTTTAACTTTTTACCATTTATTTGAGAGGTTGATGGTATTGTGGTTTTCTTGATAGTCATAAGAGTGCACGGATACTAGGACATGTGTTCATTGTGAAATATATCATTGGCAGACTTGAAACCCTCGATACCAAGGATATCGAGGGTTTCACATTGATATCTTTGGTATCGATGTGAACTCGATACCAAGGATATTAAAAGATAAAACACACACGGGGTACGTGAGTATCACATCGATATGCAATAATTATGAGAATTTATAGTTGGGAATCAACATGATGTAAAGAGGTCAAAGTCTTCAAATTTTTGACCTAGACCGAAGTGTTACGAAGCTCCAATGCATCTGCTTTGGCCTGCTTCGGTTTAATTCGATTGAAACTTCGAACTCTTTGGTTGAAGCACAAAATTATATTTTAAAAGGACAATTTTGTGCTTCGGCCTGCTTCAATGTGATTTGGCCTCTTTTGCTAAAACTTTGGCCACTTCGGCCAAAGCATAGAATTGTTTTTTTTGTTGAAATATTTATTTTTAAAATTGTTATTATTTTAATATATTTTTATATATAAATTTAAAATTTATTCATATTAATGTTTTAAAAACATTCCAAAGTCTTCCTTCAGGTCGGCCAAAGCACCGAATTGCTACATTTTTCCGACCAATCCGAAGAGGCAAATCTGACGACACTGCCTCTAATTCAAGCCCAGCTTCATCGGGCTCGTGCCTAAAGCCCCAAACCGCGCACAGAGGTCAGTCTCTCCATATTGGGAAATACCAACTCCATGAACCTTAGAAAATGGTGCACACATAAAAGGACAAGATTTTTATGAATCGGCCAATTTACCGATTTAATTGAGTCCTCCCTCCAAAATCTATCTTTTCGAAATGGATATTGGACTCAAAATGTAGGGAATGAAAATCGCAACCATGATAAGTAAGAACAGAACTTGAAAAGAATGAATTTTAAAAATACAAAGTAAATATTATTTTACATTGTTTTAACTCTGTTGAGTTTTAATTTTTTATGGGTCTACCATTATGTAACATTTATCTCTAAGATAAAATGAATGTTACATGCCTCACCTCAGGGGGGAACACTTTTGTATAAATAAAATGGATGTTACATGCCTCACGTTACGGGGGACACTTTTGCATAGATAAAATGAATGTTACATGCCTCACGTCAGGGGAGATACTTTTGCATAAGTGTGTCCTAACGCATAAAATACTTTTTTCTATAAAAAATTGAGAAAGGTTTCCATACTTCCTCTACAGCATAGAAGAACTATTCTCCCCCTACTATCCAGCCATCTAATTTTGATCAAGAGAGCCACTCACCGTTTGATCTTAGATCCGATGTCTCAAAGTATTTTATTTTTACTTTTTTTATACAAATTATATGAATATGAAATTTGGTACGTTTCATCTTTTCATTAGGGCGCACCTATAAAATATATTAAAAATAATTTTTCGATAGATATAATAACTAAATACCCCTTGAAACTTTCAGGAGTATTTTGGTTATTTTATTTTATCGGAAATATTTTTTTATATTTTTCACTAGTGCGAGTTTAATATAGGATTGGACGTCCAAAATTTCGTCTCAAAATAGTTTATAGCAAAAATATTAAAAATAAAATAGTGTAGGGACGTGACATTGTGATTGGGGCAATCTTAGTCCTCCATTCAAAATGGACGGTTAGATAAGGGGAAGTATATAAGTTTTACGATGTAGGGGAAACTTAGAAAGCTTGCTCCAAAAAATTTAACATTCTCGGGAAGACGCGAAAGAAACACAAAATTACTACAAAAAATACAAAAAATGATGGAATCAATGCAGTTTTTAGTACAATTAAAAAGTGTGGCTTTGCAATCAAATCTTGAGAAATTTATCAAATTATAATTAAGAGATTAATTATTTAAGATATTTTCCGTCGAACGATTCATGAGCTATGATGACGTTTTCTTTTATGGGCACTCTGAAATTTAATCAAACAATGACTATCTATAGTTCAACTGGTAAGTGGTATGATAAATTTTCTCATGGACAGTTTTTATAGATATGAGTCCCCTCTTAAAAATCTACTTTAAAAATGGATTTTTTATCTAATTTTTAAGAATGCATAATCTCTAAATTGAAGATCATAAATATTAAAAAATACAAAATAATAATTCTATGCTTAAAACATTTGGACAGTAAGTTTCAAGTTTCAAGTTTGCATTGCATCCATCTTTGATATGGATGCATTATACCTGGGGGACGCAAATGTAGAAATTCATCCCCGAACAATTTTCCTTTTGTAAAACTAGCAGGATTACTACTTCGTTTAAAAGTCCTCATTGACGATCAAATCCTAGGGCTAATAGAACTCACCTGAAAGTTCTTATTCACAATCATCCCAACCGTGCAAAAAGCCGTGGCCACCACATACATTATCACTTGCATCTCCAACACCAACGTGTATGTAACCACCACCTTGGCCTTGCTGTACATAAGCTCAAGCAAAGGCACCACAAGCCCAAACACTGCTGCCGTTCCTACACTCAGCACGTACCCTAATGCATATTTCGCACCGCTCACGACCTCCGCCCCGAGCCCCGAGCCCTAACAACACCGGCCCCAAAGTAAGCAACACCACTGCATTGATCGAATAGGTTGTGAACTTGTAACGAACGAGCAGGAACGCAAAGAGAGCTGTGAATGCGAGTTGTGTAGAGAGAAGGAGAGTCGAGGTCGAAACCGTGAGGTAAGAGAGGCCGAAGGCGTACATGTAGTTATCAAGGCCGATGAGGAGGCCGATTCCCGGCTTTGGAGGGCCAAGGGGAATGTGAAATGAGATTAGGGCTTTTTGATGAAAAATTTAGAGAGAGAGAGAGGGATTAGAAGGAGGGGCCACGCGGCTGTTTGGATCCAGGCAGTGAGCCACTTGCGTTGTCCACCATGTATGAAGTAGAGGCGCAACAGAGGGGGGACAGTGGCTCCTCCGAGAATGAGAAAGAGGCCGTTAATGGCGAGGAGGATGTAGCCTTTAATTGGGTTAGGATTGTTTGAGATGGTGTTGGTTGTGCCCATGGTGAGGTTGAGGACAAGAGGGTAAAAAGAGTGAGGAGAGGCATGGTTTAAATGGGGGTGTTTTTCATTGCTAATGCTAAAAGGGTGAGGTTTCTATAGAGCCGAGGCTCTAAACAAATCAAATTAGAGCTCACCTTCAAACGGTGTCGAGAATATGGTTTCAATACTGAAAATCTTTGATTAGCCTTAAAATATATTTTTATCTTTAATTATAAAATTTAAAGCTTAAAAAATGTAGATGGAGCAGATCTATGAAAACTTGAATAACTTAAAAATTGAAAGTTCAAAAATGCGCTCAAAGATGCACTATTTTCAAAACTTGAAATCCATTTTTTTTCAAGTCCATGCATTTTGATGTCCCGATGATCAATTTGAGGATATTTGGCCATCAAAACAGCCTCTTCTAGGGAAAGTTTTGAGGTAAGATCTAATTTAAGTTATGGCTATAGTGATATTATTAGTTTCTTTCACAAGCTGTCATAGTACTTTTATCAGTTTGTGTGGTGCATGCGGTGATATTATTAGTTTCTTTCACAAGCTGTCATAGTACTTTTATCAGTTTTTGTGGTGCAGACCGAGAAAGGGCTCGGGCGCTTTCTATCTGGATTGGTTATTATATGGTATAAAATAACAAAAAATCAAAAATTGGGGGATTAATCGGGTTCTTTAGACCAATGCCCTGTGTCCACCAAATGCATATCCCCATTCATACAGAAGATGTGGTAAATGAAATCTCTTAATGTCTTCAATTCACTAATCACTGTGCATATGGACCATCAGTTCCTCCACTCAGTAGTGAAAGACTGACTGTACATATCAACTGTCCACTGGCAAATGTTTATGATGCATTTACATGTTATGAAGAAAGTAATTGGAGTGTTAGTCCATGAATTGCTGGGTCATTAAGCACTCGCTTATGGGAGGATCATGCCGTTGTATCAGTATTGCTACAGATGGAACGATTATCAATAAGAGGTCGGTGGTCCTCTTTCATGATGTTAAAGGTAAAAGGAAGTTTTCCAAACACATTCTTAGGGGTGCATTTTTCCTGTCTGAGGGTAAGGTAATGTGGAAGGGAGACAGGATTAGAATGGTCAATCTAATAGGGGGACATGTATTGGGCATCGCAAAAATCGTAAAAATCGGTCCGGATCGCCAATTAATTGTGTGAAAAAAATAGTGAACTAGCAAAATACACGTACAAAAACAAAGAATTGGCCAAAAACCGGTCAAACCGGTGAATCAACATTTTTAATGTAGCAAAACGGTGTTTTTACTGTAGCAAATTGTCAATTCTCTTTCAGACCCGGACGATTTCCTATATATTGATAGAATTGGCTTGGGATGACCGATTCCGAGGTCAGACCAGGCAATTCCATGCCGACCTGACGTTCTTTAAATCACTGGATTTGACCAAGGGGCTTTCGTCAACTAGAGGTAGGTGAAATGGCCTTATAGCTCATGGATAATGTAGTTGGTCTTGCCATATTATCCCGATTGCCAATTTACTGTGCCAAATCAGTGAATCGGTGGTCCCAATTGCCCATTTACTGTGTGAAAAAAATTGTGAATTGACCAAACAAGTACAAAAACTGATCCATACAGGTGAATCAACATTTTTAATGTAACAAAATAGACGCCTTTTACCAATTATTTGAGAACGTTGCTTAAGCTGAGTCAGGAAAGAGTTCAACGACGCTGACCACATCGCTTCGGGCAATGAGCCTAGTGACGGGTTGCATAGATGATCCCATGAGCGGCATTGATGGAACTATTATGTTGGTTATGTTTGGAAGGTTTTCTCCCATTCTGGATCGCATTCAGAGAGCTTTACATAGCGAAACCCTAACCCTAGCATCTCAAAATCTCTGGACTCAAACCCTAGATGCCTCGAACCTTAATTACTTTGTAAGTTCAAACCCTAGAAGAAACCTCAAACCTTATATCATAAGTGCTTCAATTCTATTTTTCACTAGACCTTGTGCTTTAGTAGCCACAAAGTCTGGGGAGGTTCGACGATAAGCCTCTAATAATACCAGTACATGATAGCCACTTAAAACAATTTAACCGGCTTGGTCATTAGTGATTCCAGATTGGTGATTTATGATCAAAAAAAATTTAAACACTAGTTATTCATATTATTTTTCTTTATATACTACTACCACATTTTTTATTTAAAACAAAATAAAGGTATTTGTATTTGTGGCAATAAGTTTTAATCCATGTCATGGTTTGTTTCCATTTATTTTTAATTGAAATGTAGCACATGTAAATAGACTTGTCAATGTAGGTGCTGAAAAATCTTAAAAATACTACGTTATGTTGTTACCTTTCATTTACTAGTAGAATTTAAGAGAAAAAGACCTCCAACCAGCTGGACTACTGGATTTCACCAAGCATGAATATCCCTTCAATAAACTGATAATATATAAAATAGATATTACAATTGGTTTATCGCTGTATCCATATCAGGCCCCTTCTTCTTCCTTGCATTGAGGTGCTCCCCATAAAAGTAAGAGACAAAACCCCACATTGATAAAACAAGAGCCATACCTTTCTCACCAGTAAACTTTTCATGGAAGAAGATGACCACCAATAACTCGCTCAATGGGATTTGCAGAGCTACAAAAACACCAGTAAACATGGAGGAAGTGCAAAAGATGAAACCAGCACTTCCTATAAAGAAAAGCTGCCACATTACACCACTTGCCACCACTGTCAGATAGTATTTAAACTCTCCCAATCCAAACTCTCTGGCCTCTATCGGAATAGCCTGAAAGCAAACATAACATGCTCAAACCCCAATTCACATTGATTCATTAAAACTACATCGACAGCCCAAATTTAATTTGGGAAATATTTCTATATTTTCCCTATTGTATAGAAGATATATACTTCCCTTCCCATCCAGCTGTTTAATTTAGATCAAGTAAGCCGTTGACCTTTTGATCTAGATCCGATGCCTTAGAGAATTTCATCTTTAATTTTTTTCCACAAAGTATATATGGTATGTGTCATCATTTCAATGGGTTGCACCTAAAAAAAATATTTTAAATAAAATATAATGACTAAAATAACCCTGAAACTTTCAAAGGCATTTTGGTCATGATATTTGTATAAAAATATTTTTTTACAGGTATGCGTTTGAGAGAGGAGTGGATGCCCAAACTTTGGTGTCAAAATATTTTGTAAGAAAACATATTAAAATAAAATACTATAAAAATGCGATAGGGGCCATCTCAGCCGTTAATTTAAAATAGACGGTGGGATAAGGGGAAGTATGTAAGTTTCATACAGGAGGGGGAAGTTTAAAAAAACTTGCCCATTTAATTTCGCAAGTCCCACACACAGGAAAACATATTAATGCTATTGGTATCATATGCCTACCAACATTTGAGGGCCTCATGATTTTATGTCATTTAATTGTGGCAAAGCCCATTGTGCCGATATACTTTTGTCCTACCCTATTGTTTCATCTCATTCAAATTGCTTTTGCACATTTAATAATCACTCTTAGTAAACCATTTGTAAGTAAAATAATTCATATGCTAATTTTATACACCTAAACTTTATGATGATGGCAATATTTGGGCAAATGTATTGCGCAAGCAAGATGATAACTGGCACCATTTTGGCTTAGCAATGGCTCTCCAGTTAACATTTTTCACCATTTTTTGTATCCTAAGATGGACAACCCGTTATTGCTCTATTTTCTCTTGAAGAAAAACATTATTTTTTAAATAGTTTTGAAAAAATTGTTTTCATGATCTTCTTCACCGAGATCGTGCCAAATTTAGATTGCTGCGAATCGTTGGGAGAGCTCATACTATTCTGATTTGCTCAAGGGCAGACCAAATGTTTGCCATCATCATCGTTTTGGCCTTGTCCCAATCAATTGAGGTGGACGAACTAAATGTTGGTGTTTCGATAAAAAAAAACAGGAGTCTTCTAAAAATAGATGAAAGGAACATTGTAAATATGTGCCTTTATTCGGCGCATTTGTCGTCCGTGTGGCAGACGGCGGACGCTAGTGTTTGGCTTGGCGTATAACTAAATAATTAACAAAACCACTCTTAAAAAGTAGACAAAAGATACCCCTCACACAAAAGTAGGCGTGTTCACACATTTAACTGTACATCACCTTTTGAATAGTGGGGTTTAGGGGAAGGACAAATAGCATTTACTCAGTGCTCTATTATTGAAAATTTTCGGAAATATTTTGAAAAAAATTGAAAATAAAAAATAAAAAACAAGACAATATATTAAAAAAATTTCATAATCGTCGTAATAATATAAAAATCATATGAATATTTTCAAATAACGCTATTAATATTTTTAATAAAATTATATATTTTTTAACTAGGCAAGTTGTTAATTAATCATAACTCGTCTAGGCCAAATAATTACCGGTCAACGGACCATAGATAAGCACTAACAAGTGTTATGGACTTATGGGAAAGGGATTGGGTCATGATACTAGCACATTCGCACTCGTTAGTCATCACGTTGTGATTTTCATTCTTACTATTAGCACCTTAAAAAAAAGATATCTCTTAATCTACTTAAAAAACTCAATAAACCTTAAAAAAAAGTTGTGCAGATATAAAATCCTAGCGTTCGAGGAACAAAGTTGAAAGGAACACAAAATTTCTAAAAAGAACATAAAATTAATAAAATCGTCGCAGTTCTTGGTACCATTAAAGAGCACTGCTTCATATCAAATTATAAGTAATGGGTTAATATTTAAGATTTTTCCATCCAACAATTTATGAGCCATGATGACATGCTATTCTTTTATGGATAATTTAAAAAATAATCATGGCAATGCAATTTCACAGATAAAATGTTAAATGGTTCAACTTTTAAATGCCACATATAAATTTTTCTAAAACTTGCATGATCATTTCTCAAAATGTTGCAGGGATCATTTCTCAAATTTTTAGATAGATTAAGGAGTTAGTCTTTTTTTTTTTTATGGTGTCTGTGGAAAACCACAAGTTGATAAGTAGGTAAAGTCTCCATTCAAAATCAAATCTTAGGGCCAAAAAAACTCACCTGAAAGTCCTTATTGGCGATCATCCCAACCGTGCAAAAGGCGGTGGCCACGACATACATGATCACTTGCATCTCCAGCACCAACGTGTATGTGACCACCACCTTGGCCTTTCCGTAAACAAGCTCAAGCAAAGGCACCACCAGCCCAAACACTGCTGCCGTTCCTACAGTCATCACATACCCTAATGCATATTTCGCACCGCTCACGCCCTCCGGCCTGTCGCCCCGAGCCCCGAGCCCTAACAACACTGGTCCCAAGGTAAGCAACACCACTGCATTGATCGAGTAGGCGGTGAACCTGTAGCGAACCAGCACGAACGCAAAGAGAGCCGTGAATGCTAGTTGTGTGCAGAGAAGGAGAGACGAGGTCGAAACCGGGAGGTAAGAGAGGCCGAAGGCGTACATGTAGTCGTCGAGGCCGATAAGGAGGCCGATTCCCGCGCTTTGGAGGGCCAAGGGGAAGGTGAGATGAGATTTTTCCTGTTGAGATTGAAGCTTTTTGCTGAAAAATTTAGGGAGAGAAAGAGGGATCAGGAGGAGGGGCCATGCGGCTGTTTGGATCCAGGCAGTGAACCACTTGCGTTGTCCACCATGTAAGAAGTAGATGCGCGACACAAGGGGGGCACAGCCTCCTCCAAGAGTGAGAAAGAGGCCATTAACGGCGAGGAGGATGTAGCCTTTAACAGGGCTTTTATTGTCTGAGATGGTGGTGCTTGTGTCCATGGCGAGGTTGAGGACATGATGGAGAAAAATTGTGAGGAGTGGCATGATTTAAATAGGGTCGCTTTTCATGGCTAAATTTCAAAGGGGGATCTCCGTTCTTTGGAACTAGAGTAATGGCTATGGTGATGCTATTAGTTTCTTTCACAGGGTGACGTCTTCTTGGACTGAAACTTTACCACGCTGACCCGTTGTTATCATTAATACTGCATAATTCAACGTGAGCCAACCAGCTCCCTTCCTCTCTTTTTTTCCCTGCTTTCAAACTCTACTTTAGACTTGGGAGCCTAACTTTTATCTTTATGCACTTTAAAAGGCATTGGGAGTTTTAATTAGCTCTCACTTAGCGGATTAATTAGGCACTAAAGACTTATGTACGACTCTTTTTATATCAATACCATGATATTATTGACTGATATATTGATGCCCATAATAATTAGATATTTTGAATAAAATATCCTGAAAGGTCACAATTTCCAACAGTACTGGCTCTCTCTTGTTTTTGAAATGGTGAGTGGTTTTTGAAGGTGTCGAAATGATTAGTGGTTTTTTAAAGAATCATGATAATAGAAGCCACAACATGCAGCTGAGATATGAAGAGTGATATCACTACGATTGCAACCCCTTTCTTGTGCCATTGTTGTATTCCTTGTTATCAATAGGAGTGGCACAAGCTTTTAAAGCTCGGATGGGGCTCACATGACCTTAGATCTGCTATGTGATCTTGAATCATCATTATTATTCGTGCCAAATCCAAATTTCTAATTATTTGGAATTGGTTGCATGAGTTTTGTTTCATCATTATATTCTATCTAAGACCGTGGCTTTAATCAAGCTAAAAGACATATTATATCTTCTCGCTATTTCAATCCATGTTTTTATTTTAGCCTTCCACTTGCAATAATGAATAAAATAACAAAAAAATGGAGATCCGTGGATTAATTGGGTTCCAAAGACTAATGCCCCCTGCTCACCAACACATGTGACCATTCAAAGTTTCATACAAACAATGTGGTAAATGAAATCTCTTAGGTCTGCCAATTAATGTATTCGATTCACTAGTCACTGTGCACATCGACCATCAGTTCTTTACTCAGTAGTGACAGACTGACATAGCAACGGTCCATTAATAATGTTTATGATGCATTTACATGTTATGAAAAAGGTAATTGCGTTGTTAGTAAATAAAAAAAGGTGAAAAAAAATCTACAAGAAAAAAACACAGATGTGGGGATCCAAGATCTCCACTGCACACCATCAACAAGAGAGGAAGAAAAGAAGAACTAGAGCCATGCTCACTTTTTCTCTTTCTCTCTACAAAATAACATTTTTTTAATTCAAGCAAAATTCATCATCCAATGCATTGTATGTGTTCTTTTTTTTATACACTAAATAACTTGCTTTCCAAAACTCCCTACAAAAAGGAAGTCAACCACTTCAACATTAATCTTAGTAGGGATCTACATATCAGGGGAACTTCCTTGTCCAAATGATAAGGAAAGAATTTATTCAAATAAAGACTGCCAACTCAATCTAATACTTACTAAAAGGAAAGGAAATGAACTTGCTTCATCTTCCTAAAATAACTAAATAACCAGACTCTTCCAAAAGATAACTCCTAATATTTATTGCAAATTAAACGTGCTAAAAAAAGTATAAGTCAACAAAAGAAAAATATATTGCCTAAAAAGAAGAAGAAAAATCTCATGCAAAAGAAAGAAAAAAAAGGGACCTATAAAAAATACACTTTATCAAACTAACCTCAAAATCCTGTTTTTAACACTTAACCCTAATATAAAAACGTCCCAACGAATATAATTAACTAAAATAAAATTAAAAGTTTTTAGCAACCAAATCTTGATCTGTATCATTCTCCCATGGTTGGAAAAAACTCATCATTGAGTTTTGAAGTGTGCTAAGATGAATTTTCTAATAGGCTTGTAACTTTCTTTAATTCAAATATTGTAAACATGATCCTGGAACTTGTAGGTTATTGTATTAATCATAACACAACCATCTGGATGCTCCGAATTATGAATTGCGGTGAGAAAAAGGGGGTATTTGATGTTTTAAAATAGACAATATAATTTAAAACATGTTGAGACTCCAATTAAATATTTTACTAGAGGACGACACATCCGGGGCCAAATTCGCTTGTGCACTCCATATCATAAAAATACAGGTTTTTTATATTATATACTGGGAACAGAATAGTTCAAGGAGTTGAATCCCTTGTTATGATTTACACTGACCAAATAATGCGACAAAAAGCAAATAAGGTCAACTACCCTTAATTATAGCCTCAAGACCTATATATTTGTTTCTGACAAAACAAGACGTACAAATATATAAAAGGAAATAACATCAAATGGGATATAAACCCATATATCTGATCTATGACAGAGATGCCAATCCTACGACCTTGTCCCTGTCAGAAAACGGGCCTCAAGTAGGTATTTCAGAGCACATAATCAATTTCTTTCTCTAGTTCTCTCTCTTCTCTCACTCTATCTCAGTACTGATCAACATAGGAGATATGTCCTCTCAAAAAGTACTTATCTACCGTAAAAATATGCGAACCCTATTCTCATGTATTCACCCGGATTTTATAATCCTTTTCAGATGATAACCTTCAATCTCTCTTCGATAACCACCAAATATCATCTCCACCATGGATTTCTTGATGATGCTTATCCTCTTCTTCACCTTCACCTTGGATCTTTACTTTGTCTTTATCTTTTATGTGGATTTAAATATGTAAGCTGATCTTCTAGTTCAGATGAATGGATTTCGTGGATTTGATTTTGAATCCAAGGCTTCACGTGAGTTTAAAACCGCGGGTAAATCACTTAACCCCAATTTTAATCATGTGTAAACTTTGAATTTGTACTTATCCTATGTGGTCAACCCTTAACCATACGTGAATTCAAATTCACGTTTATCTGATATGGCTAACCATACATCTTTTGAATTTAAATATGTAGCCTTGCGGGTTAATCAAGCTGTCTAATGAGAAAGACTAGGACATATCCTTCCTTTTCATCACTCGTTGGTTCACCTTTCTGTTGATCTCGTTGAATATACTTTTTTCACTTGTATAGAACATTTCCACACCGATTTTAAGGGTGATCAGATCGATGATCCAATGATCTTAGTTTCTTGGAAAATTCCACACATTAAGAGAGAAATTACAATATCAGTAGTTGAATGTTGTTATGTTTGGAATGCACGAGACATAGTCAACAAGCAATCCAACCTCCGACTAATACGAAGCTTCAAAAAAAGGGTCACGACACTTCGACATGGTTTTTTGAGAGTTTCAATTTGGTCTCGAAAGCATCGAGCTTCGGGGTATCAGTTAGGATATATTCGAACCGACGGTGGTTACATATATGGGTTAAGCAAGGTCTAAATATCGCTAAAGTCATATCACCCTTGTACCTTAAGGTACATGAGGCCTTACTATATATATTTTAGGAATTCACCTTATTATATTAAGACGAGCTTTCTTTTAAGCCCCATAGGTCAAACCCCATTCTTTCAACATATGACAGGTGTCTTAAAGAGTCACAACACGTCTCACCTAGAACTCATCCAATATCTAGTGGAGAGGCATTTATGTGCCAAGGAATATATGCATTCCGGAGTTCAGTCTTAAATAGAAACATCTTCATGATCTCTTATCATTGGCCATAAATTATAGCACATGTGTATAACCAACGATAGATACCAATATTAAGCCGTATTTATTCTTCCATATATCACATGGATAGGCCTACATAGAGCCTTAGTAATATATATATATCCTAGAACTTGTCTTCAAAGGAGATGGCTTCACCAACTGACGAGCTTTTGGTATTATTAGTCGTGAGTTAGAACCTTTAAAAACTAACTAACGAGTCAAGATTCCTTTAGGCATGTCAAGTTTTTTATATGATGGATCTTGATCATATCATATATTTGCATCACATGAGCTATTTCATTAAGCCTCATATGAAGCTTGGCTATTATATCAATATTAAAATACATTTGGGCCTTGTATGTGACTGAAAACACACCCAACACCATTGTATATTGATAATGACTAGTCCACAAGAAAAGGGTCGTTATATGCAATAGAATCTGTTCAACCACAAAAACTTGTTGAAATTGCTCAAATTTAACCATAGAGCACACCACGTATTCATCTTTGAGATGAGCACTAGATTCGATGGTCGAACAAATTTCACCTATTGATTATCTTTTGAGGCCCTAATTCTTTTCTTCATCAAATTTTTTCATACCCATGATCTCCTCTGGGTTTGGGTTGATTTCTTGCTTATCTATCTCTTTATTAATGAGAAAGTTAAATATCCTTATTCCCTCAAGGCCAACTTATCTCATTTCATCTTGTTCTTCATCAAATCGAGAACCTTTATTAAAAATAGGATCTTACATGACCTCAATGAATGATGATTTCAATTGCAAATCCAAACCTACTTGCTCTTCACCTTCAACTAGATTTTCATCAAATTTAAGTAGATTAGTCTCCCAACCACGAGTCCCCCGATGCGGAACGTGAGCATAAAATGGGCTCTCGAAAATAGCTTCCGACTCACTACCTTCATCATAGTGTGTATGTGTCGGGTTTTACGTTAAGTGTTGGGTTAGTTCTTCCACTTACCTTCTCAAGTATTCTATCTCAATCTCTTGGAGATCTCATTCTCGTTGGATGGGCTCATTCTCGATTTTCCATGAACCATGATACCTATCGATGAGCACCATGATCCACAGGAATCGACTAATACTCTGATACCACTAACTCAGATGAAATTACGAGCTGCTAATAATTGGCAAAACGACCGCCTTTTTAGAGAGAAATAAAAACTAAAA
Source organism: Amborella trichopoda (assembly GCF_000471905.2). The sequence continues at coordinate 1,217,474 of NW_006497952.1, forward strand.
AAAGATTTGCAAAAGGCATGGACGTGGTGATTCAAGATCTCTACTATGCACCATCAACAAGAGGAGAAGAAAAGAATAAGAGTTGTGCTCCCTCTCTCTCTCTCTAGAAAATAACATTTTTTTTATTCTATCAAAATTCAGTATCCAATACATTATACGTGTTCCTATTTTACATACTAAACAACTTGCTTTCTAAAACTCCTTACAAAAAAGAAAGTCCACCACTTCAACATTAATCCTAATGGGGATCTCCATGTGAACTTCTTTATCCAAAACATAAAGAAAGAACTTAATAAAAAAAAAAAAAAAGAAGACTACCAACTCAATCTAATACTTACTAAAAGGAAAGGAAACATACTTGCTTCATCTTCTTAAAATAACTCAACAAAAAGGGACTCCTCCAATAGATAACTCCCAATATTTATTTCAATTTAAATGTACTAAGAAAAACAAAGATAAGTCAACCTCACAAAAAAAAAGATACCCTACGAAACAAAAGTTTTTTTTTTTTTAAAATAAAAAATAATCATGCAAAAGAAACAAGAAAATGTACTTACACAAAATAAATGACTTATACTTCCAAAAAAAAAAAACACATTTTCTTAAAAAATAAAAAGACTTTATCAAACTAACCTAAAAATCCTATTTTTAACAATTAATCCTAATAAAAAATAAAAAGTCCACCTACATCTCTAAAAATAAAATTAACAAAAATAAAATTAAAATTATGTAGCAACCAGATATTGATCTACATCACTCTTATGGGAGGATTTTAGCATCATGGGTTATATTGCCATTGCTAGACATGGAATGCTTATCAATAAGGGTTGAGTGTGAAGGGTGAAAGGAAGTTTTCAAGCACATCCATTGTGGGATCCAATGGGTTACAGTTTTTCTCGGGCTAAGTAAGGTAATGTGGAAGGGACACATATATAAGAGAGAATGGTTTGTCCTATATTTTTAGGATTAGTTTATTTTGGGTCCCACGGATAATCGCAATATAAGAGCTATTTATCTTAATATTAGGGACCACCACCAGTGCTATCTACGGGAGCACCGGTGGTGTCAGCATCGAGCACACTTGTGTTGTCCCACCGGCCTATACCACGCCAATGGCCTGGTGGCCATCAAGGCTGGTGACACACTGGGCCACCTCTTTCTCCAAAATTCTTCTAGCCGTCTCCCAACTCTAATATCTCTCTGGCAAATCTGTCCCTACCACCAGACCATCCTAACCCTTGGTCCTACCTATGTCGACTCGATCTTCTAAGCAATTGGGTCTGAGATCCAAGTTACTTATATTGCACTTAGGGGCAGCCTTTGGCCTTTATATACAAGGCCTCTCCTAGAATTCTAGCTCCCGATACCCCTCCAGTCTCCCATCGGGCCATTGGCGCTATCAAGTTAGGGGGCAGCGAGCATTGGGCAACTCTTAAAAGTGGTCCCTGTCAAGTTGCATCCCTCTTGCTCACTATGTCTAGGCTTCATATGGCCACAGACTGAGCAAGAAGCAACAAGCAACAATCTACCAAAATTATGTAAGTGACATGGATGAGGACCCCTAAAAATTGGGGGCTTTTGATGCCGAAAACAAATTAAAGAAGCATCTCACATAAAAATTTAAAAAATGAAGCGAAAATAGTTCAAAACTCCACATAAACCAGAGTTGTGCCAAAGACACTGGTGATGTTAGTAACTAGGAAATTGGCACTATCTAGAATACCGGTCTTTACGCCATCAATGTTGTCTGCGGCACTGGTGTGAAAGTTTGGACTTATATAATCTAATCGGTGTATATATTCTTTCTTTTTTTGCCTTTTTCTTCTCTTTTTTTTTTCCAGCTTAGATCACTCACATGTAGTCCATTACAATATAATTGTATTGAAAAAAAATAAAGAAAATAAATCTAAGATCTAAAACTTGATACCATTAAAACCTTTCTTTTATTAACCAATGAAAATCACTATGTTATGCTAGGGAATAACAAAAGACATCAGAAGTAAATATAACAAGACACAAAAAAGAAAGTGTCAGAGATTACTTCAATAGAGTTTATGACACCCCACACCGAAGTCACCACCTTCTAATGTAGCGGGATCAATGGTCAACCTTCAACCTCAATATTGAAAAAACAATTTGGCTAAACCCTCCAATGAAACATTAACTCCTTCTAATCCTTTGAATATCAAATTAAGGCTTAACCTCTTAATAACCTAATTGAGAGAGATAACATCTCTTTACTAAATCTTTAACCCTTTAGACCATGTAAGAGATGAGAGAGATAATCAAAATAGGAGGGGCGTGCCTCTTTTTCAACACGAGAGAGAGAGAGAGAGAGAGAGAGAGAGAGAGAGAGAGAGAGAGAGAGAGAGAGAGAGAGAGAGAGAGAGAGAGAGAGAG